>OX336887.1:25041325-25578825 GCA_946959425.1 Argyrosomus regius
CATTCATTTTTCAGTAAAAAAAAAAAAAAATAGACAAAAAAAGTCACCTGAAAAAAACAAGCAGAACCATGTTCAGATGCTATGTGATGGCTATGAAAGTAAAGCCTTTGAATCACCTGGAGAAATTTTGGCAGTTCAGTCCGTTCTGGGTACAATTCAACCTCAGGTGTCGGTTAAAACCTTGTTTTGCTGCCCACAGGTGGCCAACAAACACACATAATGCAGCTTTAATGTCCTCCAACCTAAACTGTGTTTTTTTTTTTTTTTCATTGTTCCTTCATGATGATATTTGTTATTATCGCTATTATCTAGAGTCAGTGTTTAGTTTGTCCATTCCGGGCTTTTGTAGAAACATGGTGGTTTAACATGCTGGACTCAGAAGACTAGAAGAGGACCAGCATCTGTCGATATAAAAGGTTCATTCTCTGTTACAAAAACATAGCAATTCTTATTTTCAGGTGATTATACACTAATGAAAACAGAGTTATGAATATTATAATTATGTCTGTCATATTCTGTAAATAGAGCTCCCTAAATCTGACACACTCGACCTTTAACCACTTATAACACCTATAGCAGTGACATAGAAGATTTAAGCATTTCTTCATCCAATGAGTCACGACTCATTATTTTATGATTACAGCATTATATTATGCAAAGAGTTAACTATTAAAAAATGACCATTATACCAGTGTTTGCTCCACTTACGGACAGTTTACAGTTTACTGCTGTGTACGGCGTGTCACGCGACACAGCACTGAGAGAACGTGAAGAGATGTTTCCTCTCAAAGGCCTGTATCTCTACTGTAATAAGGTAACCATCCACTCACATCCACAATCTTGTAATCTACAGCTTGACTGCTCTCAGGGGATCACAGAACCGTTAACATTTTATTACCAGACCTTTGAGACCACAATGATGAATCCAGTTTCATCAGCTTGTGCTTTAACACTTTGGCTCCCTGATGTCTTTTTAAAAGCCACTGCTCAACAGAGAGTATATGAGGTGCGTCCGCATATAAAATGTCACTATTAAAAATGCCCATAAAGAGAGCGTCTCCCATGGTCCTTTGCAGCTGAAATCTCTTTCTCTTCATCTCTTCCTCTATGAGGCTGACAGACCTTTCATCCTTTTTTTCCCCTATCATTCCTGAGTGAGGTGAAAAATGAAAGGCAATAGTGTCTTGCTCCTGGGATGGGAAAGAGGGAAGTGGAGCAGAGCCATGGAGCTCTGTATGAGGCCAGCTGATTGGCTGATGAGGCTATGCAAAGGCTCCTGGGAGGAAATGAGGAGAGTTAAAGGTAACTCTTCGCTGCACGCCACTGGCTAAGGAGACATGGTGTTTAGATAAGCGTGATTGCAGACATTTAGATTCCGCCAGAGGAAAAAAGGGAGAGGAGACCACTGTGGAGGCTCAGGTTATACACACAGCATATATTTACATCCTGACAGGAATCCACTTCATATTCTTTTACACATGTCATAAACTATATTCTATATTCCCTGTTAGTCTTAGGAGGGAAAAAACAAACATATAAGACAGAATTATGAGATCAGACTGAATCTGCTGTGCACAACAGAGCTATTTATTTAGCTTATTGTCGATGTTATTACAAGAAAAAACATACAAACAATGGTAATAATTGTAATGATGATCTTTGCTATCATAGCTCTAATTGAAACAATAACAGCAGTGATAATACAGAGTGTGTGTTTGACTGATTGTGGCTTCAGTGTTTATTTTCTCTGAGCTTGTTCGTGTGTGTCTTCTCCTGATGAATCCTTTTAATATAGAATAGTGTATGTATATCAAGTTGAATGATGACATGATTGTAAGTGTTTGAGCATTGTCAGTGTGTAATTATGAGTTGTTACAAGTGCTGCTGGATTGTCAATGTGTTGGAGTAAAGCAGCAGCTGATGTGTTGGCCCTGACCTTATTTTCCTCACTCGTTTTATCTTTTGACTGTGATCACCTTTTACCTGCTTCTTGTTACAGTAGCTCCACTGTGACACACAGTCCACTTTTCCATGACAACAAGCTAATCGCTCCAAATTGTATAATCAATGTAATACACCCCCCCCCCCAGCTTCCCCAAATATGTCTCACAAAGAAACAACAAACACGCTGCATCATTTCTCACAGGAACACAACGTTCTTGAAAGCTTTGCAAACTTCACCATTTTCCACCATTATCAAAATCTGGAAGAGATATACATTCAACTCAGTACCTCCCCTCTAACATGCTATCACCATTGACAGAACTGATGACGTCTTACAGTTCATAATGAGCTCAGCGGTCCCCTCCCACACAATGATTCCCCATGGTAGGAAAAAATACAACAGACAAAGGAAATGTTATGAACTCCATAATGTAATAAAACCGTGTGATGAAAATGACAATAACACTGTGTCACACAGGGATTATTGAAATGCAATCATGTGATGTAATGTGTCCACCATTCACAAAATATGAAACAAATATATATTAAACTATCAGCACCTAACATGACGTGAAACATAACCAAAGATTGTCTTATCTGATCTGATATCTGTGGTGAATAATAACATATATACAATAATGTGTGGTGTAAGAGGAAACAGGACTGGATAAACAGACAAGGTCTATCAATTTAATTCTAAACTAATATAACACTGACACTTGTATTATTGCAGTCAATGTTAATAAATATGAATAATCAGGATGACATTGTAATGAATTATATTACCTTTTTTTCTTCGCATGGTGACCGTGGTGGATTGTGGACAGACTGTGCTCTTCTCCTGCTCCTTCAATGGAAGAGAATCACTGTATGTGTCTTAAATTGTCAGATAAACTGGTTAAAGATGATTTCAAATAATTCATAATTATATTTGTATCATATTATGAAGGTGATTTTATGTGGACCTAGTTTTTGAAATCATGAACAGAATACTTCCACAAAATCATCTTGTTTCATACAGAGAAGGAAAGTCAACCAAACTAAATGACAAAATATGTTTTTGTCCATGTTCTGTAGAACAATGAATGCATCTATCTGCAAACGATATCATGCATGTGTCTTTCCAAACTGTTACTGATCACACTTTTCTGTTTTCTGTTATGACAGTGAAATCAAGGTGTGTTTAAGGAAAGCTCTTAGTTTGGATTAAAATGACAACTTCATGAACATTAGGGGAACTTCATTGTCATGGTGACGATAATAAACACTTGGCGGACAATTGCAGTTGTGCTTAAAAAAGAACATTAGCCTCTTAGGTTAACGTCTGATGCTTTGTTGACCAACTTCACCATTTTCCACAAAGAAATATACATTAAACTATCAGCACCTCCGCCCTCTGACATGGTATCACCATCAACAGAATAGATGACATCATAGAGTGCACAATGAGCTCAGGGTTGTGGACCGGTCCACTCCGACACAATGATTTCCCATGACAGGTAAGATACAACAAACAAAGGAAATGTTATGAACACCATAATGTAATGAAACCATGTGATGAAAATGACAATGAGAGACAAGTGACAAATGTTGTAGATGAGTCCACTTTGTCATACATGGATTAGTAATATGCTAAACTCATAAAATAAATGAAATTCACTATAATGTAAATTTCACACTGAGGCAAACACAGCACTTCCTGCACAGGTGTTTCATATTAAAAGCCTTTCAGCACCTCACAGGAAATCATCCTCAGCTCTTAATGTGAAACATCTGCAGGAGTTTTGGGTGCAGTAGTAAGATTGCAGTAACACAGGTCAAAGTGTGAACACACCTGTACAGTCTGTGTGGTGAGTCCAGAATGAAAGAGGGAATTTAGCTCATCAGTCATCACACTGTGGTCCCATGTTCAATCAATTCCAGTCGTCCAGGACAAAGTCACATCGGCAAGGTGAGAACATCGGACACCCCGGACCAGAACTGATGACCAGACAGAAGTGAGCCACCTTGCAATGAGGTCTTCTGTGGATTTCAGCTTCTATTTGCCAGAGTGTCCCTCAGCTCAGCAAAGCATCTGTCTCAATCAATGAGGCCAATAACCACAGGCTCCAGACAGCTTGTCTGTCTGCCACTGTGTTGTCTCTGACATTCACTCTGCCTCGCCGTCTGAAGTTACCGGCCGCTGAAAGCTCTCACTCAGCAGTGGGCCAGCCAGCAGAAATCATTATTAAAGCCTGCGGGCTGATAGCATCTCCACACAATGCAACTAACTCACGTCTCATGTGGATTGAAGATCAAAAACAAGTGTGTGTGTCGATGTGGATGTAGATTGATGACTTGACACTGTTTTGTACTTAGTTACAAGAGCGATAATGCAATTTGCTTCAGTGGCACATCATGTGTCTAATCCAGTCCATAATTTAAATGTACAGACACAAAAATTCACCTGGCAGATTATATGTTCACACCTGAACTTCCCTAAAAACAAGTAATAATTATGAATAAAGAAATGTAAGACTGATTGGAATCACAATGTAAGACTTGACAACGATTTGTGATTAAACAAAACCTAGAGCGGGAAAGGTTGTCAGCTTGCGGGGCGGGCATGGAACAGATTCAGCTTTGAAGCAGATGCCAGCTTTTGGAGCTTGTGAGATCCATCAGGCAGACAGGATGGAAGACGGTAAGCTGCCGAGAGGAAGTGAGCACAGCAAAGATAAATGCCTCCATGCTGGCATTTGGCTCACTGAGGCCCTCCCATTGCTTCTGCAGCAGTGGCTGCACAGCTGGGGAAGGAACGGGACAGAGGTGTGGAGGAGTTAATGTGAGTACATCTACTCTACGCTGAGGTGGAGTAAATGATTTTCTGGTAATCCCTGGAAAAGCTGTGACCACTGGAAGAAAGCTGAGCTGTATAAGGCCACAGTGTGACTGTGTAGATGTGGTTAAGGCCATATAGTCAGTATGCACATGATTGTTTTAGACGTACATGACAAAGTTTTCATTTTCAAATATGAATCATAGGCCAAATCTGTTAAAACTGGGGGAAAAAAAATATGTCTAGATGAGTTAACACAAAGCATTTAAAGAGCAACAGTTACGTTGGAGTCTCCAGTTAAAAAAAACTACAGTTTGGACTTTTTAGTTTTTGTGTAGCTCAAAACAGAGAAATTGGACATGATGTAAAATAAGGGCGAGCAGCCACGCTTGGTCAGTTTTAACAATAATAAATAGTCTCAGTACTGCATACTGAGAACGAGGAGAAACATGACAGGTCTCCTCGTTTAGAGACCAAACAAGGTCTTTTTTTGGTGCCCATGGGACGCTGAAGAGTTTTTAATCTGGCCATGCTCGTTACTCCTGAGTTGTTCCATTCCTCCCACATACACACACGTACACACTCTGTGAAGTCAGTGGCTGGGTCATGATTTCTATCTAACAAATTTCTATATGTTGTGTTTTTCTTTTGATGTAAAAAAGAGACTAACTGACACATTTTTACTGATATTAAATTATGTTTCTGTGTTCATGTTCCACATCTTACTGCGCTCCTCTAGATTCATCACTTTAGTTTAGGAGCTCTTAGGCACGTGCACACACTGGTATATTTTTTATATAGAAGGTGATTCTTGGGTTGCTGCCATCCTGTCTATGTTCTTATATTCTTCAGAAGTGTGATGAACAGTACTCACTGTGTTCATGGGACTTTTATATATAGTTTGATCTGCTTTCTTTCTGGAGAACTAATTGCCTGTACTAAACCTTTATTATTTTGGGATCTTATGTGTATGGGATGTTATATTACTGTCTATTTTGTTTTGTATCTCTTTGAATTGACTTGTTCTTGTTTGCCCTGTTGGCTGTCTTGGCCAGGATTGCCTTAAAAAAGAGATTTTTAGACTCATTGGGACCTTTGCTGGCTAAAGAAGAAAACAACAAATGAAGCAATCAGACTCGGTTTGACCTTTGAACCACAGAAAATTGCTGAGGAAGCAATTTTAAATGTGTGTGTGGAGTGTAATGTCTCACTTCTGGGTGTCTGGCACTGGAGTTATAGTTTATGACAAATATATTATTTATAACAGATCTGTTAATACACACAGCTGCCACAACAAGTGCCACGGCTGGTCCTGGTGGTTGGAACTGTCACTTCATTATAGTGTGTTATGAACCATGTATTAACTGTTCATATACTGCAAATGAATGATAAATATTGGGACTTAAAGTCATGTGTTCTAATCTTCTAAGGCAAGTAAAGAAATGAATGGTATTTTTTAGGATAGTATGATCTTCTTCTTTAACATTATTCTTGCTCCCACGGTAAATAACAACACATAATGTTTATTTTCTGGTTTTATATTTTTTAAAATCTATGTGTACTCCTCAATCCAAACACACTGAGCAAATATCAATAAGGAGAAGACAGTAGTAAAGCTGGTGAAAGCTTGGCTTCTCACTGAGGCAATTAGCTGAGTGCAAAACAAGGCCGCCCCAACACTCTGAGCAGTTGGCTGCTGGATGAAAGGAAACACTCTCACCTAACATCCTGATCGATATGTGTGTTCTCTGGTTGGCCGTGTCCCACAGCAATTATCATACACACACACACACACACACACACACACACAGCGACAACACTGGTTGGGTCGAAGTACATTTGACCCACACCCCTCCAAAGTCAAATAAAAGATCCACTCCAGCCTCATCTGCTCTCACCACAGTGTGCTGACACACACTCTGCACACATACACACACTCTGCACACATACACACACTCTGCACACATACACACACACTGCACACATGCACACACACACACACACACACACACACACACACACACACACACACACACACACACACACACATACATACACATGATAGAGAACAGATCATAATATAATCACCCTTCAGAGCTATATTTCTATATTATTATCAGATTGTACAACTTCACTGAGAGGAGGAAGCAGAATAAATAAATAAATAAATAAATAAATAAAATGATAACATGTCATATGCGTTCTTTTGCACAGGCATGAAATGAAACTTGTGCTTTCCAGCAGGAACAGCCTCTGTGGGAGCAGTCCAGACAGTATATGGATGTGATGGCACTCCTCACAGGTGCACATCATTTTAAAACAAGACAATGATTATCTATTATTATATCATACATCTCTCAGTCAAGGTTACAACTCGAATGTGTAATGATGCCAACGAAGAAAGAAAGCATAGGATTGACGTTGACTTTTGTTTATGTATTGAATGTACTGTATGTTGATTAGCTGTCTCTGTTAATAGCAATGAAATATACAGCCAAGTCATCATGTAAATAATGTTTCATATTTTAAAAATGTATAAAAGGTAATCCAGCTGGAGCCAGTGTCAATAGACCTGATGGAGTTATTTTGAGACATAAATCTGCAGCCGTAGTTGGATTATGTTTACATTGTGTAGCCAAAGCTAACTGTCTAATATTGTGAAGACTGGACTAATTACCAGAGAGCTGAGCCAAAGCTCTGTATCATAATCTTTTTTTTTTTTCATTTTATATTTCCTATAATTCATGAGATGAGATTCTGTAGAAAATATGAATAAATAAATATTGTTTATTTATGCATCATTCTCTGCTGCATAGTGTAGGTCTGCTTATTTAAACCAAGAGATGAAGAGTTTTAAAGGAAGCAGGATTGTAGTGGGCGCACTGGGCTGTCAGGTGTGAGGAAACATTGCCTATGAGTCAGGTGAGACTGCCCAATCTGAATGTTTGCTGCGACTCTGCATAAATGTTGTGCTTATGTATGAAAAGATTCAACACAAAGTAGCAGAAATCTTTGAGAAATGTTTCAGAAGACCTCCAGTTAACATCAAGAGTTTTCCAGTATACAAACATGCTACCAATGACTCAGTATTGATATTTGAAGAAATACTGTGGCGAGTGGGTTAATAACTGAAGCTGATGAATCCACATATTATAAAATGAGTGCAGTAAAAACAACCTTGGGAAGTGTAAGGATAATAATTGAAGGTTGAAGCTGAAGGTATAAAACCGTCTTTTGAAACTGCTGGCAAACCAGTTGAGAAATGAAATAAATTTGAATTTTTTGCCACTATAATCTGCTCAGGATTAGTTCAGTGTTTGGGAAAAGCGGCATAGTTTATATGATGTTCAGCTAAATTATGAACAGGGAATTGGAAAGTCCTGTTAAATCACATCTTCTTTTAGGATACCAGTGGTCTGAGGGTAGACGCTCTTCCTGAGCCTCTCAGTGCTGGTCTGGTGGATCTGTTTGGTGCTGGAGTACAGTGGCTACACAGTCATGTGTGCACAGGAGGTAGAGCAGGGGACTCAAAACACAGCCCACAGGTGTGTCTGCCCACCCTCACCTCAGTTTGTGGAGGTGTGTGAATGACATTGCTGCTGTGCAGCTGTAAGCCATGTTGGCCAAAGTGGAGTATATTGCGACTTTGTTCATGTGTTTAGATTTGAATTTTACAGAACTTGTTACAAAAGATCATCCCTTTATATTACTACTTACTGCACTGCAGCAGCATTTTAGATGCTTCTTGACCGCTGTAGTACAAGGGTTTACATCAATGACAGTATAAAGAATGGCAGAGCCTGAGTGATGTCACCCACAGGTTTCTGAAGCGTCGTTTTGAAGCCGAAAATAAATGTCGCTGGCTGCCGCCCTGTTGGATGTACTGCTCCGTCTGCCTCCCGTCTAATCTAAATATCGGCAAAGACGTGGATCATCAGCTGATAATAAGCCATCTGTAACATCATCTACCTGTCAATCAAACAGCGACGCTATTAATTACGTGCAACTTCGGGCCTTAATATCATCTGTTTAAACAATAAACAAAAATTGTCCCCCCCTCACAGTTGTCATGAACGGGGAAATTAGCTACGGAGACCAAACCGTTGTCTGAACCAGGCTGTAGACTGTTTATTTCTGCTGTGAAGTTGGCCGCTTATGGAGATTGACTCGCTTCTGCAGCCTGCCTCAAGCTGCCACTCGAGGAGTTTTTAGTACTTCCACATTGGCTTTATTTCCCAGCACCGGAGGTTACTGCTTAATTTACACACACATCCGCCAAGGAGCTATTGAAGGTGTGTGTAAACCTGTTGAGTTCTGTTAGAGCAGTGGGTGAAGAATCTGTTGCGTTTGTTTCATTTGCTTCAAAAAATGCAAATCTATTCATGCTGAGCTACTGCTACTATGATAATATGTACAAGCCTCCATTTAACATCTCCTATAAAATGAGGGCCTCTAATGTGTGTGTGTGTGTGTGTCTGTATGTGTGTGTGTGTGGAGCCTAAGCATGTCTGTTTCCAAGGTGAGGACACAGTGTGCTGTGTTCATCAATCATGCTTTTAGAAACCATTATTGTCTGTCTCTGTAACCTCGTGGGAACATGTAGGATAGAAGAGTCAGACACTCAAGGCTGAACATCCAACGTCATCACTGTCTGTGTGTGTGTGTGTGTGTGTGTGTGTTCATGCTATCTGTTCTACTTGCGTGTGTCTGTGTAGTGTCCCTAAATGTCTTTGCTTCCTGGGTGACAGGTGCATCCATCAGCTGGCTGTAAAACAAATATCCATTTTTGACAAAATGAAAAAAAGGAGGTGTCAAGGATGTAAATATGTATTGTACCATACACCACCTCACAATGAATGTGAGGCTTTAATTTGTTCTGAATTTGTTCAGCTTTAAATCGAAGTTGAAAGGAAAGTGGCTTTCTTTTATCATTTACAAAAACAAAATATTACTTTTCATTCCTGGAAAGATCAGTCCAAAAAGGAATTCAGTCAAACGTCACTTTAACACAAGAAAAGATTCTGTGTGTTTCTACAGCTGCTATTTAATGTCAGGCACTGACATAGGAAGTGTGTGCAGACGTCAGACACTGTAAGTCATCAGCTAAGTAAAGCACTTATATCGTGTTTCTCTCCTTTATTTGCCGGGTGTGTTTGTGCAGGAGATTTTTCAAGTGTGAGTCAATCAAAATAAGTCAGAGCAGCGATCATCCTGACAGACACTTTAATCCAGCCGGCTAGAGTACATAAGGTAACCATAATTACTGTCACTGAGCAGCAGTCACTCATAAGCTGTTTGCTCAATAGGCTATATTTATTTATTATCTGATATGGCTACAGCTCATGATTCTAAAATAGATGCAGTGACTACAAATTGTTTAAAGTTTGGAGGTTTGTCAGAGCATCAATGATATTTATGTTTAAATGTCGTCTAACACACTCCCTGAGGAGACACGGAGAGGGGGGGAGGGGAGGTTTACATGCACGTGGGCATAGATGATGCATATATGTGAAGAAAAGCTCTCTTTGTAATTTTCATGCTTGAGTACTTGAAGTTTGCTTTTTGTTGTAATGTTCATAATAATTGTTAAGTGTTAGACAAAAATGATCCTGTCCGTTCAAATGAACACAGAAAGCATGAATGTTTGTGCTTTGTTTTGAGGAAGGAGCTCAGTTTGCTCGTCACTTTTCATGAAAGGTAAAAGTAGATCTGAACCCTGCAACCCACAGGCGGATTTGAAATGCATGATTTCTTTAAAGAAATGGTCAAAATAATATACTGTATTTAATCACAGCCGAACCTGTACAGAAATGATTGTCAGATTTTCTAATTTCAACAAATTATTTGTTGTACAGGTGTACATGTGTCATAATCTCCCTTTTGATAACACTTGTGGTCACTTGGAAAAATGTATTTGTTTTGCAATTTAAGTAAAACTTAAGTAAACTTACCTTTTTTATGATTTATGTCATTATAACTGAGACTTTTCTGAGCTGTCTCTACTTGTAGACATGATTGTGCTGTTTTACGTGCAGGACTCGCAGTACATATGGCAGTGAAAAATATGAATGGTCATTTGGTCAGTTACTTAAAGGACTAGTTCAACATTTTGGAAATTAACCATTGTTTGACAGACAAATAAGCATACTTCACGACATTTCCTGAAAAGACTTCTTGTGGTTGTGCAAATAATGACTTGATGTCGATATATTCCTGCTAAAGCATGTGACTGTTTTGAGACCACTGTTAGCAAGTGGCGGGTCAAGATTTATTTTGAAACACATTACAATGCTGAAGTTATGATGTAGATTTATTATTTCTTTCACTGTCTGCAGCACTGCTGTAATGCGATGGTTGTCGAATATTTTGCTGCATTATGAAAACATCTGCTGCCGTATGCTTCTGCTTTAATGATTTCACTGTAAAATGAGGAACTTTTTGGGTGGTTTGTATCCCTGCTTTCATAGTGGTAGGAGCATGATGTGTGTGTGTGTGTGGTTGATAAGTATACCGTACACTTCTCAGTAACAAGAACCACACTCTAAAAGAGTGTTCTGATAAATGAGGACAAAGAGGAAAATGACTTTTCAAAAGACGGCACTCTGAAAGCACTCTGATGCTGATGAAAGTGTTTGGAGCTGCAGTACGATCTCTGTTAAAACAGTTATTTTCCTGACAGATTTTTTTAAACGTTCTCTCATTTCCACTTGATAGTTCTATTTTCTTTCTTTCCTCCATTGTTTCCAACTCTTTGTGGTGTCCTCACATGTTCACATCCCTGCAACTCTTGAGGAACAGCGTCTGACAGGAAGCCTGTGGGCTGTGACCTAGAATTTAAAACAAGAGAAAACCATATCTGCAACAATCAATATTGTTTCTTTAGCGTGCTTTTTGTTCTTTGTAACAGAACATTGGCAGTCTCAACCGGTCGGCTTTACATAAATGTGGGTTTTAGGGTCTGAGAACAAAGATGCTGCTGGCTGGGATAAAAAGCGCAGAGCTATGTGGGAGTGAGCCCTGAGGCCAAACGCAACAATTGTTCCATACGGTGCTACAGTTTACAGATTCAGGGCCAAAAGCAGCTGGATTGGTGACCTACATGCAACTGAGAAAAAAACTGCTCCATGAAATAATTCAAGATGATCTGATCCCTGTGGAGGGATTAGAATCAGATCATAACATACTTCCAGGAGAAAGAAAATATGTAATCATGTAAGAGTAATTATGCAACTAAATCAACAATGCAATATAAAATATTACATTGTTGATTTTATTATAAAATGAGAATAAAAACTGTAAAGACAGTATGATTCTTCATTAGAACCAATATAGAACATCATGGAAATATGTAGACAATATACATATACTCATATGATGTTTATATATGATAAACAGAGTCAGGAGGCCAACAGCTGCGTTATGTTCTAAACAGCTTCCCCATTATCACACAGTGAGTTCACAGATGCAAATGTCACATGTAGACTGTAATGATGCCAACATGTTTGACAGAGCTATGTCGGGACTGACATTGACGAGCATTGACATTGAATGACATTCAGCCAAGTAAAAGTACTTGTGTGAAAATATACTTACTTTAAATATATAGTAAAAGTAGGTCAGCTAAAATGCACTCGAGTAAACGTTACTGTGACATCATGTCAACGAATCCCCATGTTCAAACCAATTTCTGTGGCACTTTGCAGCCAGTGCATGAAACTGATTATCACGTATAAATATAGAGGCACCTTCTCCAGTGCAGCCTCACGAGAATCCCACAGAAAACAAACAAAAAAAAACAGGCATTATTAAGCCATGTTAATTAAAAAACCTGACATTTATAACAGAATTAAAAGAAGACACATCAAAACAACAAAGACACACACACACACACACACACACACACACACACAGAAAACAATTTGTTGCCAAGCAACATTTTGGTTGCTGACATTCTCCTCTGTCAATCTCTATAATCTGCTTGAGGTTCAGCTCGTTCATTTTCAGTGATCATAGAACCAGTCCACTGAGCATCTGTGTCCCACTATAACCAGTCCACTCAGCCTCTGTGTCCCACTATAACCAGTCCACTCAGCCTCTGTGTCCCACTATAACCAGTCCACTCAGCCTCTGTGTCCCACTATAACCAGTCCACTCAGCCTCTGTGTCCCACAGCGCTCCTCAAAGTTTGTTCCTCACTAACGGTAAAACTCACACAAAAGCATTTAGCATTTAGCATTTAGCCAGACCCATGCACCTGTTGGTCATGCAGCACTGTGATGCTTTAATCTAGTGATAAACTCAGGAACGTGACACGTGTTTTAAACTATGCTGAAATGAAATAAGGCTAACCTTCATCTATACTGATGTTTTACTTGATTTAATTGCATCGTTGTACAGCGTTTTACCGTTGACCGCCAGGGGTGACCCCCCCACATCTTCCACTCGGCCAGTGAACGTACGTATGAACATGGATGTTTTCATTGATGTGTCAACAGAGATCAGACCGTCTCCTCACTTTTTCATGTGACATTTGCTTTGACTCAGTAATGGATGTGTCTTGACACAAAGGTACGCAAAAAAAACACAAAAATGCTATAAAACAACAGTAAATGTGTTTTTGCAGCCGAGCGGTGAGAGTTATTTAAAACAGCAGATTTGTAGCCGGACAGCTAAACAATGAGCTGCAACTCAATCCAAAGCTCTGTAAAGGTGAGGTAAGCTGCGGTTCAGCTGATGATACACTGTAAGTTCATCACAAGTAAGTTAATCATTTCATACATCGTTATAAAAAAATATCCATTATTAAATCCATCTGCTGACGTGTTTCAAACACAGTCATATCACTTTTCTCCACATGCTGCAGCCTCTCTTCTCTTGGTGTTACTGTTAATAAAAGCATTCATTGCACCATATGGCTGCTGAGACCCCGGAGACGCCAAATAAAAAGCCTCCATACTTAAGGAATGTTGCAGAGAGCAGTCAGGGGAGCCATTTATGTGTCTCAATTAACAGCAGTCTGCCAAAGCTCAAAGCCCCACGCCTGAATAAATGACTGCAAAGTTTATCAGAGCATGCATGTTCAATTTAAGCCAGTGTTCTATTAAAAATATGATTTGGGGCAGCAGCTGTGATTGGATGGTCAGAGATCGTCTCTTAACTGTGTGGAATGATCTATCGTGAACAGTCAGAGCTGCTGTTTACAGGGCTGTGGTTGACATTAGCTTGGTGCTATTCACTAACTTCATCCTACAGCTCTGCAAAACATGAAGACACCACTGCAAAATGATCCGTTTCTCTAGTTTGACTACATATGTAGGCGTGTTTATGCAAAATTAATGTTTTAGTTTTATTGTATAAATGACTGACAACATTTCTGTTACATTCTAAATAAAGATATATAATATATACATGCTGCTCAACTGCTAAAGTAAAGAGATGTAGTGTTTTCAGATGCTGAATAATGCAAAGAAAAGTTCATATTCATTTTTAAAGACCACAATACTAATGTTTCAGCGAACTAGGAGATCAGAAATCAATATTTGGTAAAATAACTCCACACTCACCTTTGGATAACTTTTGCTTATGTTTGTGTATGCAAAGCTAGGTGTGTGATCACATGCCCCTGACTGGTTACTGCTGAATGAGGCGTGGCCACCCCCGCCTTCCGGATACATGGAAGATCCTGACTGGAGCAGCATCCAATCCGCGGGATCCAATTTGAAGAAACCACATTGTATAAGTTAGAGCAGGCATGTAGTGGTTAGCGCTGTCGCTTCACAGCAAGAAGGTTCCTGGTTCAAACCTCGGCTGGGACCTTTCTGTGTGGAGTTTGCACTTAACAGATTAATTGGTGACCTCAAGCTAGCCATAGGTGTAAATGTGAGTGTGAATGGTTGATTGGTTGAACTGGCGTCTTGTCCAGGGTGTACACCACCTCTTGCCCACCGTGACCCTGACGAAGATAAGTGGTTACAGAATGGATGGATGAGATAGACTTTGGTTGTTTATTTTGTTGGTTTGAACAGCATGCCCTCACCCTTTGTTTCTCTTACAGTTCTCTTTTTTCTTGCATTTCTGCGAAATTAGAAATAAATAACTTTGTTTTACCAAATACAGTTGGTTTTATGTTCTTCCTTTCTCTACATGAGCTGGGTTCTAACAGCTCTATAAGGATGGAGGAAAACTGACTCACTGTATCCCTTTGCCACTAAAGTCAGAACTCAACCCATCTTTTCCTCCTTTCTTTTCAACTAAATAAATTGTTTTTTCTTTTTTTTTTTCTTTTTGAGTTCAGTTTCAATGGACTCAATGGACTGCTGTTTATGATAAATTTGGCATAGTCTCCAGAGCTGTATATAGGCCGACTAATATTCCAGCAGTTCCACCTGAAGCACAAACTGGTTGAGGCCAAAACAAATCAAAGATGCCTGGGATACCTGTTATGGAATTTTCTATCCTTAGGTGACACGAGGTCACGTGTGGGCCTTGAGGTCCTCGGCAGTACTAATTGTTTGGCTTTGACTGGGAGCAGTAGGTGCCAGTCTATCTCAAACACTGTGGTGGCCAAGGTCGAAGAGACCTATTGCTGCCTTCTGAGACATAATAGATAGCTTGCCGTTGACGTAAACAGACATCTGTGTCTCCAGACTAGAATATGTTGACAATAACACCGTTCTTGGTAAAAACATTCTCTTTGTCTCATTTGGGGCGTATAGTATTTGTCTATCCACCAGCACGAGTTCGGCAGAATGTGAGACCGACTCAGACACTTCTGATGTACTTTGAGAGTGTCTCTAATTCTCCTTGGCCAAGCGTCAATAAATATTACAGCATAAGACATCAGAGGCTCCTGAACACTTTCTTCCCTCCTGACCTCACCATTGACCTTTGACTTCAGCAATTTCTCCACAACAATACCAAACTCCTGACAGGCGTTAAATCCGTCCTGGACAGAACAACTCCATTCAGATCCAGTGAAATGATAGCTGAACGTTTTGTCTCTGTGTTGAACAAGCGGTTTATTCCAACTTTTACTGCAGTGCTTTGCTGTAAATCTGGCTCACACAGTGGACTTAGATGAAGCTATTCAGAACGTGAGGATGAGCTGAGGAAGGAGGAGGGGGAGTTAGCTCCGGGGTGGTCTGCAGCAGGCTGTAGCGCTCTGTCCTGTTTTTATTTTATTTAAATGAAGTCTCATTGTCTTTCATAATTCTTTGGCAGGTAGCAGGGCTGGTTTTTGCCATGGGCAATGTGGGCGACCGCCCAGGGCGCAATCTACAGTTGCATGAAAAAGTTTGGGCACCCCTTAGGAAAATCATTGCATCAGTTTGTCACTTGCTGAGCTTTTGAAGCAGCAACTTTATTTTAACATATGTTATACCTTATGGAAACAGAAACATCTCAGTACTTAAATCATTTTCATTGGTCCAACAGAAACATTTTTATGTGTATATAAACAAAAATAGGCATGTGCATAAATTTGGGTACCCCAAAGAAATAATTCCATTAATATTTAGTAGAGCCTCCTTTTGCTGCAAGAACAGCCTGTAGACGCCTCCTATAGCCACAGACAAGTCCCTGAAGTCTGGCAGGTGGTAGTTTGGCCCATTCCTCCATACAAAACGCCTCCAGTTCAGTCAGGTTTCTTGGCTTCCGTGCGTAAACAGCCTGCTTCAAATCAATCCATACATTTTCAATGATGTTAAGGTCTGGGGACTGGGAAGTGGCCATTCCAGAAGATTTTACTTGTGCTTCTGCATGAATTCCTTGGTGGATTTTGAACAGTGCTTAGGATCATTGTCCTGCTGAAAAATCCAACCCCGGTGTAGCTTCAACTTTGTGACAGATTCTTGAACATTCTTGTCAAGAATCTGCTGATACTGAGAGGAATTCATGTGGCCCTCAACTATAACAAGGTTTCCAGTCCCTGTGCTAGCCACACAGCCCCATAACATAATAATAATAATAATAATACCTTTATTTATATAGCACCTTTAAAAACAGCGTTTACAAAGTGCTTTGACAGACAAGCATAAACAAAATAAAAATAAAATAAAATACTCAGGCAAAGAAGAACCAACAAGAAATGCATAAATTACATAAACAACAAGGTTAAAAAGACAAACATCACATAAAAGCAAGTCTATAAAAATGTGTTTTAAGAAGTGACTTAAAGGAATTCACTGATTCTGCAAGCCTCAAGTCCTCAGGCAGGGCGTTCCAGAGTCGAGGGGCCCTGACAGCAAACGCCCGGTCACCTTTAGTTTTGAGCCTCGACTTTGGAACAGCCAGAAGGAAACCACCCGAGGACCTGAGGCTGCGGGCCGGCTCGTAAGGTGTCAATATCTCTGATATGTAACTTGGAGCCAGCCCCTGACGTGCCTTAAAAGTGATCAGTAAAATCTTAAAGTCAATTCTAAAACGAACAGGGAGCCAATGAAGAGAAGCTAAAATCGGTGTAATGTGCTGTCGTCTGTTAAAACCAGTAAGAAGCCGAGCTGCTGCATTTTGCACAAGTTGGAGGCGAGAGAGTGATTTCTGATTTATGCCAGAGAGAAGGGAGTTACAGTAGTCAAGTCTGGAGAATATCAGAGCATGTATGACTTTTTCTAAATCAGAGCGGGAAATGATTTTTTTGATTCTGGAGATGGTTTTGAAATGAAGGAAACAAGACTGAACTACTTTATTAATATGTTTTTCGAAGCTGAGGTTTGAGTCAAAAATTACTCCTAAATTACGGGCAGTGGGCGTTATGCATTTGGCATAGGGCCCAAGAGAGGTTAGAATGGGGCTGGTGTGGATAGGGGGATTAAACAATATGATTTCAGATTTTGAGTTGTTGAGTTTCATGAGATTTTGTGCCATCCAACAGTTCACATCACTAAGACAGTCTAACACAGCAGCTAGGCTTCTAGGGTCAGCAGGTCTCAGGGGGAGGTATATCTGTGTGTCATCAGCATAGCAATGAAAAGAAACATTGTGGCGTTCAATGATATGGCCAAGAGGGAGCATATAAATAGAAAATAAAATTGGACCTAAAATTGAACCTTGCGGTACACCACAGGTAATGTGAGCTGACGAAGAAGAATAATTACCTGTGGTGACCGAGAAGGTTCTTCCTAAAAGATAAGAGTAAAACCAACCAAGTGCAGAGTCCTTGATGCCCACCCAGGTATTAAGACGGTTAATTAAAATGGAGTGATCTATAGTGTCAAAAGCTGCACTGAGGTCTAAAAGAATTAAAATTGCACTCTCCCCTCTATCAGCAGTTAAAAGGAGATCATTTGTTACTTTGAGGAGGGCAGTTTCTGTGCTATGAAGAGCTCTAAAACCTGACTGAAATTTCTCAAAGATGTTGTTTTGACTCATGAAGGTTAAAAGTTGTGAGGAAACCACTTTCTCTAAAATCTTCGATAAAAACGGAAGTTTAGAAATTGGCCTGAAATTGCTAAGAACAGAAGGATCAAGGTTGGGTTTCTTTAAAAGGGGCTGGACCACAGCATGTTTAAAAGCAGAAGGATAAATACCGTCTTCTAAGGATCTGTTAATGATCGATAAAATACTGGGTCCAACTATGATAAAAACCTCTTTTGAGAAATTTTGTGGGAATAAAATCAAGACTGCATGTGGTGGATTTCATATGGGCTATGGTTTCTGCTAAAAAAGGCAACGATACCGGTTGAAAAGTGGTAAAATAATTGTTAACAACTCTTGTGGCCTGTAAAACACGGTTTGGGGGAGTTATGTGTTGTCTAATATTGTCAACCCTTTTTATAAAAAAATTTAAAAACTCCTCACACAAGTCTTGTGATGCATCGTTAAAAGGACATGTGGAGGGGGTGATGAGTGAGTCTATTACCTTAAACAAAGTTCTGGGGTTTGAGTGGTTTGCTAAAATGATGTTAGAAAAGAAGGATGCTCTTGCTTCTTTGACTGCAGCTTGGTAATTCTTCATGGACACTTTCCAAATGTCATAGTACACTGTCAGACCAGTTTTTTTTCCATTTTCTTTCCTTTCTCCTACAGTCTCTTTTTAAATCTTGGATGGATTCATTGAGCCAGGGCTGTGGTGTTTTATTTGACTTTATGTCTTTAAAAGGGGCAACAGAGTCCAGGATGTTTTGACAGGTGAGATTAAAAAGAGAGACAAGCTCTTCTAAATCAGAATGGGGATTAAAAGCAGTCAAAGAAGCAGCACTAAAGAGCTCAGAAAATTTACTGGCAGAGTTAGAATTAAAAACCCTGTGACGAACCGGGGTACTGTGATTAAAAGGAGGCTGGGATAAGATCATACTAAATAAAATGGCCTTATGATCAGACACACAGATATCCTCCACCTTAAAATAGTTAGGACTGAGACCGCTGTACAGAACGAGATCCAGTGTGTGACCCTTCACATGAGTTGGCTCCTGTATTGCCTGAGTAAGATTAAAAGATTCTAAAGTATCCTTAAAATCCTGAACGAATGGCTGAGACGGACAACAAACATGAATATTAAAGTCGCCTAAAATGAGAATTTTATTATAAATGGATGTAAAGTGGGATAAAAGCTCCGCAAACTCTTCTATAAAAACACTGTTGGGTTTGGGAGGTCTGTAGATTATTAAAATAAAAACAGGATCTTTAGAGTTAAGTCTAAAACCAAGGTGCTCAAAGGATGTGAAATTATTACATAAAGTCAGAGTGCATTTAAAATCTTTTCTGTGGATAACCGCAACCCCCCCCACCCCTGCCAGACAGGCGGGGTTGGTGGAGATGTGTGTAATCAGGGGGGGGTCGCCTCAATGAGGGGGGCTGCAGTCTCCCTGAGAGAGCCATGTCTCTGTCAATATAAAAAAGTCTAACTTATTAGAGGTGATAAAATCATGGCATAAAAAAGATTTGTTATTTAGAGATCTGACATTCAGAAGGCCGAAATTAGCTAGTTTTGTATTAACGACAGAGGAAACATGGGTATTTAGGGGGACCTGAATTAAATTGTTGTGGTTGGCAGCAGAGAGGTGTGAAGTTGAGCGTGCTGCTGCACTAGTGCTGGGCACTCTGATTGTTTTTTGACGGGATCTGGTGATTCTGACTGGAATATGTCTTGATGCAGGAGTAGGAGATGTTCGACCGTTAGAAGAAACTGAGAACTGGCTGTGAGTAGGTGTGGGTGCATGTGGCAGGAGGGACCTGAAGGGGGAGCTCTCATGGAAAACAGGACCCTGTAAATGTGCCGTCAGGGGAGAGGGGGGATCCGGTGTGGGGGTGGAAGATGTAAAGAGTCAGTCACATGGAAAGGTGTGCACCGCGTGCTGCAGGTTAGCAGACAGCATTTGGCTACCCCTCTTATTAGGATGGATCCCATCTCGTTTAAAAAGAGAGTCCCGGTCCCAGAACAAGTTGAAATTGTCAATAAAACCAAAATTGTGCATCCTGCTGGCCGATTGGAGCCAAGTGTGAAGGCTGAGGAGTCTGCTGAAACGTCCAACTCCACGACCCAGAGTCGGGATGGGGCCAGATATAAAAACAGACTTTCCAGAGTTTTTTAAAACAGAAAAAAGAAGATTAAAATCACTTTTTGTGCGCTCAGACTCCTGACGAGTTGTATCATTCGTTCCCACATGAACAATGATCATTTTGATAGATGTCGGGAGTGAGGGCATGAGATCCAGAAGTTTGTCCAGGATGTGGGGGACTGTGGCTCCAGGGAAACAGTGTGTGGCTGTGTTAATGAAGCGAATGTCCCGGGTTATGGAGTCGCCGATGATCAACGTGGTGGGGGGGAAGAGGGGGCGAGGGGCCAAAGTTTCTGGGCTGTCTGGACGATGCTGAGGACGCTGAGTTGGCGCAGCCCCTCTTGGCAGCCCAGAGCGGGGGGTCTGTGTCGGAGGACAGAGGTGAGGAGACTGCTTAAGACCAGCTCCAGGGATACCACCAGACCGTCTGATCACGGCTTCCTTCAGCAGCCTACGGCGGTCATTTACTGCTGTAGAGCGACGAGTAGCCTTTTCAAGGCTTGCTGGAGACGCAGCCGGAATGACTACAGGGCCAGGTGAGGTGGAAGCTGCAGGTGCAGCGTCAGGATGGACGGGAGCATCCCTCGGCAGGATGGTGAAGGGGTTGGAGATAGTCAGCGGAGGTTGTGGATGCAGACCAGCCGAGGTCGTCCTGCGTCCGCGTCGCACCACTTCAGTCCAGGATGGCTGGGTCGGTGTACTGGCTCGGTTCGGCGTGGAGCTGTGAACCGGAGCATTTGGCCTGTTTCCGCTGTAGACCCCTGGATCAACTGGTGGTGTCTGGATGGCTGTCGGCGGCGTTGCGGCATCCAGGCCCAATGCAGCAGCCCCAATAGTGCCCGCTGCCTCCACGCCCGGCTCCTGGTCCGAGGAGAGGCCGCTCTCCTCACCTGAACGCACCTCCGGGCGGGCAGGGGAAAGGTAAAGTGCCGATGTGCATTGTTGCCTGCCAGGGGAGGGTGGCCGCAGAATCCGAGACCACTGGAGACATGGGTGAAGGAGGTGATGGTCCTGAAGGAGCGGCGAAAGTTGAGGACTGCAAATATGAAATATGTTTTGACTGGGCCGCGGCAACGGAGACAAAGCCCTCGATCAGCTGGTCCCTTTTTCGGAGTTCAGACTCAAGTCGGTGGATCTCATTCTTCAACTGTGAGTAAGAAGTGTTGCAGTCCACACATACAGCCATGACAGCTGTTACTGTCCAGGTAACACTCAAACTTAACCCAGTTTTGTTAAATTAATCCAGCGATCAGTGAGAAAATAGCGTCAAAACCGGCTTCACTTGGCCGAGTAGTGGCGTGGGAGTCAGTGGTCTGATCGATCATCAGACAATGTCCATAGATGAGATCAGAAGATGTTTATGGTTAAGAACTTTAGCCCGTTAAAAAGTGTCAGTAAAAAAACATGATGGACCCTCCACCAAATTTCACAGTAGGCAATAAGTTCTTCTTATGGAATTCAGTGTGTTTTTTTCGCCATGCATACCTCCTCTTGTTCTGACCAAATAACTCTATCTTAGTCTCATCTGACCACAGTATTTTTTTCCAAAATGCTTCTGGCTTGTCCAGATGTGCTTTTGCATACCTCATGCGACTCTTCTTGTGACGAACACTCAGGAAAGGCTTTTTGCGCATCAGCCTTCCAAAGAGCTTTTCCTGGTGCAAAGCACGCTGGATTGTGGAACGATGAACAACTACACCATCAGTAGCCAGATGTTCTTGTAGTTCTCTGGAGGTGGTCTGTGGCTTGTCTGTGACCATTCTAACCATCCTTCGCCTGTGCCTTTCCAGTATTTTTTTTGGCCTACCACATCTTTCTTTCACAAGGACTGTTCTTGTGGCCTTCCATTTCTGCACCACATTTCTGACTGTGGAGACAGACAGTCCAAACCTTCTTGATAATTTCTTGTACCCTTCTCCTAATTCATGATAATGAATTATCTTAGTTTTTTGGTCAGTGGAGAGTTGTTTCGATGCCCCCATGTTGCCACACTCTAAAAAAGAACCTAGGACAAGCACAGCCAGCAATTGCCTCTGTTAAATAGCCTTTTTCATGATTGGTTCCACCTGTCTTTGTAATTGAAGGTCTCACAAGCTAGTCCAGTGTTTCTCAATTCTGGTCCTCAGGGACCACTGCCCTGCATGTTTTAGATGTTTCCTCCTCCACCACACCTGATTCAAATGATCAGCTCGTCATCAAGCTCTGTAGTGGCCTGATAACGAGCCACTCATTTGAATCAGGTGTGTTGGCGCAGGAAACATCTAAAACATGCAGGGCAGTGGTCCCTGAGGACCAGAATTGAGAAACACTGAGCTAGTCAAAGCAATTTTGTGCTGCAACCTGTCAGCTATAAATCCCTACAGGTCTTGAAATCAATGTGATTAAAAGGGTGCCCAAACTTTTGCACATACCATTTTTTACATTTTAATTTATCATAATAAAACTATGTAATGCTACTCTGAGAATTTTGGTCTGGAAAACACTCAAATGTCTACATCTCTGTAGGAAATCAAATCTTGTTGCTGTGATCTTCTTTCATAAAGTTAGAGCAAATTATCATGAAATCTTAGAGGGGTGCCCAAACTTTTTCATACAACTGTATGTGAGGGCGCCCAACCCCTCTTAAAAAAAAAAAAACTCAAAACAAAACTCGCCAGTTTTCCAGACTACCGCTCATTTCCATGTCCAAGAGCAAAGAAGCCATCAGGTGCCCAGTTCAGAAAAAGAAGAAAAGAAGAAGAGGAGAAACGGGCAAAAGGTAAAAGTATGCAGATTTCTATGAGTGACTGAGTGACAGTAGGCTATAGGCTATTTTTTAGCCTCTTGCTAATATGTTGCTATTAGCCACAGAAGACGACTGTATTTGGTTTTTAGTTCTGCTGAACTAGCAACTATTAGAATTGAGGCATCATGTCATGCAACTAATTTCACCCATAGGCACCCTAGTCTAGTTTGTGTTTGCAACACAACAAGTGCAAATTCACACAGACTTCCTGACTGTGGAATTTTTTATTGCTATACGCTATATGCTAACTTAAATAACTTATAATAGACATTGCTTTTTAAATAATTTGTAGTGTGTTATGCTTAGTTTATAGGATGTTAACAAATGTTAATAAAATGTGCATTATGGTCATTTTAATTGGGTAACTGATGCATGTGTGATGTAAGTGTGATCTAACTTACATATTGTATCTTAATTGTAAATTCAGGAGCACTTCTGAAATATTTTGGAGATAGAGCACCCACTGGCCAAAATGAGGAGTCAGATACTTCCACAGTAGCCACAGACATGGTCGTGGAGTCTGATGAGGAGCCATCTACCTCCTCAGCCACATGTTCCTTGCAGGATTTCTCAGGTGTGTGTGTGTGTGTGTTTGTGTGTGTGTGTGTTTGTGCATGAGTGTGTGTGGAGGGGTATATGTGTGCGTTTTTGCATATTTTTTTACTTTTGTAAACGCTATAAATGCTGTAGTAATTCAGCTGTTCAGATGGTATTAGGATGATGCAAAACAAAACTTGTATGTAAAATACGAAATAGTTTACTGGAGGAATCTTTTTTTTTATGTAGTTTTTTATTTATTTATTTATTTTTTAGCTTTCTTCAGGGATTTTTCAAGCATGGCTATTAGATCCTGTGATGAAGGATTTGTGCAATTTACATTGGTGTTTATATACTGTATTTCATTTATTCTTATTATCTTGTTTTTTCTCTGTTCTTGTTACCTTTTTGTATTTAAGATAAGAGGAGGCATAACTGGATTTGTATTGAAGCAGCCTTTACCTGTCACAAAAAGCTTTTATTAAAACAAAGTTATTCATCAGAGAGATTGGAGCAGATCATTGCTGACTTGTGACCAGTTACTGTATGTGTATGTGAAAATGTAATTTACTAGGAATTTTCCAGGAAAGAACTTTGTGTAATGTGAGAGTAAAACACAGAAATGTTCTGAGAAAGCTGACTTCAGTCAGTCATGTTGAGTTAATGAGCAGCTGCTTAATTTGAACCCAAGTAAAGATTTGTTCATCATCCATTTATTATTGGAAACTTCAGTCTTTTTTTGTGCTTGCCTGCAGGCAAATTAAGACATCTTTGCTTTGCTAGTTGAAGCTTTCTATAAATTTACATTTACACATCCATTCTTTTGTGCAAAATATTAGGACTCTTGACTATAACCTGTGTGAAAAGAGGGTCCAATACCGTTAATGTCGACACTGCTGTGTGTGTGAAATGCAGTACGTACAGTCATTTAAATACATTTACATAGGGTAGCATTGTGCGCCTGCTCCCTCTGGCTCTGCTGACATTTTCCTGGGCTTCTTTATACCCACTCTGCAGAATTATGGCCTTCTAGGGAGGCTGCTACAAAGTGAAGGAACTAAACTCAGTCAGACATGTACCTACAGTCCTGCTCACCATTATTGGCACCCATGAAGTTTAAGTACATAATGTGGAATATCTTCTGAAAAAAATGAATCATGTGAAACATTTCTTTTCTATAAAGAACTCGTGTTTGATACAAAAGAGCAAATGGTAAACAACAATTTAAAACAATAAACAATGGGAGGAAAACAATTAAAAACTTAAAGCATGCTGTGTCACTGGTATTGGCACCCTTTGCTGTAAATCAGTATGGAAACACATTGTGACTCACCTGTGGTAAATCACAAATGAGAATCACCTGTGATAAATTGTCTGTGCCCATGTGACATGAATTAGCCAATGAATGATGACTGTTTTAAAAAGCCATCTGTTATCCCCTGTTCCTTTGTCACAATGGTGAAGACAAAGGAGCTGTCTGAGGACATCAGAAGTGCAATAATTAGCAAACACAAGACCTCCAAAGGGTATAAGGCCATCTCCAAAGACCTTGGTATCCCTGTTTCAACAGTGCGTAATGTTATTAAGAAGTTTGCCAAGCATGGAACTGTCAAGAACCTCCCTGGACGTGGGGGGAAGAGAAAAATTGATGAGAGAAGTCTTCGAAGGTTGGTGCGAATGGTGGAAAAAACACCACGTCAAACATCCACAGACCTAAAGGGCCAACCTGGAACAGTCTGGGGTCATGGTTTCAACAAGTACCATACACCGCACACTAAACCAAACAGGGCTTCATGGGCGAAGGCCAAGGAAGACACCATTGCTGAGGAAAAGACATAAAAAGGAACGACTAATCTTTGCCAAAGAGTACCTGGACAAACCACAATCCTTCTGGGAAAATGTTCTGTGGACAGATGAAACAAACACCACCACACCAACAGTTTGTTTACAGACAGCGCAATGAAGCCTTACAAGGAAAAGAACACCCTACCAACAGTTAAGCATGGTGGAGGATCCATAATGCTGTGGGGCTGCTTTGCTGCATCTGGTACTGGAGGCCTTGACCGTATCACAGGACTCATGAAATCAGAGAATTATCAAGAGATTTTAGAGCGAAATGTCCTACCCAGTGTAAGAAAACTTGGTTTGAGTCGAAGATCATGGGTCCTCCAGCAAGACAAAGACCCAAAGCACACATCCAAAAGCACGCAGGAATGGTTGAAGAGGAAAAAATGGACTGTTTTAAAATGGCCAGCAATGAGTCCTGATCTCAATCCGATTGAAAATCTTTGGTATGAGCTGAAATCTGCCATTGGGGAAAAGAAACCTGCAAACGTTCAAGAGCTTGAACAATTTGCAAAGAAAGAGTGGGAGAAAATACCAGCTGAGAAGTGCAAGAAGCTTATAGATGGCTACAAGAAACGTTTGGAGGCTGTCATCACTGCCAAAGGGTGTGCAACCAAATATTAAAGAGGGGTGCCATTATTGCTGCACATGCTGTTTTTTCTATTTCTTCTTTGAAATAACAATATGTAAGTTGAAAAAACAATTTTCTTTGTTAAATTACTTTGGACCTCCAATTAAAAGATCCTGATGATATAAATTTGGTACATTTCCATTTATTTCTGAAGATATTTTAGAGGTTATGCAAAAAATGAAGGGGTGCCAATAATGGTGAGCAGGACTGTATGTGCTTAAGTTCCACAGTATATCACTGTTGAATACAGTAGTATGGATTCTGCACGACTGGTTGAAACTAGTTCATACAGAGGTGCATACAAAGTGTGTCAGAATGTGAACGCTGTGTCAAGTTCAAACAGGAGTTTAAATTGGAAAATATATGCTGTATGAAAGCAGACATTACAGACTGGCCTTTTGTATCTCAGAGTTAGTAACACTAGAATTCCTGGAGTCCCTATTCCATATAAAGGCTAGAATAGTCATCAGAGGGTCGGTAACCTCTGCAAAGAATCACATTCTGTTAAATGTAAGGATGCAGACAAGAAGTACTCTTTGAACCATACATATATGTTTGGAATTGTTCTGGGTGCCATCCTTTGTTTATTCATTATTGTCTTGTACATGTACTTTAAATTGCAGACATGAAACTGACTGCCTCAAAATTTCCACGTAAAGTAGATCATTAACACTATGACCTCGAGCATTCTAGCACCCCTACAGGACTGCAACGGTTTGCCAGGCCATCATCTGTGACTGCATATAATATTATAATAAACCAAAGTGCCAAACTTATTTACCTTGTTGGCATGTGTATGATGGTTGCACAGGTGAATTTCTCTTTACACAAACAAAGCTACATATTTTGTCAGAATCATTGACTGCATGTATGTAAATGGTAAAATAGTAAATGGACTGTACTTATATATCTCCTTTCTAGTCTTCTGACCACTCAAAGTGCTTTCACACTACATATCTCATTCACCCATTCACACACATTCATACACTGAGGGCACTGGCTGCCATGCAAGGTGCCAACTGCTCATCAGTTTGAGGAGCTAATTCATACACATTCACACACTGATGGTGCAGCCTTCGGGAGCAATTTGGGGTTCAGTATCTTAACCGAGGACACTTCCAAGGGGATCAAACCCCCAATCATCTCATCAGTGGACGACCTGCTCTACGTCCTGAGCCTCAGCCACCCCATGAACTGTATGTGTATGTACTTAATATGTACTATATGTATATGTACTGTATGTATGCTGTCACAGCATCTGAAGGTGAAGCCTTGAACAAGTAAACTGTTTTTCTTCAAAACGTGCATATTCCCAATTTGTTGAACATTAAATTAGTAAAAATGTAGTAAATGATAACAAAATTAGTTCCATTATTTTCAGTTAGCTCTTCATTACTGCTGCTTCTGGTCAATGGAGGTTGCCAATGTTAAGGTACATGACCTTCTGTCACGCATTTACCACATTGTCAGCCTCCTGTGGTAGCATGGTGAGCACACTGAGCAAGAGCATAAGTGACAAAGAAGTGTTGATGTTGTTACAAGAAAAGGTCAGAACACTGTTGTGTTTAGCCGTGTCACACTTCCGATATTAATAGAACTCCACTACTTTCAAGCAGACAAGTAAGAGAAGGTGAACAGATACTTGTTTGGGTTAGTCAGTTTATACTTTTTGTTCTTGGAGGCATTTAGGTCTCACATGGGGCAATTCTAATGGGCTGCAACTCCCTGGAAAGACAATAGATACTGAAAGGGTTCCTGATCAGGGATTGGTGATCAGTGTATCAATCACTAAGTACAGCAGCACAGATTCAGGCTGAGTGGAAGAGAAATAAGTAACACATAAAGACAAGTGATTAAGTACTGCTTTTCACTTCCTAGTAACTCTTAACTTTGAAAAGTCATTTCAAACACTCCATGGTCAAGTACAATCAATGAAGAGCTCTATACACAAGCAGTTTCACTATTTTGTTCTCTAGATAAAAAAGAAAGAAAAGAAGTATTTTGTGTGTGATAAACTTGATGAGACTTGTTTCTGGCTAACACTTCCTGCGTTGGACCTTTTACTTAATGAACGACAGAACTCTTCTTTTTAAAACTAAGCTTTAAAAACTAGAGTTGCACTCACTTACAGTAGCTCCAGATGTCACGTGATAAAACAAACAAGGGTAGGTAACTTCACCGGGAGCTAGTTTGAGCCAGATCTGATACACATGACTCCAGTCTGTTTCATTCCTTCTGCTGTGCAGTTACATTGCACTTCATTCTGATATAACTCGATAGGAATTTAGCTAATAAAACCGCAGCATACATACACATGTTGAACAAAAGACTTTTATTGTACACAAACAACAATAAATAAATAAATCACACCTTGACAGCACTGTGTGATGTTAGGTCAGAAACAATGTGACAAAAAGGGCATAGTCAATAAGTTATTAGTTATTAAGTTAATTTAATGCTTTTGTCTCTGCTGCGTGTGTTGTTGAGTGCTGCTGTCTTTTATTTTCATGCCAGAGAGGATGTCTGAAGCTCGTCCAAACCTTCCTGCCACACAGATCAGACAAACGCCGACAGGAAACCATGTGGAAAGCTCCCAATCATTAAAAGAGAAGATAACAGGGAAAACAATACCCATTATTTATCTCGCCCACATGGGGGTGGGGGTTTCTGCAGCACCCCTCCTGTCCTCAGTCCTTAGGCTGAGGGTGACATGTTCGTGTGGAATCTCCTCTGGATCAGCCGAGTCTGAAGTGAACTTTCCTCAGTCCTCACAATGAGTTGTGCATTGGGTAGCATAACAAGGGGGCATGTCATGTGCCACGGACAGACATTGCACCCCATTGCTCCCCCTGAGCAATGGACCCACTCATTTATTCAGCTGGTTAGATATTTTTAGCCTTTTACTTCTCCTGTTTTCAGGACTGACCTGGGGTCAGTGTTAAAGGACCAGTGTACCGGATTTAGTGGTATCTAGCAGTGTGAAATTTAACTGAATTTCAACTTGAGAGACCAAGGTGGCCACGAAGCACGTAGTATGCCTTGTCTGGAGCCAGTGTTTAGGCTACTGTCAAATGATTCCAGGCTAGCGGTCCCGGTGTAACCAGTGGACATGCAAAAAAAAGAATTTCCTCTGCATTCCAATTACCAACAGGATAAGTGAGAATGACGAGAAGGACACATTTTAGCTTACATCTATGAACAGATATGCATGAATACAGATAACTTAGCTAATAAAAATATAAATCATTGTCAATTGGGACAGATTGCATTACGACTCTTTTGTTCACACAGACTGTTGTAACCAAAGCCCACTGAACAGGACTGATCAATACTACTCGGAATACAAACTGAAATCAGAACAATGCCAAAGTCTTGTTCCCATGGCTACGGATCCTGCATTCATATATCTATGGGCTGCTGTAGATGTCTGTACAACGTTTGCTCAACGAGGTGGGCTGTGTGGTGTTGGAAACATAGTTATGGCCACTTGAGACTGGCTACAAAACAAGTCAGTCTCCATAAACTCCCATGTGCTGCATTCATTTCATTCCATTGATATTCAGTTAGACCAGTGAAGAACCAGTGAAGACTTCCCTCTGCATTAAGAAGAAACAGGTCAGGGAATGCAACAACGCAGAGTTCATATGTTCAGTCACAAATGTTCAACTGTGAGTCATTTTATCCGTCACTCTCAGCAGAAACTATTAAGCAAGGCATAATACTTCCTCTGTCGCAGTGCACTAAATAAGTGCATATCATTATTCATCTCTTCCGGAATCCAGTGCATATGCAGTATACCTTTGTCATTCTGGTCAGACCAAGGTCTTTCTAAAGCAATTAATACTTCTAATTTCTGAGTGTCAACACCTTGATTTAGAAGCAGTAGCACACAAGCAGTCACCACGAGGCTCTTCTTTGTCTCCATCTTATTTCTCATTGCTCTACAGTCACGGGTGCAGCAGAAAAGGTCAATGCCGCCTCGCTAACGGCTGGCTAGCCAAGGATAGCTTCTCTCCAGAGGCGCCTGTGCTGATGGCCTGTTTGCGTCGTCAGCTTCCTGTGTGTCACCGCTCTCCGCTTTGTTCTCGGCCTACCTGGGGGAAGGGCCTCCTGTCAGGTTAATTGCAGAGAGGAAAGCACTTTGCTGCAGATAATACTGTGTTGGTGATCATCTGTATATTAACGGCACACCAGTTTCATTAGTTCACTGTGTGCCCAGGGGCATCATGCAAGCAAATATTGTGGAGGGGGTTGGTTTTGACAGGGAATTAGGGATTAAAGGATTATTCTAAAACTTTCTAAAAGGTTTTTGTAGCTCTGTAATCTCCCATTTTATATTAGTGTAAATATTTATTCAGAGAATTTCATCTTACTTATTGAAGATGTAATGACAGAGAGAATGACACTAACTCCTAGCCTCTACACTGCTGCCACTAAATAAATCTTAATAAGTCTGTGGGGAGGCGTTTCAATAATAGTCGATTTGGTGGCGAGAGAACAAAATGAGGGCACTTAGCTAACTGACTGTGTCTTACACATGCTTTGATCTCTTGACTGGTCTGAAATGGTCACATGAAAGAGGGAACACGTTTCAATTAAATCTACATACATTTCCATGATAGACAAAAAACATATCACTATAAACGTCACTTAAGACAAGCTACCACTATGAAGCTCCTGACTGAGGACAGGGCTGAGGCTTCCTGTTGTTTTTTTGATTGAATGTCGAGATTTTCCTCTGTATCTTCACCTGGAAATACCAAATAGAATTCAGTGTTTTGCTAACTATAGCCTGTGCTAGTGGTGGTTAATGCAGCTTACCAATGTTAAATAGGATGTTATGCTCATGTCACAAAGTGTAGCCAGAAAGCTAGATTCTTCTTGGACACTTCCCTACACACGTGAAGCAACTGAACCAATTAAGAGAGACACGTGGACTGGATAAGACTAACAATGTCTCTGGTTTGAGAAGCTTAAAGTCCATCTAAAGTCAGAATATATATGTGTCCTGAGTTTGACAGACAAAAGAAGAAAGTGTTATTAACCACCCAGCCAAATTTGAATGATTAAACAAGTTTATGAAATTAGGTGTCAAAATCAGGTAAAAATGAATTCTCAGCTCCAGGACTGTGGGGGCATGTCCTCTGAATGTGCTGAAGCCACGCCCACTCATGGGAGCAGTCAAACAGCCATTTTGAAGCGACTGAAACGTGTCAGATGAGTTCAGAAAAGGACATGACTAACTTTGAAACACTCTGAGCAAGATGAATTCATCTCTATCTCTCTACTCAGGGTGGCCTCAGCGTGTCATCGAGCCACCCTTTAAGGACCGCCCACAAAATCCTGGACTGAAAACTGGTGAAAAACTGTTTGAATTCAAATAATAAATGAATATTGTCCACCTGTCACAGAAGTCAAATGAAGTGTTTTTTATGCTGGTATGGTCGCTCACCCTCCTGTCCACTCATATAGAAACATATTAGCAAGTTATGATAGATATATGATTAATCAGCAACAGTAACTTCATGATGATCTGCAGGACGCTGGATGTCACAGTTACAAACAGTTTTTACTCTGTGTGTGAACGCAGCTCCACAGTCAACAACAGAACACACTTCATGATCAAAGTTTTTAGATCACGTCAACACGTATGTTCATATTCACACGCTCTCTCTGCTGCAGTCTGCATCACACTGTTTAAATACATTAATGTTTTTTTTTATGTCTGGTTGTGAATGACTGAACGGTGCGTCAATTTTTTGACGCTGCCACAAGGAATTGTGGGACGGCATTATCTCCTTTCCTTTGGTAAAGGATGGTCCGGTGTATCCTATGCTAAAGGAGATAATAAAGGAAGCATTGAAGCTCCTTTCCTTAACAGTTTGAGAATTCAATTCTGCTGCCTCTTTTAAACAAGGTGTGTGTGTGTGTGTGTGTGTGTGTGTGTGTGTGTGATTAAAGACTGGGGTATGAAAGCAATCAGATATTGATTGACTGACACTGTGTAGCCTGTGCGGTCTGTACATCCTGCAACTTTTGGAGAAAAGCAATAAGGAAAGGGTGTTTGTGTGATTTTTTGAGACGAACATAATAAGAAGAATATGTTTGACATAATGTGAACTGATTGTAGCTACATCATGACTACATTATAAATATAATGGAAATTAAATATAATAAAGATATGGAAAATCTGGTGGGGCGTGACACCTAGATTAGTTTCGCCTGCTGGAATAACAGGAAACAATCGGTGAAGTGTGAGTGCTTCCAATCATCAAAAGACTGAAGAGGAAACGATGCTTTGTTAACCCTCAGCGTCTCAAATTGATTGATTACAGCCAATACTAGGTTTTGAAATCAAGCTAACATAACAGATAAATTGTATGAGACAGTAACCAAACACTGCCTTGAAGACAGTTCCCTCATTCCCATATTCAAATCAGCCCTAATCAATAATCTTGCCTCATCCAGTCTCAAAGTTAATGTTGATCCTGGGGAGGAGGAGAAAACATTAACTTCTCAATGAGCACATTAAAAGCACCTTGGTCAGATTTATGAGTGTAATTTACAGCGAGCATGCCTGCGTTATCAATTTAAAGATGATGTACAGAACCAACAGGCATTTGCATAATGTAAGCTCACAGCTTTATGCTGACTGTGGTGATAGAGAGTGCAGGAGCTGCAGGTCCACACGCATGAATGCTGATGTACTGACACAGCAAAAATGCACATGCACAAGCATGATGGGTACAATTTCTGGATCAGTACTGATTACTGATAAGGCTGAGGAAAAAAAAAAAATTCCAGTCATTTGTGTCACTCTGTATTCTATGTGAGAGAAGAGTCAGTTCAGTCCGTCAGTTAAGACTCAGTTCAGACGCACAAAAAAATGTCTTGCATACTTTTATTCATGTTTGCCGTGTAGATGTTTTCTTTTGTTTAATGAGATCTGCAAATTGAATTTGGTCTGTGGTACAAAGGGAAGCATTTGCAAAGAAATGACTTGGTTTTCTGTTTTATCAACAGACATCTCTGTCAGCAGTTTGCATCAGAACTGGACTGATTAACAAAGTCTGGCAGGCTGGTCTGGTGAGGAGGGCTGGCTCAGTGGTGGGCACAGAGCAGGACTCACTGGTGACAGTGGCGGAAAGAACAAACTGCTCTCCATACTGGAAAATAAGCCTTCAAACATTATTAGAAAGCAGACCTGACCCTGACCAAAATGTCAAATGATATCCAATAAGAGCCTAATAAAACTCAATCTCCACTGTAGGCAAACATCATCAATCCTGGACAAATAAAACGATGTACACACTCACTGCTGCTCTTAGTAACATGTTCCTTCGTTACCATGAACATGTTTTTACTCTGTCCCCAACATGCCATTATATAACTTTGCGTGCCTTATTCTGTATGCAAAGCAAGATGTGTGTTCATGTTTTTGATTAATAGACGATAATTAGATAGTGAGGGTTTTCTTTCTCATTCTAATTTTGTTAAGATTAGCATAGACTCTGTTTTTTAGAGAGTTCTCTTTTTGTTATATTTATTTGTTAATTTGAACAGCATCTGCTTCCATGTGGTCTCTTATAGTTTACCTTACCTACTTTTATTAAAACAAATCTGAATTTCAATCAATAAATAACTTTGTTTTTGTATAACTTTTGGTTTTACTTTGCTTCCTTCCCCTAAGAGCCGGGACGTAACAATCCCACACACACCATCCTACTGCCCCCAGTACTTGCTGCAACCCCAAATGTGGTTTAATCCACCACTGAAAATAGTCCTTAGCAAATGTACTATTATCCACATCGACACAGTCACACTTTGTTACAAACTTAATTAATTCATGTGTTATCAAAGAAATTCTTCTCAGATCAGCTCTGCTTATCAAAACAGCCACATCAGTCTGCACCTTATATTTCTATGCAGAGGCATGCTCAGACATATTTAACAGTTTCTAGTATGAAAAAGCAGAAATTCTTACATCATAAAAATGAGAAAATGTTCTTTTTTATACGTTGTAACAGTGATAAACAGTAGTTCTCTGGTATAAACAGTAAAAAGTGGAATAAAACCTTCTAAGGATTGTGTCCTGACTGGGTTCAATTTATGATAAAACTTAAACAGTCCAGAGTTAATGTTCTTTTATGCGACAAGTCACAGTGTTCTTTCCTGAATATTGAAGTAGGCTGAACTGAGGTCTGTAGAGCAGCATTTCTTGTCGGCTGCAAATATCCCCCTCCAAATGCTGAATATATAACTCCTGCAGTATCTACTAACCTCTCTCTGCTCCACTGAGTTAACTTTGTTCAACTTCATCAATGTAAGATGATTTTAACACAGACCATAGTTGATTCACAGAGGATGCCATCTCCACTGCCCTCCACTCAGTCTCCACACACCTTAAAAATAACAACACCAGCGGTGGAGTGTGGGATGAACTCTGGTAAACTTGTTTTATTCATGTCCGACAGACAGTTCAGATTAGTGACCACACCTGCACTCTGGTGCTGAACACTGGAGCGTCCCCAGGGCTGTGTGCTCAGCCCCTTCCTGTTCACACTGTAAACCCATGGCTGACCGACATTGAGAGAACTCTGCAGTAAAGTTTGCAGAGGGCAATGCTATCTTTGGTGGTGGTGCACAGAGAACAACCTACTGCTCAACATCATCAAAACCAAGGAGGCGATCCTTGATTTTAGGAAAAAAGGAGGCAAAGAAACAGTCTTAGGTTCTGTGAAAGAAGCTTTAATGAGAGATGAACAAATAAACAGAGGTACTCCAATATCGTCTTTGTCTTTGATTTATTCAACAGACACACTGTAATATGTAAGGACATCATTGCAAAGAGTACCACTCAGAGAATACCAAATCACAAGTATTTCCACTGAAAAGTCAGAGATCCTCACACACACAAAGACAAAGTCTGGAGAAGAGTAATAAAAGTAACATACATTAATACAGTTCCTGCCCTGCATCTGATGTAATTGGAAACCTTTAACTTGATTCCAAGAAACTTTCAATCTTTAGCCTTGAAGGTTATCACAAGAACTCCGCAGGAAAGGTTGCAAACTGTTTCATGTATCTAAAAATACACCGAGCATAGCGAACTACAATTCAATTAATTGTTAGCAGGGTATATTTTGTCACCATAGGTTTCTGTAAATCAGCATCACAGAGTAGCTGGCATGGACATCACACATCTCCACCCTGGCAAACTTGATAATTTTTACAGAGGAGCAATAAAAATCATCCTGAGTGGAAACATCCCGGAATTGGCATGGGGTGCACAGCCCAGGACAGGAGAGCTGGATGATTAATATCTCCAAGACCATCATTGTTACCCATCTACTATGATATCAGCGAATACCGGTAAGGTGAGGTGCCTGTGCAGCGCACAAAGGGTACTAAAACACAACACCCACCCCGGCCAGTTCACCCTGCGGCAAGCAATATCCACTGTTGTACCACCAGACTACAAAGCAGCTTCTTTCCTCATGCTGTGAGTTTTATTTATTTATCCATTTATATCATTTTTGTTTTGTGAGTAGTATCATTTAAATGCCATTGTACAATCATGTGTTGAAGAAAAATGATAAATGAACCTTGTAGCTGCCTTGTTGATGGATATGCTGTTCGCCTGCTCTCTGCACCCGTCCTCCTATCAGAAGTCATCAAAATAACAAATGGGGGCAGGGGCAGGACCAGGTAAAAAGCCCCAGCATTAAGCTCTGCACAATCAAGGTCATAGGTCCTCAAAGGCAGAACACTAATCACACTGGAACCTAAATGGCTGACAACAGCAGCTGCTCTGTTTCTAATGAGTCAAGCCTGCTGACTGGCCATTCTTCAGCTGTAAACTGGCCTGATTGGAAGAGTTTCAAGAGGGCAGCCAATTAGGAGCAGGTCCAGTTGGGATGCATTTAGAGAAAGTAGTCTCAAAGTACCCATATAAAGGAAGAATGTTTGAAATTTGGCACAATGAAATGAAACAGTGACCGTGATGTTGACGTTCTGCCTTTTAGCTTCAAAGATTTAAGGATGCTTTCTTACTAACCTCTAGTGTTATCTAGCCTTGCAGATGTTTTTGTCAGGATTGCTTTAGCTTGCAGTAAGAAGGTAGAGTCTGGTGACCTTTCATCTTGCAGGGTGGATTTTGGTCACGCTGTGTGCATTGTGTTCACACCTGGCTCAGATCCACAGTGATCCAGTGAGGTTGCATGTTAATATTAGGTGTAAATAGGGTGTATATATTCAACACTCTGTGACACAGTTTCTAAAACACTCCTTTCACTAAGTTCACTGCAGTATAGTATCTGGAAAGACTCTGGAAATAGGTCTGTTTTTTAAATGTAAAATTTCAGCACTGGAGGGAAGTGGTATCTGGATCAGTACTGATCACAGTTTCAGGGTCCTGCTATTGTTCATGCTGACTCACTGTCACACTGTCATGGCTTACTGGGACACTTGAATAGAGCAGAGCCATTAGTTATTAGTAACACCTGTGCTTTTCCTACTGTGACACATCTAAATATGACTAAACATAATGTGCGAAATATAACTGTCGATCTCAACCTAACTTTTACTCTCGAGTCATGAGGAATACATTTTCAGTTGTTAGTGAACCAGTCAATAGCTATTGGATGGAATGCCATTACATTTTATCATGAGGTTGATATTGTTTGTTCAGAGTAAAATGTCTCATGATTACACGATGGGTTGCCATGAAATGTAGTTCAAACGTTCATGTTCCCCTCAGGATGAATTGTGAATTGCAATTGTAACTTTAGTTTGGTTGATTGAACTTTTTTATCCAGCACTATCATCCGGTCCATTTTTGTAATTCATCTATCCATTTTCTTCAATTTGCATGTTAACAATTATGTGTTATCTTTGAATTGTGCAAGATTAGCCAATGAGGTAAAAGAGATCCAGATGAATCAAATCAAATGAAAAAGCCTCCTTCCAGTGCCATACATGATATTTTTCTGTGTATTGCTCTTTGAGCTGGTTTTCACCAACTTTGCTATTGGCCTTTGATATTGCTTTATCAGAGACTATAGAATAAATGACTTGTGTATGGTCACCTTATTAGGATTTGGATATGTGCTCATATGTAGGCATATGATGCTTTTTTTTCCTTCTTTTTTTTGTTTCCCTTTTAAATAGGAACCTACCTCTGTAGCCTGTTTCTTGTTCTGCTAATATATTTGAATGGTCTCCCTTATCTTTAAAAAATACATCACAGGAAAAATTACCACCATGTGGTGTTGAAACAAACCTAATATGCAATAAACATGCAGTGTATTGAATGTGTAAATCAAGGCACATCATTAGTGTTACATATATAGCATGTTTTGTTACAACTGCACTGTCATTGTTACCTTTACCTAGACAGTCACTTCAATACCTTTTTTTCCCTCCCTTATTCCCACCTTGTCTGCTGATGACCTGCAGAACACGCTGCTGCTTTTTCTCTGGGCTCTGTCTGGCAGGCCGCCTCAGTGAAGGAGGTTAAGGAACACAGAGGTCAGTGGTAACACACGCCGAGCTGGCATGGGGCAGCCACTCCTTTATCATGGAGCAGCCGCAAGCTGTCAGCTGTGATAAAGTGGGAAGAAGCTGCTGGTGCTCATTCAATAAAAGACTCATTTTTCTGCCTAAAAAATAGAAGGTCGCCTGCTCCAAAATATCACAGCTGTCGTCAAAGAATTGCTTAAAAGAGATGTGCTTCATCTGTTACAGGTAATAGATTCATTATGGAAAGTTGTGATGACTTAATCCGAGCAATGCACATAGAAGCATTTAAACTTCCTGTGATCCTTAGAAATTCTCTGAGAGCATTCATCAAAGAGCAGTCTGTTTCTGTGATTTGATGAGACCTGCTTCTGTATCTTCTGTCGGAGATGTAGCCAGAAAATCCATATTGATAAATGTCTTGATTGTTGCCCTTAAAGTTTCCAGGCATGAGGTCAGAATTACAGTCAGCATAGATAGGGATCGTAACAGACCCGGTGTGCATATCCACACGGCCTTGAAAACAGCCTGGAGTGTTATTTCTCTAATAGAAAATATTGATCACATATTTAATGAAGCTCAAATGAAACTCAATTGATTTTTGTTGTTATCTGACGATAACACACCCCGTCATGACATGTTTTTGTACCAGTAGTGGTGATCACATGGCAGTGCTGATTGCATTTGGTCATTCTGGCTGCTTTTCCTTTTGCCCAACATTTTTTTTATCAACAACAGTTGCACCGATGTGCTGATCTTTGCTTCAGTATCACCATTGGGTCAGAAAAAAAGAAAAAAAAAGAAAATCTAATTGGCAGGTTTGAATGAAATTCAGGCTCCCCGGATGATGATCCTTCTCCATTTTGGACACTAAAAGGTTAGACTCCTGACCCTGTCTTTAGAGTCATGCTCAGGATAAACACAGATGAAACATATGTCGTATATAAAAGTCAAATTTCTATCCAAGTTTCCTTCCAAGAGAGAAAACCTTTTACAGACCGTACCTGACATTTTGAAGGTGCCTCTAAGAAAGTGCTTGTTTGGATTGTAAAACAGTGTGTAAAACTACACCCTAGCGAGTTAGAGGAGCTGCAGCCGACAGTTCTTGTCCAATACGAACAATCTCACAAACTTGCCTGTGTAGCGGTGTAAAAGTCAGCAGGGTTTGAACTTCCCTCTCACACAACCAACTGTTATTTACAAGTCACCACAAACATCTTTGAGAAGAGAATTGTGCACTGTGCACCATTTTTACATATCACTATTTGTCCCTCTTTATGATACCAGTGTTTTCCTCCTGTCATACAGTGTGACAGTTCAGTGGGTCAGTTTAAACACTTTTACCTCTGGAGGTGGTCAGAAGACATGTAGAAACTAGCCCATGTGCTTCTCATATAGGAGTGTGTGTGTTGTGAGCATTGTAGGCAGTTACTATTGTTGTGGAGAAATTGCTGGAATCAATGGTCAGTGGTGAGGTCAGGAATGAAGAAGTGTTCAGGAGCCTCTGATGTCTTATGCTGTAGTATTTATTGTCGCTTGATCAAGGAGAATTAGAGACACCCTCATAGTGCATCAGAAGTGCCTGAGTCGGTCTCACATTCTGCCGAACTCATCCTGGTGGATAGACTTTAAACCTCAAGATAACACCACAAATACTATACGCCCCAAATGAGACAAAGAGAATGTTTTTACCAAGAATGGTGTTATCGTCAACATATTCTAGTCTGGAGACACAGATGTCTGTTACCATCAACGGCCAGCTATCTATTATGTCTAAGCAGGCAGCAAGAGTCTCTTCGACCCTGGCCACCACAGTGTTGAGATAGACTGACACCTACTGCTCCCAGTCAAAGCCAAACAATTAATACTGCCGAGGACCTCAAGGCCCACACGTGACCTCGTGTAACCTAAGGATAGAAAATTCCATAACAACTATCAGTACTCAAAGGTTACCCAGATTTGCTCTGTAAATTAGTTTTCTATTCTTTGTCTCCTTCTTTGCAGTCACACTATTTAAATAGCTTCGCCATTTAGTTACGTCACATATCTGTTGCAGTTTGTTACCTAGTGAAACTGGATACAGTGCAGCTACTTCAATCAATTATCTAATTATTAATATTAGATTTTAATTTGATGTAGCTGCCAGTGATGGTGGATTATTCTGTCAGTCCTTTTCACATAGCTATCAGAAATTCCACATATCTTCGACTCAGAATTATGAGTCGGGGACTGCCATGACTTTTTTTTCTGACTCTTACAGTTTGAATGAAATGATGTGATGTGATGTGGCATGGACATCGATCAGTGAAAATGCACCATAAGACTGTTTTGTTGATGAATGCTCATTTTTTTTCACCTTTAAACTTTTAACAAGCTCTCCCTCTCTCGACCAAAATGTTTAGTTTGTTAGTTGGAACCAAAATATCAAACAGAAATCCAAAGAAAAACAGATCTTGGTGTTGATGGGGGCTCTCCAGGGGCAATCCTTTGACACAGGAGTGTTTCTTCTTTCAGTTTGAGTATTAAACTGAAAGCTTTTGTCTTGTTGGTGGTCCAAAGGGAGCGCTTTGCCTCCGGATTATTTCAATTACACAGGAACACACATCAGTGTAATTAGTAGACTGATTTCATCTCATACACAGAGGAGTTCTATTTTTTATGTTGAATGGAAAACATCAGATATTGTGAGACATGACGTGATATTGATAAAATTCTGGCTTCAATAAAAAAAATGTAAAAACAATCTTTTTTCATCCATTGAAATTAAATGAGTCATCCAAGGTTTGTTGAGTCTGACCTCACTGACTGTTCTTTCTTTTCTTGTTTCATAATCTACAAAAAAAGAACAAAATAAAGAACTGAACAGACAAAGAGGACTTTGTTCTGCATTCCAAATCCTATTTAAGTAAAAAATACACTAATATTATCAGAATAATGTATTTACGGTATCAAAGCAAAATATGCTACAAGGTTTAGCAGCTATACACTGTTTTTTCATACTGTGTCGGGGGCCAAAAACATTTGAAAGCATTGTATTTTTAATCCTCACCTCTGGTGATACACCAGTAAGCCATTTGAGGTGGGAAATGAACCCCTTATTAGAAAAATAACCTGCCCTCTACCCTCTCTCCATCCTTCAGCAGCAGAGAGAGTGTAGGAGCAAAGTGGCTGTTTAGTTGAAAATGTTAGTCTGAGTCTGACTGGCTCATTGGTCCTTTATCTGAGGTTTGAGACATGTTCATACTTCACCACAGTGCTTAAAGGGCCAAAATTGCTTCTCTGAACGCTCAGTATGAATGCACTTTTTGCTTTTCATTATTATTATTATTATTATTATTATTATTATTATTATTATTATTATTATTATTATTTTTACATTCATCTGTGTTTTAAACTGACAGCTGATTCCAGTGAGCCAGCCAGTTATTCATGAGAATCACCCCACTTTATCATGAATAATGTTTTTCTTGGAAAACGAGCTGTATTTTAGATTTGATATGCATAATTATAAAAAGACACTAAATGTATGATAGACCAGAAAGCTCTGTTTCCTCTTTGACCACAGAAGATGCTGCTTCCTCAAGCGCTGCACAGGCCTCAGAATTTATGATGAATTTATAATGTTCTGTAAATCAACTAAATAAGTAAGTACTTAGTTACTTAGTTACATCACAGTTAGTTACATTTCCTGTCAGTTCTTAAATGAATCATGTTCAATAAAGACAAACGTGTTTCTTTGTGTTTCGAATTGTTTATACATGCAGTTTAACTGTAAAACAGATGAAGTGGATCATCTGCTGAAAATGACTTGATAGTGTTCATTGAAGTGGACTAATCATTTACTTGATTGATTTACTTGAGGATGTCATATCTTCCTGGCACCCAAGCAGCAACCTCTGTGGCTGTGAAGTGAAGCCAACATCCACGAAGCTAACTACAGAACGACTCAGTCTCCATAAGTCCAACTTCACAGCAGAAATAAACATGTTTACAACCTGGTACAAAAAACAGTTTTGGTCTCTATAGCTAATTTCCCCGTTCATGACAACTGTACTGAGGGTGAATCTTTATACAACTCACCTGTTCAAATGATATAATATATTAAAGTTATGTGGAATTAAGAGAGTGGGCGCTTTTATTGACAGGTGGGTGATGGTAGAGGTAGCTTATAGGAGTAACCAGGCTCAATTCAACCCGACTCAGTGGGGAGGCAGTGGAGGCAGGACTGCCACATAGAGCTTTGCTCTTCAAAAATCTGTGGGTGAAGTCAGAGACAGTCACCTCATAACAACGTAAGTAAGCAGAAAATTTCTCCAACAGACAAAAAGTAAGTCGTAGTATTCTTGAAAGTATGATGCAAATTGATTTTTTGCCTCATTGTCCTGAAAACTAATGAATCCTTAATAATCAAACCAACTAAAAAAACATCCTCTCAAAAGTCATTTCTTTTCATCTTTTACATGGTATCACACGGCGCCCCCTCCCACCATCCAATCCCACCCCCACTCAGTTTAAAAGCTCCCATCATACGTAATTACTCTATGAAGCCATGAAATCCAGACTAAAGGGAATGGTCCCATGGGAGAGGGCACGGCTCGGTTAATAGGATTCTCCCTCCAACAAGATTAGAGTTATCAATTTGCCCAGTGTCACATTAATGAAGCCTCACCACCCGGCCCATGATAAACCAGAGCCTGCCGGTCTGCTGCCTGGCTGAGATAATCAAAGTCTGGATCATAACGGTCTGGGGATTCAGACTCACTGCTGGTCTTGATGAAGCCACATTAATTGAGACAGTCCATTAAAACCCTGATAGAACCTCATCACTGAATATATCTGAAGAGATATGATTGTCAGGACTCATACTTGATTGTTCAGATTTTATTTTCTCATAATCTCTGCTGTGGCTCAGTGTTAGTATTTACACAGTTTTACACATACTGTGTTTACCTGACAGCGTTGAATGTTGAAACTAGAATGAAAAAAACAATCTTGTCTTTTACATTGAAACATTTCCAGGCCGTCATTATCTGTTGTTATTTGATTCTTTCTTAGATCCATTAAGATTAAAATTTCATGTCTGTGGTGCCGCCCAGAGGTAATATCAAAAAGATACCTGGGGATGCTGAGATGGATGAGCTGAACGTGACTGGAGCATGGACTGCAACAATTTTTGTCACAATGTTCTTTTTGTTTTTTTACAATAACTCAAAGTATCAGAGTAAATTTGACATATTCCACAGAGGCTGTAAATTATGTATGTCCAGCTTCCAGCAAGGGGGATCTTATAGCTCTGAACCCTTAGGTGACTGGTCTGTAGATTAATTTCATTAAAAAAACAAACACTTATTCATTATGTGCATTATGTCTAATGTGTAATTAGGTTTTTACATCAAGCATCTACAGAAGGTTCCCCAAATTCCTTGACTTAACTGCAGTTTAAACTTAACTGACTTTACCTTTTTATCTTTGCAAACACTTCATAAAATAATATGCAGTCAGTATGAGCAAAACCATGTTGTCATCACTGTAGCATTATTATTTTAAGGTGACTGATTCAAATATCACCTAAATTAAATTAAATTGAAAAAAACATGCTCCTATGAAGTGTTCAACATAATGAATACTCAGTTTGTCAGATATTCAGAAACCATAAAAAATGTGTAATCTTTACAATCTAATCAAACATTGTTATTAGTTTGACATTTATGATAGTGTTGTCTTTAAAAGATCGTACATGTTGAAAGATTTGAACTTTCAAAAATCAAAGGAATGATCTGTCCGCCCTCATACTGAACTCTACGTCCATAAACGTCAGCCCAGGCAGTAGGTTTAAGTTAAATCCCAGATACTGGTGGCATCTAGGTGATTTCTACAGGACACAGCAGCTGGATTTAGACAGAACCACATAAAACAGATGACCCAGCGATGGGGTTAAGAGGTCACATTCTTTTCCACACATCTGTGTGGAACACAGCACAGGATTATACCTCCTGTCTGAAACCTTAAACTACTGCCAAGCTAACAACAGAGCAACAGTCAGGGGTGTCTTGACACATAATGAACACAAACCAATGAGTAGTCTAAGTGCACACACCGATGTGAAGGTGAAGTATATGCAAACACATCTGACTACAAGGAGTACATCATTAAATGCTTGAACCACAAGCATTTAACAGGTCTAGACTATAGGTCTATACTCTATAATATGATTTATAGAGACCCAACAATTCCCACCATGACCAAGCACTTGGTGACAGTGGCAAGAAAAAACTTTAAGAAGCAGAAACCTCAAACAGAACTCATGGTGGACGGAAATCAGCCGTAACAATAGTCATAAAATAGATGATGTGAAGGTGTTTCAAAGGTAGAAGCAAGCCACTTGATGTCAGCTCCCTCCCCATAATGCATTTCTATCCAGCTTGAAATGTAGTTCTGACTTCAGACAAGAACAACATACAAACCCTGAGAGCTTCCATTATTTTCATCATGATCATCTTTTATTGAACACAATATGCTGTTTTCTAATTCAAAGCCACTGTCAGTGTGTTTGATGTGTCAACAAATGGATGTTTTGTTGGCTTTGATCATGCTTGGACATGCATTTCATGTGATAATACTGCCTTTAACCTCTATCATTTGCAAATATGTCTAGAGTCTTCTCCATTTGCATATTCTAATTATTTATAAGGAGCACTTTTGCCTGCAAAGGGCACCCCAGGTTCATTATGTACTAAGAGGAATATTAAATCCTGTCCACAGTGGGCGGCAGCGGCCTCACGCTCACCTACACAATGAGAAATCACAGCGACTGCTGACTTCTGCCCACAAAATGTTTCATTAACATTGTCTTCAGCTATATATTCCATTAATGAATGTATCTATGTGCCTTTTCTCTGTAGATAAATTGCACAAGTTGACATTCCAACACTGAACTCACAGAAGACATTATACAAGCCTGTTTCTAAAGAAATGTGGCTCCCTGCTCTACACTTTATACACACTACTCATAAAAAGTTAGTGATATTCAGCTTTCAGATGAAATTTCACAACGCACCTAAAATGCACTCTAACCTTTACAGGTGAACTTCATTTGACCTTCTCTAAACTTTTGAATACACATGTCCAACTGTTCAATGTTTCAGTACTTATTGCAGAACATGCTGTTCTTTAACAAGGTGATTAAAAATCACAACAAGAGTCTGATCCATGAATGGACCACTAAATGTTCTCTGATGTACTCAGAGGGAAGTTACTACTGAGTGTCATCAGCAGGTTGGAATAAGTTACTGAGACATTGACATTTGTTGTTGTGGTATACACACCACTGTTGTGTTGTTGCTTTTGTTTCAATAAATAGTTTGAGATGAAGAAATTACCATTGCATGCTTCTAATTAAATGCCCTACTTTCATGATAAAATATCACTGTAGCATGAACTTTTTACATTTTCCATAAATTTCACCCAAAAATCGAATATCCCAAACTTTTTGTGAGTAGTGTATATTACATCCTCTCTTTTTGTTTGTGGGTTCCTCCTCTTGATAGGACAGGACATTCTGAGCACAAACACATCATTTAGAGCCAATGCAAATAAAGTGTGCTTAATCCTGTGCTTAATAGACAGAATTTTCTATTATATTATTATATCTTATATTACTTGTATGGATAAAAATTTATATATATATATATATATATATATATATATTATCCATAGAAGTGCACAAGGTCAACTTCCCTTTTCCTTTCTATATCCACACTCCCTGCCTTCTCAATTCCTTGGACACTTGCTCATAGTATCTCTCGTATGACATCTGTCACCAGAGACAGGCTGGCAGAATGTAACTGGATGGAGCAGTATTCGTGGACATGAAGGTACTTTTATTTAAACAATTTATTTTGCCTTTTTTCTGTTATTGAGCTGTAAAGGACTATTTTGCTGCCTTGTTTTGATTATTACTCCATTTTCCCTGAGACATCATCTGCTGTGTGATGAGAGTCATCTAGTGGAGCAATCAGTCGAGGGCAATCCCGCCTCCTAGAAACATAATATATACAGTATTTCTTGTTTTCCTAGTTACATTGTGGTGACAAAGGTAATCACTGCCTGGATCACAGGCTTTTTTGGGGTGAATGAGGCTCTAATGAGGCATACAAAGGATTGTGACACCAGAGTGCAGGGACAGATCCTGAGTCTGAGGTCAGGTTTAGACAACAGAAGCCCTTCGGTTACGCTCGTGGTTTCAGTTAAACATTAGAATCAAGTTGTGTCTCAACATGATGATAACCTATTACCTATAATAGATATATATATTAAAATGAACAATTTAGTCATATGCATATTCAACATTTTTGCAACTTGCCACATTATGTGAATTAAAAGTATTTATTCATTATGTTAATAGGAAATGTAACCTGAACAGCTTTAAATGTCAAATCACATTTGCTGTTGCAAGCTGGTTTTATACAAACTTTTTCTAAATTTCTAGGTTGGAACAGCAGTACAAAAAAACAAGAGTGTTATTTCCTCTGGGGATGGGGGAGATGTGTCACCATCATGTTTCAAAATCCTTTTTTTGCCCCCCTCACTTTTATTGTTTCAGTTTGATTCAGAATATGTCCGCATTAAGACGAGTAAACTTGTAAATGCATCTTTTTCTCAGAGTTTCAGCCCTCTGTACGGACTCAAACGGGGTTTTTTTCTCCAGAGTGTGTAAATCTTAAAACTCTGGCTTTGTGTTTCAGTGTGTGCTGGATACACAGCTTTTGCTAAATGAAAACAGGCCACTGAGGGTCAGGAGCTGTGCAGCAGTAAAGTTAGGAAGACAGCTTTTAGCTGTCTCTAACTTCGTCTCTGATCGATCATTTGAAATGTCAATATAGCAGAGCTGTTGTCTTTATCCTGGATTTATGCGAGATGATGCTGTTATAATATAATAAGCAGTAGCTTGGGAATGACTTAACATGTGCTGTTTATGAGACTTGATTAAATCAGTATATCATACTCATTCTGTTGATGTTATGCTAATAAAGAATATAATTTATGTGTTTTCAAAACCTTCATCTGTTGCTGAGAAATGAGACCCTGCTACTTCAGTAGTCCTGCTCCATCTGTGTTTCTTTAGTGATTTGAAGGGATCTTTTGTGTGTCATGTTCCTTTAAATTGACCCGTTTGTAAAGTTCCTTTGATATTTCTCCATTTTCCAAAGTAATATAATGAATGTTATGACTTTTCCGCCCTCATATATGTATTGAGAACACTGTGATCTTCTCCCTCTGGGCTATCAGGTATGGGTATAATAATAGCTAAAGTTAATTACTTTCATGGGAGCCTCCATGAATCATGTCTCCACTCCTGTCAATACACATCTAATGCTGGAAATTAACTGGTGTCTACTCTTGTGTAACAGATATCAAAATGTAGAATGCATGCTGGGAGCTGAGCTTGCTTGGTTATTAAATACAACTGTATAATCTGTACATCGCATCATATAAAAATTTATCAAAGAGGTTCTTGCTGAATGCACCGTCGTGCTCTGTTTTATATCCACAATTTATTGTGGCAATGTTTGCCTGAGTAGATTGGCATAACCTTATATTGGTTGTTTATGAACACGAGGGAGCAGCTGAGTAGTTTTGGCTGTTAGGTTTGGATCAGAACAGCATGTATGTATAGCCCAAAAGGACGCTCTAACGTGTTTTAGAAGTGTGCTTCTGTCCATCTGTTTTCAAGTCTACTTCCAAAGTGGACAGGGGGAAAGGGAAATGTTTAACAGAACCAAACCTAATGAATTAATCATTACACACAAGAAGAATGTGACTCAAATGTCACTAAAGTGTCACTAAACTTCATTTCTCTGATTCACTCACTTTCTCGCTACTGGCACTCCGTCTCTGTCATTCACTGTCTATGAAACTTGATCACTGCTAATATTCCATATAGCCCCCACTGTCAGAGTACTAGGGGTTTGGCAAAATCCAGATTTGCTTAGCTGTACATAGAAAATTTCTATCGTATGACACCGAACAAGAGCACCCTGATGTCCATCTGACGTGCCAATTCCTCCTGTCTAACATTCCCATTATGAGTGATATTTACTGCAGAGTGAAATGTGAAATGTGTCCAACTCAAAGCGTTAAAAATGAACTAATTAGGAGAGTCTCTCTCTTTAAAAACTCAGGACTGTCTACTTTATTTCACCACGAGGCATAAGTCAAACTATTGCTGAAAAAGTCAAGCCTTGGTTTCCATAGACAGAGAGAGAGAAGACAAGTAGACGAGAAGAGAATAACCCAAGGCTACAGGCCACCAGTGACCAAACTAACCGCATGGTTACCTTGTAAAACCGGAGAAGGTTGTCTACACAATGGGACATTTTACTTAATCCCAAAACAGGGATTGGGGAAAAATCTAAAAAAGGATTGCCCCCAATGAGACTGTGCGCTGCTGAAGTGGAGCAGGCAGCCAGGTGAAACAAAAATGAAAAAATATATAATAATACCTGAATCCTGAGAGATGAAACACTGCCCACAGCCTGTCAGTGAACCAGAGGGGGTCATCCGAAAAACAAGAGGAGATTTATCCTCTGTTTGCATAGAAAGTGGAAGCCATGTTGGATATGTTATATCCGAGGGCAAAGGGGCACCAAATCATGTACTCAAAGCTGCAAGCTGCAGGCATGTGTTCATGTGCTGAGGGGGTGAGATGTCAGGACCTTCCATGGTGTCAGTGAGTGGGTCCTAATTTGCATGGTAAGTACACACTGTATATAAGACCTGTGGAAACCTGTGGGTGACTTGGATGTGTCTGATTTTCATATGAAAGATGTGAAAATATTCAGCCGCTGTCAAAATGTCACCACGTTCTGATGGAGCGAATTAGACAGGACAGTAATGCTGGTCTCCAGTGGGATCCAAGATGCAGATCTGATATCAGGAACAAACTTGATCTGTCCTCACATGACCTGTGTGCTCTCCGAAATGTAGAGCTTTTATTAACGTGACTATAATGAAGACTGACTGTGTCATTCTGTTGTTCTCTTTCTTTCTTTGGCAAGAGATAATAACAAACAGCAGCGTGGTGACAGGTTAATTCAAAAGATGAGTCTTTCTTCACGTACACAAGCCAACATTCACTCACCCCCTGTCCTTCATTTATTACACCCTCTGACTACAGTCCCTCGCTCCAATTTGTTATAATGAACAGCTGCAAACTCAACATGCCAACATGAGCCAGGAGACCAGACTTAGTGAAACAGTTTATTAAAAAAGGTGGGGTTGCACGATATTTGAGAACAGGGTGCATTGGGGTCTATGACGAGGGGACATCCAGGGAGGGGAAGGGGTGATGGTGGCAACAGTTGACGAGCCTGAACTGGATGTGACAGACCATTACCACTTGGGAGACTGGCAGAATCTCTCAGGCTGAGCTGGACTTTTATCCTGTGCCGGCTGATTGGATGATGGGACGCAGAAGAAAACTCCTCAGTCAGAAAGCTGAGGAGGCCATGCCCAACAGCACACAAACAGGCAGAGACAGACAAGACACAAAGAGGAGGGCAAAACAACACAGCAAAACACTGAGGAGGGAAGAGGCAAGGCATCAATCAGTGTATATATCTATGCTTGCTATCCTTCCATCCCATTGTTGCTCCTCCATTACTGTAACATAGGAAGGAACGCTCCTATAACTGCAATGTCAGCTTTACATATAAATTCATCCAATATCTATAACTGCTTATCCTTTGTGAGGTCATATGGGGGCCAGAGGCGATCCCAGCTGACACTGGGTGAGAAGCAGGGTACACAGGTACAGGTCTTTAGATGGGGAGACTGGGGTAAGATGAGCCATTTTTCATATTTTGGATCACTACATCAAGGCAATCATAGTTTTGTCGCCAACTAATAAATCTGCATATATTTCGGGATGTTGTGCATCCCTCAGGGCTTAAAGTGTAAAGAAATCCTGAGCCTGAACTTTTTTTCGGGGGGGGTTGTAGTGGATCCGACGCATATGCTAGGCGATTTAAATATGAATTTCATAATGTTAGAAGGGCGTGTGAAACTCTAATTGACTTCAGGAATTCAATTAGTAACCACTTCATTCAGTAAAGAACAATTTATATAAAATATGTACAGTGTAAACAGTTACAGTGCATGTTCATCAACATTTAAAGAAAACATACACCTTTGAGCTTATCAGACAGTCGTTTCTTGAACTCTGGTGCTATGCCATGGGTGTTCATATAACTGGCATGCTGATTGGAAACAGAGAGTTTCGTCAAAGCAGTTTTATCAACCGCTACCTTTTTACAGTGGCTGAGCGATCGTGAATGTTAAATCGTGTTCAGCAATGAACGCGCACACACGTATTTTCAACTCACAAACACGATCTGTCATTGGCGCCGGTACGTCAGCTGTGGCTGTTGCTCCCGGCAAACGACTTGTGTGCGGCCGGGGTCACTTTCGTGACGTCGAAGAACTTTTTTACCGCTAGTTGCATATATTAGCTTCTTCGCGCACAACACACAGAAACAAGCACCTGGCTCTCTTAATTTTTGGCACCAGCTACCAAAAGGCTTGCCGTCTCCGTCCCTTTCTTCTATCCACGCCCAGCGCCATTTATTTCGAAGTCCTTTTTCAGTTAGGACATCTTCCCCTGGCTTCATGAATTTCTCCTCCATCTTCGGATTTCGGTCAAACAAACGCCGGCCTGGATGCTGCGTTCAGGACCACTCGGAGGTAACCGTGAGGTCATAGTGTACACGCTACAGGTTAAGTCGAAAACGAAGTGTGGCATATTGTCACTATCCGCTGAACACTGAAAACCTATGCAGCAGCAATTTATGCTTATTTTGGAAGAAGATGAATATACGTGTAATTTCCGAGTTTGACGCTGTTCAATTCATTTTCCACAATTCAAAGCCCGTTTTTTCCCGAGTTGTCTGGAAGGCAGCATCAACTGCTGCGGGCCCCCCGTGGTTACTGTTGCTATGTCTGTCACAACCTTCTGAGTACATCCATGGTCACAACAATTGTAACTATACACGTCCTTGCGTGTGCATAGTTACGATTGCTAACGTAGGATTGGACAGTAGCGGTTTGAGGGAGGGGCTTGACAATATCCCGCATCAACAGGTTTTTTTTCAATGTTTACTTTTTTTTTTTTTTTTATGAATCGCAGTCAAACACCACACGCCGGAGATCCGGCATGGTGCCGGAATACTTTAAGCCCTGATCCCTTCAAACAAACGAATGAGTGTAAACATAACTGTTTCGATAATATAGCATGTCCAAAAAAAGTGGTCTCGTGGCATGTATGGGGTAAGATGTGATCTGGTTGGGGTAAGCATAGGAGCAGGGTAAGTTGAGCCATATCCCTACTCCACCCCACCTCCACCCCACCCCTCCCTCACCTTCTCCCTCCCTCAATAACAGTCACTTCTTCACATTCATGTGTATTTTTATTTATTATACACAATTCAACAAGTACAATAACTTTATTTATTATTATTGCATGTTACTGCTAAACAGCTGTTTTGTAGAAAAATATTTTAACATGAGCATGCCTTAAAGTGCGCTTAGGAAGAGAACAAGTGAGAATGCCTTAAAGTGCGCTTAGGAAGAGAACATTAACAGCTGTGTTTTTGGAAAGAAAACACTAGAACTGAATCCTTGGTCCAGAATCATAGTTTCTTGGTGTCCTTGCTGACAGTAAGGTCAGTTATGGACTAGTAACACATTTGAACAATCTGAACTGAAACTCTCATCCTTCATCATCCTTCCTTCCTTCCTCTATCTATCCTCTCTTCTCCATCTTTGTTAAACTCCTCCCTCCATCTTCCTCTCGTTCCATCTACCCCTATCCCTCCCTCAATCCATCCATCTCCCACCTCCGCTTTTACTCAATATTCCACCTGTCGAGGTTGCAGGGGAATACAAACTGCTGGGACCTCCTTGCTGTGCCACCAACTCTGTGAGGTTTGGGGAGTTTCGCGATTACATCGCATCTTGGGAAGAATCCTTCATCTTTCTCTTTGAAAGTAAAGGTGGGTTTTACCATAACCAGCTTTGCCTCTTCTCAAGAACTTACACTCTAGATCATTGCCTTTAATCTTCTCCAGCAAGCCAATGTAGCGGTAATTTCTTGATTTGCCCTTAAAGTTTATAACCACAAAGTCACCCACTGCAAGCTCAGTATTTTCTTAAGCACTTGTGTCGGACTTGGAGCTCTCACAGTCTGTGTCGAGTGGAATCATGGTGTCACTCTCTTTCCATGATGGGCTGTTGTTTTTTTTGTGTTTTTGCACCGTTTCTTGAGAAGTTCTCCAGCCTTCTTCTTTTCTTTTTCTTTGTCACTTGTTTCCAACAACAACTTCTCAGGTGTGTCAGCCAAGATTCATGTCTTCACCTTTGTATGTTTTCTTTTAGGCTTTGTTGCTGTCACCTTTGGGAATGGCATTATTTCTACTGGAGATACATATCCTGGATGGCTGGGAGAGACAGCACTATCAGAAAGTGATGATGACTCAGGTCCTGTGACACTAGGTGCTGGTGCTGGTAGGTCAGCTGAGGTAGATGGCTGGTCAGATTGCTCATCAGGGTTGGGTCTGTCTGTGACCATGGATGGTGCATAGGCTTCCTGTGGGAAGATATCCCAGTTGAAAGGAAATATACCTGTGGACCTGAATCCTGACAGGATGTTTCTTGGTGTCATTGCTGACAGGAAGGTCTCATGCACAATCTCTGGGATGGCATAAATGGAAGCAGTTTGTCCAGGGTGGGTTCGCATCCAACTGTCCATGGCCTTGTTGTAATATGTCTTGAATGGCCCATAGACCGATACATCCAAGGGCTGCGTTTTATGGGATGTATGAGGTGGCAAAGTGAGCATCACGATCCCATTCTCCCTCGCTATCTCCACAGACATGCTCCAGGTACATGCAAAACACCTCCTCATTTATCCAACCATTTGTTGCGGTCCCGATTGAGCCAGTCGGTGCTCCTCTGATAAAGTGCTGCAGCATTGAAAGCACACACTACCGTTACAAGCTCTCCTCTTTCACCAGATGTGACTGAGCCAACTTGCTTTTTCCCCATCTTTGTCTGTACAGTTGTTACGCCTGTCCCATCCATATTATAGATCGTGTTCGGAGGGAACTTGTATCTGAAAAGAGACAGTGCACAGATTTTACATTTTAGAGGACACTTTAATTTCTAATTAGACTACAAAAAATATTTCTCACATCAAGCATCAAATACCTGTCCATCACTGATGCCAGCCTATCAAAGAACAGAGTGACATTGTGTTCATTGAAGGCAGTGGCCCTTGCCAAGGATGTGGCCTCTGGTGTCCGGCATGAGAGATGTTGTCGTTTTTTGAACAACTCAAGCCAATCCACTCCTGGAAAAAAGTTATCTTAACAATGACGCCAATAATATTTTTCTACTAACATATTAATTGAGTTTGCTTGAATTTTCTTAGCTAGCTGGCTGGTTGGCAGTAATTCTGGGAGAGAACCTTGCATATTTAGATAGATCTCTATGTTCAATATCTCTTAAGCTACCTGCTCATTCTTCTCTTGACCAGCTGTCTGGCACAGGGATGTTGTTTCGCTTTGCAAACTCGTAGGCAAGTTCTCTGCATTTGAGGGTAGTAAGCACATGAAACTTGTCTGCGAGATTCTTAATATGTTTGGCAAGTTCAGACTCCATGTCATCTGAGAGAATCCTTTTAGCCTCTGCTACTCCATCGAAGCCTGTCTTTTTCAAAGGTACATTTTTCTTTTTTTTTAATGTATCTCTTCAGTGTCATTCTGTCTATTTTGGCATCCTTTGCTGCTGCTCCAACAGACTTCCCTTCTCTCACTTCACTGGTGGCTCTTTCAAGAACATCAGTGGTGGCTTCCCTGCTTGTTTTGCGCTTATATACACGAGGCATGATGTCCACTCTGTAATCATACAAATGCAGAATCCTGATTTAATATTTAAGACATATAGGCTACAGCCAAAATACACTTATTAAGTGTATGGGGTAAGTTGAGCCACCGCCATAAATGTCTAACCACTTTACCCATGTGGTTCTTACCTTCACAGACTCACCCTTACCCTTTGGCTCAACTTACCCCAGTCTCCCCTACCCAGAGATAACCCACACAGATACTGAGAACATGCAAACTCCACATAAACCAATCAATTACTAATAAATTATTTGATATTATTCATTTGTAGCTTACAGTCTTTTGATGCAAACTATTGCATTGCATCTTCCAAATTACTTTATCACTGCATTTTGGGTAGATGAAGGCAGCGCCAATAGATGCGGAGACTTTGTTTACTTGCTCAGATTTGGTCATTTTCCTGGTTTATGTTCTTCTAAATATGCTTCTACATGTGTAAATATGTAGAAATTTGTTTCGCTTTTGTCTGTTTTTGCGACGGTTTGCATGGGGTATTTTATTTTGAAAATCCACTGGATTCTCTATGCTGTTCCTGTGTCTGACTTCCGCCAGCTCGAGGTGCTCTGTGTAAATTGATGCGGGCTGCTCGTGCTGTCCGTCAAAAATAGCCATATTCAATGTGGAGCTGGGCAGAGGACCGCGGTGGAGCCAGTGAGGTTTGAAACATTGTCTAGAATGGCCGCGTATCGCTGCGGTGACCGCGGCGCACACGCAACGTGTCCGTGCCCGGTGGAATTTGGGGGTTAGGGTTAGACTGTATGTGCACACCTCTCTCTGTGTTGCAGGGTATCACACCTTGTCTAAACTGCAGTCAGAATGCTGGAATCCTGTTAAATACAGCTGCAGCGTGCCCCATGTTGCTTCACCCTCTATATCCTGACAGTGTGGCACAGGGCTAAAAATTGAGCCGTATGTGATGCAAATGTCACCACCACCAACCCCAACCTCTTCCCTCCACCTCCAGATATGACCAGAAATTTGCATAAGCAACACATGCAGAGGTTGACAACCAGAACCTTGATGAAGAGAGGATTTAGTTTCAGGTTGATTTGACAGCTGAGTGGATCTCACATTATGGAATTTACAGAATTTACAGCGAGTACAAACAGAAATGTACAGTTTTAGGAAATGAACCTAGTTTTCTTCTCACAATGCTCCGCTGGGAATTTCACTTGAAATGACCAATATGAAACAATACCAGCTCTGATTCAGTCAAAGATTTGTACATTTAATTAAACTAAATAAATCAAGACATTTTATCAAATTATTTTAATAATGTACAACAGGTTTCCAACACTTGAAAATATTATTCATGTAGCCCAGTGGCTGAAATATGATTTTAAAACTATTTATCAGCTAACATGCTAATGTGTCACATCTCCCTTTCTCCTGAACACTCTACTCAAAACTTCTCTCTCTCTCTCTCTCTCTCTCTTTCTCTGTCTCTCCCTCTCTCTCTCTCTCTCTCTCTGTCTCTCCCTCCCTCTCTCCCTCTACCACCATCTGTAAACATACATGTCTCATTAATGCATGTTAATGCATGTTACTAACTAAACTTCTTCCCCGGAGTTTCTGTGCTCTCTCGTCCAGCAGGTTCTCGTGGATCGTGGCTGCTGCTGTGGTCCTGCACGACGTCCACTACATATATTATTACTGTCATTATTGTTACCATATCTCAATTACAGTTTATAGTTAATTAATGACTTGCTGCTGCTGTGCATCTGTGTCTCTCTATCTCTAGCAGAGGTTCCACTGCTACTTTAATCAATTTATCATTCATTGTAATTCATTGTCATTTTATCATTCATTGTAATTCATTGTCATTTTATCATTCATTGTAATTGTACAATATGTTTGTGTTGATTTGTTCTGTACATGTGACATCTATTGCACGTCTGTCCGTCCTGGGAGAGGGATCCCTCCTCTGTGGCTCTTCCTGAGGTTTCTTCCACCTTTTTTCCCTGTTAAAAGGGTTTTTTGTGGGCAAGTTTTTCCTCACTCGAACCGAGGGTCTAAGGACAGAGGGTGTCACTCCCTGTACAGATTGTGAAGCCCTCCGAGGCAAAATGTGTTTTGTGAATTTGGGCTATACAAATAAAATTTGAATTTGATTTGATGTGTATTTCATTATGTTTAATCTGTACAAAAGTTAATGGAAGCCCACATTGTTTTCAAAATGGAGCGAGCAAAAGGATCGGCTATCTGGAACTTCTTCACACTACATCAGCCAACAAACTCGACGGCTACTTGCAATACCTGCGCAGTAAATGTTCCGAGGGGCGGTGGTAAAACTTCAAGTTATAACACAACCAACTTAATCAAGCACCTACAGAAATTTCACGCCAGAGAGCACGCAGAGTTCATTGAACTGAGTAAACAAAATGGAGGTGGTATGTAGCAGCTAACTTTGAAGGAGATGAAGGAAAGAGGTGAAAAATTTCCACTTTTGTGTTGGATGTTAAAATCATTTTTGCACTAAACTAAACCATTACAAAGAACTGACTGTTTATTTTGAATGTCTGTCAAGCTTGTGAAGCTATTGTTTTTTTTAAGATTGTTGTACTGGTGCACAGTTATTAAATAAATAAGTAATTCAGTACATTTATATGTTTATTTGTTTTTAAAAAATAGGAAAGAAATGTTTAAGTCAAGTCTGATGTTGCCTTGCACAAAAGAATGATCCCAGTCTTTTCCACACAATGAGACAAACCTTTTGTTACCGTAATTCCGCACTGTTTTTCTATATCGGTATTGGATCGGTATCGGCTGATACTAAACCTCAGATATCGGTATTGGTATCGGAGGTGAAAAAAGCGGTTCGGAACTTTTTGTAAAGTTATTACAATCTGACCAACATCAATAAAACACTGTATTGTATTTACGTAGCAGCTCCGTGCTTTGTCCCGGTAACGTTAGTTTGCAGTTTGATGTGTTATCGTGGTTACACTTTGATTGACATCATTGTTAGCAGACAGCTGATCTCCGTAATGTTACCGCGTCCTGTATGTCCAAAGAGTGAAGCTAAAGTCTAGTTTTTGCTGCATAACGTTACACAAATCCTGCAGCAGTTACATATTTATCACTGACACAGGAAAATATTATGTTGGTGATTATGCTCTGGCTAAAAGCTTTCAAACAACAGTTTTTATTTCTATGAGCAGTAAACGAGGTGTGTATGTGTAAACTTATTGTATCGTTATTATATTCTGACCTGGTCTGCATCATAGAGCAGCTCTGTGCTTTACATAGAAAATATTACTGTATCATGCTGTAAAGTGACATTGCCTGGAAAACGTTACAAAATGATTATATAATTATCAGACACATGCAGTGATATTTACACATTTTTTAGACATGCTGATCAGCCTACAAACTCTAATCTGTAGTATCACATTTCCAACATAATGTCATGAAACTCATAAAGCCTCATATTTGTTTTTCTGTGTTTTTGTCTTCAGAGACTTGAAGAGATGAACCTGGAGGAACACAGTGAGCTCACGACCGAGCTGCTGGAGGGGCAGCCAGGGCCTCTGATGCACCAGCGCAGACATTATATACAGTGCCGTGAAAAAGTATTTGCCCCCTTCCTGATTTCTTACTTTTTTGCATATTTATCAAACTTAAATGTTTAAGATCATCAAACAAATGTTAATATTAGACAAAATTAACCCAAGTCAATATAAAATGCAGTTTTTAAATGATGATTTCATTTATTAAGAAAAAAAAAGCTATCCAAACCTACTTGGCCCTGTGTGAAAAAGTGGCTCTTGGCTCTTCTTGAGCTAAATAATAAATGTGTTCCTCCATTATAAATATAACTTCTCAAACTAACAAAACACAATAAAGTTAGCCGTTAGCCGTTAGCAAGTCTTCCTCCTCCTCTACATCACATCCGCCTTCTTCTGCTACTTTGGCAAAGTAGCAGCGAATCGCGATTGCGCACCCGTTTGTCCGTTCTAGGCCACTGTTTTCAATATGGCGGCGCATGATGGCGGCCTCCGTGTAGGGCAACCCGCGGTATATGTACATAAAAAGGCAGAATCTAAGGTAATAAAAACGTAACGACTCATTTCATAGGGTGACTATATACCACTAACAACATAGTTAACTCTTTCCATAGTGTTAGAATTTCCGCGGGGTCTTAAAAAGTCTCTTAAAATCTCATAAAATGTCTTAAATTTGATTTTGAAAGGTCTGAAAAATGTATTAACGTTACTTTTATTTAAAACAAATGCATAAACTTCAGTCTCGCTTTTAAATGTTTCGATTTTTGAGGACGCTATAACATAACTACAAAACAGAACTAAAGTACCTGTGCTGCCCGGTCAGAATTTATCGAGCACAAGCAGCTAGTGTGCTGTGCATGCACTGCAGTGTTTTACAGCAGAGCATAGCTGCTTAATGAAAGCTTAATGAAAGCCCACAGAAAAGCTGAATTACTTGTTTAAGATGGGTAAGTGCAAGTTCAACGATTTGTGGCTCAGAACGATTAATTTAATGCATGGTTGAAGCCGGTGGATGGAAACATATATGAAGCACACTGCATCTTCTGCAAGAAAACTTTGAAACTTGGAACATTGGGCATCAAGGCATTGGAATCCCATGGCAAATCAGAAAAACATAAATCGGTCATAAAATGCCAGTAGCAAACGCTTTCAATCAGCCAGTATTGTTCCACATCACTATCTGGAGCATCAAAGTCCAGCACGTCCCAGTCTGCTGCAACTCCAGTCGACCTCTGGACAGCGTTTGGGTCTACACTCAGGTGGTGCTCTGGACTTTGCACATAGTAACTAAGCACCATTCATATACTGGTAATGAGAACAGTGATGAGCTGTTCCAGACCATGTTCCCGGATTCTGAGATAGCGAAAACTTTAAAGTGTTGAAAAGACAAGACGGTGTACATTGCGCAATTTGGATTAGCCGATTTCATCAAGAGAGACCTCATCTCCAAAATTAAGGGCCCGTTCGTGCTGATCTTCGACGAAAGTCTGAATCAAACGAACAAGACCAAGCAGTTGGACCTGCACGTACGTTTTTGGGAAGGTGAGCAGGTCCAGTCAAAGTACCTGGGGTCCCAGTTTATGGGACATGCGACAGCTCAGGACTTACTGAAACATGTCAAAGTAAGTAACTTAAAATGTTATTGTAGCAAGCATTGCATGATTTTTATTTTTATTTTTTTTCTTATCAGCAGCACAGTACTAGATATAATACCAGAAGGAACAGAAGACTCCGAATAAGACTCCTAAAACTATAAAATTGCAATGATTGGATTTAATTTATTTATTTTCATCTCAGGAGTGTGTGGACCAACTTAACCTCAGGAGCCTAGTGTCCATCTCAATGGATGCAGAACTGAATGGAGGTGCTCAGCTTGTTTCTGTGGGTAGCTGTGGACTGCACACATTGCATAATGCTTTTAAAAGTGGATTCACCATGTGGCAGCTGGACAAACTTTTGAGAGCCATGCACACATTGTTCCACAATGTACCAGCAAGGAGAGAAGACTACAGCGCTGTCACAAAATCCACCATCTTCCCCTCACCGTTTTGTGGTCATCGGTGGATTGAGAACCTGCCTGTGGTAGAGAGGGCTGTCGCAGTCTGGCAATCACTTCAGCAGTAAATGTATGCAGTGAGAAGAAAGAAACTCCCGAACCCCGGGACAGCATCCTTTGACACAATCGAAGCAGCCCTGAAAGATCCACTCATCTTGGCCAAGCTACAATTGTACATGACTGTTGCCAGGACATTTAATCCCTTTTTGAAGAGGTATCAAACAGACGAGCCAGTGATGCCTTTCTTCAGCAAAGACTTGGCTGAGCTGATCAAGGTAATGATTTATATGGGTAGCACACCACATTATCATCACAACATTCTTGTCACTACAGATTAGACCTAATTGATGTGTACACTGTGTTATTGAAGAATAGCTACATTTGTCAATTTTTGTTCATGCATTAGAATTTTGATAATGATTCATTATGGTAAATGTGGATACAGGGGACTTGTATTTACTTTTGAGATTGTCTTTTGACAGGGTCTACTCAGGCGCTTTATCAAGAGAGAGGTCCTGCAGGACATCAGCACACTGCAGCTAACCAAACTGGATGTAGCTGATAAGAAGAACTGGCACCAACCAAAGGACACTGACATCGGCTCGGGTGCTGAGTCAGCCCTCAAGGTAGTGTGATGATTTAGAAAGATCATTTTTTTTCAATTGTAGTCAGGATGCAAGTAGCACATATCATTTTATTATACATATATACGATTTATAGCTTATTCCCCTTTTCAGAGCAGCAACAGTTCAGAGCTCAGAGTCCTTGAGTTTAGAATGGACTGCATGCAGGGACTGTCAAACATCGTCAGTAAAGTGCAGGAGAAGAACTCCCTCAAATATCCAACAGTTAGTCTGCCATTTCCAGAGACCCAGACAGGTGCAAGAGGCAGATGAAATGTCTGGTTCAGACATTTCTGCAGGACAAACAGCTGACAGGAGGTGTTTCTGCTGGTAGGAATAGTTCTGGAATTTTAGTTCTGGTTTTGAACAAAAGTAAGAGGTCGGCACTAGCATAGTAAACAGTTAACAGTTACAGCCAGACTCCACCCTTAAATCGACAAGTAATTTATTAGTAACAGGCCAATCATAGACATAAACACTTCACATAATCAATTGTAGTACTTTTTCTACAAGTTTCTCTATTTTCAGTTGACCTAATAATTTCTCTCCACATGGTCCTGCACCTGTTCTGTGTGCATTGGCTCACTTGTTGTATTGGAATAGGCTTTGACATTGTACACCATTATAACCAAATTTAGTTAGAACAGTGATTTTCTTCACCATTATAACCATTACAGGTTGTTGATATAATGTAATAATTTATCAATACATTTCTACTCCCTTTTTCTTTTATCTGATTTGTTATAGGTGATGTCATTCTCCAACAATTTGAGGCCTTCCTGTCCCTTGAGAGCAGAAGTGAGGAGTTCCCCTCCTTCCAACCGATGCAAAAGAGGCTAGACATCTTGTGTGGTGTCCTTAGCAGGCCCTATCCGGAACTTTGGGCTTTTTGCCAGAAGCTGCTCATTTTGTCCCATGGACAGGCCACTGTGGAGAGAGGCTTTTCTGTGAACAAGGAAGTCAAAACTTGCAACATGCAGGGGGACACTGTTGTTGCACACAGGCTTGTGTGTGATTATGTCACTCAACACGGCGGGGTTACCAAGGTTCCCCTCACAAAAGAGCTCTTGACTTCTGTGGCACCAGCCAGGTCCAAGTACCGTGTCCACCTCGATCAAGAAAGAAGGAAGAAGGAGTCTCATGCACAGAGAAAGAAGAGAAAGGCTTTAGAGGATCACCTGGAAGAACTAAAAAAGAAAAGGAAAACTGTCCAAGAGGTTTCTGAAAGTCTGGCCAGAGACGCAGACAGGTTTGCAGAAGAGGCTGAGGTCAAGGCTGGCAGTCAGATGGCCCAGCTCATAACAAAGTCAAATGCTCTGAGGAGGAGCTACAAGGAAAAATTAGCAGAGCTCAAGAACATTGTGGAGGAGATTGTAACCAAGGGACAAGAGCTCAGATAATGCAGAATAGTTCTTGTGTACACACACACACACACACAGTCTGCATACACACCTTCCTTGGGCACGTGCCTGAGCTTGAACATGTCTGAAAGTTCTGGGTTTTGAAAAATTGTCTTCAGTGTTTCCAAAATGGGAATATATGCAAACTTATCGGTTACAATGACCTGAGGGGTATTGCACAAAACCAAGGTAAGGGATTAAGCTGGGATATGTTGGTTATCCTGGCTGAATTTAGCCTCAAGTCGGTTGCATGAAAGCAGCTCAAACTTAACCCGGCCAAGTTACTATGGTGATTTATTCTCTGCAGCTAGCCTGCTCCAGACCAGGCTAACAGCCAGGCTAAGATTAATCCTGGTGATTCACCTGTATTTCCGCCGTCAATCCTGTGAGGAATTAATGTGTTTTACAGCATGTCCATGGTTTTTCTAAGTATGTTGCATCATTTTAATTATAAAAATAATAATAAAAAAAAAATATTAAGTAAAATATTACATATATAGTCATTTCTCATTTCATTTAAATCTGTTGGCTGTTTGTAATTGCAACAGTCTTTTTGTATTGATTTAAGTGGTAGTATTATTACTCCGGCCAAGTGTTATATTGCTATGCTAATGAAGACTGCTTGTCAAATTGCTGTCAGGTTTCATAAATATGTGTTTCATTGCAGTAATTGAGATTACAAAACACAGCTGATGAAGTTGCAAAGATGTTTTCAATGAAATCTGTATATATATGTATATATATATATATATATATATATATATATATATATATATATATATATATACATATATACATACATATACACACACACACACACACATATATATATATATTCACTCTGTTCTTGTCCTGTTTGGTGGCCGATCCAAACCAAACAGCGATGGAAGAGTCACTATATGATATATGTATTCTCTGTTAAATCATGCAGCAGGAATTTTAGGAATAAGATCAGGATAAATTCACCAGCACACCTAAAAAAATAAATTAAATTAAATAAAAGCTCTAAATGTAAATTCTTTTACTAAACCAAACTTGTAAATATTGAGTCTAAAAAAATGGGGGGGGAAATAAATAATATCCAGTATGTGTAAAGATTTAAATGAATGAGTGATTTGTGGTTATTATGACCTACATAAATTAATTCTGTGCATTTAATGAGCTTAATAGGTTACAACTTAACATTTCAGATGATCTGTGATGCTGACTGCTTTGTCAGCAGTTTAGAGACAAAGTGGCCTGGCTCAGTGCACGACTCCAGTTTGTTTGAAGGATGGAAAGATAAAATACATAAAAACGTAACATGAGAAAAATAGATTAAATTACACACATTGTGGATAATTGTTTGCACTTAATCATGCTCTACAGAGTAACATGCACCTCTACTTGCCACTTTTTTTTTAAAGATTATTTTTTTGGCCTTTTCAAGCTTTTATTTTTTGACAGAGACAGCTGAAGAGTGACAGGAATGTAGGGAGAGAGGGATGGGGATTGACATGCGGGAAAGAGCCACAGGTCAGATTTGAACCCTGGGCTTCCGCAGCAAGGACTGAGCCTTTGTACATGGGGCGGCTGCTCTACCAACTGAGCTAAACGCCGCTCCTACTTGCCATTTTTAAAGTAAAGTGCACAACAGTTGATTAGTGGACTTGAAAAGTACTGTAACTCCTTTAATTGTAGCCTAATTATGACAGTTCTAGTGGAGCACTGTTTATTAAATGTACCGTTTTGGACTATGTACGCATTGAGTGAACACGCACTTATCCCAGCTATCTTCACCTGGCTTAACATAGCCGCGCCTTTTCATCCTGGCTCGGCAAACGTGCAACCAATTAAGCCAGGATGCGCCGAGCAGGCTAGGTCAAGCCGGGCTTGCTCAGTTATCCTGGATTTCTTTATTCTAGTTTTGTGCAATACCCCTCTGATCATATGTCCCAGTTGTTTTGTTTCTTCTGTTGTCAAATCTTGTGCCAAGCACACATCCACATCCAGTCTGGGCACATTTAAGCCTGAGATTTTTTCCAGGTAAGTAACCATGAACTAATCGTAAATTCCTAACAAGCATATTTAACTTTTAACTGAAATATTTTAACAGTGCATAATGTCTATACCTAAATTAAACATTTGACCCCGTAAACAAAGAAACAGTTCAACCAATGGGCTCAAACACCGCCAAGTCATGACCATAGAGGCAAGCAATCACGAATGCTTACCGGCAGTCCTTTTAGAGTTTTAGAGACCTTTTCCTTGCCCGTTTCTCCACAAAAGCGTCCGTTGACTCCCGGCGTACACACACAAGCTTCTTTGCCCCGCTCCCCCCCTCAGTTGATTACACCTCTGCCTCACCTGCGGAGCCTCGCACACAGCGGAAAGGTTCGGCGTGGGCGAGCGCTTGCCAGCGTCCGCATGCGTGCGCGTTCCCCGCTGCACACAGTGGGACAATCAGCCTCCACCTAAGGACACTTGGAGTTACCTCTGACTCGCCGCAACACCTCCCACTCGATTTTTCCATGGGTCCTAGGGAAGATCGCACAACCTCCAGGTTACCCCAGGCGAGCCCAAGATTGTAACGTCAGTGGTCTTGCTTTTCCTGGTCTTCTATTGGAAGGAGAACAAGAAGGCGTCTGACATCTCTATGCAGCACAGTACTTCTCCTGTCGCTGGATGCTGACCCTTTGGCAGTTGGTCTGGAGCTGTTGACCGGCACACAATGGCTTGGAGAGACTTGAACATTGACATCTCTTACGATACCTTTCGAGTCAGGATTCACGCTAATGACTCTCCCAAGCTTGAACTGTCCTGTCCTCGCGTTTTGGTCACACAGCCAGACTATATCTCCAACGGCAATGTTTCTTCGACCAAGCAAGAGTGAGTTAGGTATGACATATTCAAGTCAGTCTTCTAGGCTCTGAGCTCTCGCATCTATGGGGCATTCGTTGGCGAGGTTGGCTGCCAGTTGGAGTACTGTGAGGAACTCACTGAAGCTGAGGTCTGTTCCCTTCCCGAGACTTTGGAGCGTCCTCTTCATGATCCACACTGCGGCTTCTGCTGCCCCGTTTCGGTGTGGGGAATCAGCTGGATTGATTTTCCAGGTCCACTCAGTCCCATGTTTAGCAGCAAACTCTTCCAGGGTTTCTTTGTTTTGCTCCCCCAGGGAAGCGTACAGCTCTGCCAGAACGGGTCTTGCACCAAGAAAGTTGGTACCAGGATCGGACCAGACCTTTAATAGATGGCCCCGGAGTGCGTTAACCTCTGGTAAGCAAGTAAGAAGCTCTCCGTCGATAGTGTGTTTGCTAGCTCTGCGTGGATGGCCCTGCTTGACATGCAGCAAAACACCACTCCCCAAACTTTCATTGTCACTCTTTTCTTGATGTCATCTCTTACTTGGTAGGGCCCAAATAAGTCGGCAGTGAACTCAAATGGTGCGGTAGGTCTTGTTCTTTCTTCAGGTAGGTCACCCATTACCTGTTGACAAGTCCTGGCTCTTGCTTTCTTGCAAACGATGCATTTGTCAACAACTTTTTGGGCAATCCTTCTCCCTCTGATGACCCAAGCCTTCAGTCTCATCCTCAATAAGGTCCCTGCAACTCCATCATGTCCTTCACTGTGAGCTTCACGGGCCAAAAGGGTTGCGATCCAGGCATCAAAGGGTAGGAAGGGAACAGCTTTGCCATCTATTTTAAAGTACCGGACCCTACCGCCACACACCAATAGCCCACTTGTCACGTCCCTGTAGACAACCAGTCTGTCTGTTGTGGTGCTTGGGAAAGTCACATGTGTTTGTGCTGCCAGGCAAAGGTCTCTGAAAGCATCTTATCTCTCGCGGACCGTGATGATGCCAGATACAGACACTGCCTCCCACTTTGACTCGTCTCTAGTCTTGACCCGCAGGAACCTTTTCACAGCTCTCCAGACCCATGCCACTGTCTTGACCAGCCGTGTCAGGTTACTGAAACGCCTTACATCAACAAGCATTTGGACTGCTAGTCCTGCAGGTGGCCTGCTTAACATCTTCTGGACCGAATGCTGGCTCTGCCCTGGGTCCTCCCTTAGGTCGGTTCTGTTAAGAACTGCAACAAATTACTTTTTCTGGATTTTTGTGATGTTATCTCTTGCTGCAGCAGCAACGTCCTTGGCGGATCTCTTTGGCCACTCACTTTCCGGTAGACTTAAGACTTTTGGACCTGTCTGCCATTCTGAGTCCTCAGTCAAATCTTTGGGGCCAGCTCCTCTGGTTATGAGGTCTGCAACATTCGATGCTCCCGGGATCGACCACCAATCTTGGACATTTGTGCTGTTCTGGATCTCTCCGACCCGGTTGGCAAAGAAAGTTTGATAGCCGTAACTTTCTCGCTGTATTGCTCCTAAGACGGTTTGACTGTCGACAAGATGATACCACTTTTTCACATGGATTCTGCAGTGTCTTTCAATGTATCCCTTTAGCCAGGCAGCAAAGACGGCTCAACACATCTCCTCTTGTTATGGCATAGTCTTCAATTTGGTCATTTTCAGGTTCCCGCCAAAGGAACCTGTGCAGATGGACTTCTTCGTCCTCCAGCCAGACGGAGTTATACATTTTCTTTATGTCACCGAGGGCAGCAAAGACTCCCGCTCGGAACCTCAGCAGGACAGCATGGATGGGATTGAGGACATCCGGGCCTTTAATGAGGAGGTTGTTCAGGCTCAGGCCTCTGAATTTTTGGCTGCTGTTCCAAACGAGTCTCACTGGAGTAGAGACGGAATGCAGATTTGGGGCAATGAGATGACTGATGTACCATTCGTATCGATGGTCCGATACAAACGTCTGCGATGCGACTACACGGATACATTCAGGGCGCATCGGATATAATTTAGGGGTGAATTTGCAGTGCATCTCTTCAGGCCTGTCTGCATCGGTAAATTCCATGGTTAAATCGATTGTTCTATCTATTCCCTGCCCTGTCATATTTCCGAGGCAACCTGAATGCACCATCGCTTCCTCGGGCACGGACGGAAGCCGGGAGTCCATAACAAGTATGGAGGGAAACGGTAACAGCGTAAGCGGCGAGGAGATTTTGAATGCCCCCAAAAAGACACACAAGTCAAGTGTGTGGCAATATTTTGGTTTTTTCCAAAGAGCAGGTAAACTTGATAAAACTTATGCAATCTGCAAAAAATGCCGAGCGCCTATCAAATACGTCGGTAGCACAACGAACCTGGCAACGCACCTGAGAAGACGGCACGGCGTGGATACCTCTGCGGCTGCTACCCCCTCCCCTCCTTCGGATTTTACCGAAGCACCAGCCAGACCGAGCGGTAGCAAAGCTGGCAACACGAGCAGTAGGTCTATCGCAAATTTCTTTGGACAAAACACGCCTCTGGCAGCTAACTCTGCCCGCTCCCAGGCCATAACTGATGCCATAGCCTACTTCATCTCCAAAGATATCCAGCCCTACAGCGTCGTAGAGAATAAGGGATTCAAACAACTCATCCACATTTTAGACCCAAGGTATAAAATACCACAAAGAGCGTTCTTTACCGACACACAAATTCCTGCTTTGTACCACAAAGTGAAAAGAGTGGTAGTGGAATCCCTGAATAATGCCCAAAGAGTTGCCATCACTGTGGATGGCTGGACGTCCTGTGCCACTCAGTCATATATCACAGTCACAGCACATCATATTGACAATGAGTGGAACATGCAAAACCATGTTCTGCAGACTAGAGCATTTAATGAGGCCCACACTGGACAAAATCTGTCAGCTTTTCTGCGTGATGTTTGCTGTGAATGGAAACTTCAAGATAAGAAGCCTGCTTTGGTCACTGACAATGCAAGGAACATGATACTAGCTGGAGAAGGTGCAGAGATGGAGCCACATATCAGATGCATTGCTCACACTCTTAATCTCTCCTCTCAAAAAGCTCTCAAGGTGGAAACAGTCTCAGCACTCTTGGTAAAAATAAGGAGATTGGTTAAATTTTTTCACAAAAGCCCCAAGGCTTGTGAAGCTCTACATGAAGTGCAAGCCCAGTTGAAACTAAAACGCCACAAGCTGGTTCATGATGTCTCCACAAGGTGGAACAGTTCCTTGGAAATGATGGAGCGTATGTGGGAACAGCAGGCTGCTGTGACTTTGACAACAAGGAAGATGAAGTCAAGGGGTCGAGGAGAGAGCCTGCCCAGCCTCACAGAGGAGGACATTACCTTGATGCCAGAGATCATCAAGTTGCTGACACCCCTGAAAACAGCAACCAAGTGCCTCAGTGAAGAGAAGACCCCCACCATTTCCATCATCGCCCCAACACTGGCCAAACTGCAGGAACATTTTGACCCAGATGACAGTGATCTGCCAGTCATCTCTGAGATGAAGAATAAGTTTAGACAAGACTTCAGCACCCGCTACACATACATTCAAGACTTCCTCTGTAAAGCCTCAGCGCTCGATCCCCGCTTCAAGGCACTGGAATTCCTGGATGATGACCATACTAGGGACACCGTATACCTGGGGATAACAGCCGAAGTGGAGAATATGGTAATATGCTCATTAAGTATATTCTCACTGCTATATTTATTCTGCCTTAATAAACTGATGTTTTTATCTGATTTAGTTAAAAGAAATATAATAGCTTATATCTGCTCATTATTCTCAGGCAGAAGATGGCAGGCTGAATGAGAGCCAGGCAACCAACCCAGAGGATGAACAGAGCTCCCACAGAGAGGAGGAGGAAGAAGAAGACGAAAGAGGTTTGTTTTGATTGAAACTTAGAACTACAACGTGTAATAGTTTGTTTTGAAAATTGATATGATATTGTTCTTGTAAAATTGTATAACATTGTTCTTTTCTTTTCTCTTCTCTTCTCCAACCTAGATGATGACCCAGAGCTTCCCATGAAGAAGTCAGCCTTAGACCTGATGTTTGGAGGTTTCTCCACTTCAAGACCACAGAAGAAGAGTACAAGAGAAAGAGCTAAGGAGGAAATTGCCAAGTACAGGGGGAGGGATTGTTTAGGTCTGCACGGTGATATGTTACAGTGGTGGAAAGAGCAGATGGATCTACCTCTTCTGTCCAAATTGGCGAGAACCTACTTGTCCATCCCTGCAACAAGTGTTCCTTCTGAACGTGTGTTCAGCACAGCCGGTGACATAGTGACTGCTCAGCGCAGTCTGCTACTCCCAGAACATGTAGACCAGTTAATATTTCTAAAGAAAAACCTGAAACTAAGCCATATGAGATAAATCATGCAGTGAAGTGAGGAGTTGGCAGTAAATGGCACTTTAGAGCATCGTTTGATTGCCAGTAGTTGATGTTTTTTTGCATACTTTGTGAGCAGTTAAGAAAGACTTGTTGGGAGGTGTTATTTTATTTACTTGTTCAATTTCTAATAGAAATATATTATCTATTCCTACTCATAGACAGGAGTACTATGTACATTGCACTTTTGAAAGAAATACCTCTATTTGAGCACCTTGGTGAGAATATTGTTTACAGCAGCTGTTACTGGCTGCCAGTAATAGTTTTATTTTTACACTTGAATTTGTAAGATGTTATTTGATTTTCATTCTTTGTAACATGGAATTACAGCCATTTATGCTCACTATTCAGTCAACTACTGAAACATTTCTGAAATTGTTCAACTGTGAAAAATAAATGCTCTGTTTGCACTGCTGCGGTTCTCACCGAGCGAGCGAAGTGAGTTTTAGAGGTATGGGCTGTCACAGTGGCTTCTTCGAAGAGGTCAGGGTGAGTGCCCCCAACAGTCTTCCCAAGTGGGCCATCCTAGAGGACAAGGTCTCCAATGGAGCGAACTTTTTGAGGCACCAATTGTCCTTCCTTATGACTTATAAGAAGTTGGACCTCTATGGGTCTCTTCAGCTCACGGAGTGGAACATCAGGGAAAATCTTTTGCAACTTTTTTGCCGGCACATGTCTGTGAATCTCGGCGATGCTGTCCAGCCCATAGCAAACCAGCTGGTGTGCCTTGAGAGTGCCTTTGGGGATGTTCACAGGGATCTTTAACAGGTACCACTTGGTCTCCACCAAGACTTTCATCCCACCAACTCCATGGACCACCAGGGTAACGTCTTCACTCTGGAGGTTCAGCTCATCTGCGGCCTTATGCGTGATGTAATTTGTGTCTGAGGCCAGGTCAATCAGTGTTCCGATCTTTTGTCCAGCATTGGCAGTGATGTTAAGGAGCATCATGATGACGGGGAACTCCTGCAAGCCATATTCCCCCAGTAGTCCAGGCTCACTTACTGTGGAGTTGCAAGATTTGGATGCTACGTTGCAGAAAGCATCTCGACACTGCTGGGCCAGTTCCGGTGACAACTTGGAGAGGAACTCCTCCTGAGCCTCTGTGTATCTCCTGCTTCCACCTCCCACTGTGCCAGGTTTAACTGATCTTTGGGACCAATTCTTGGTTTCAGCAAAGGGGCAGAGGTAGTAATGGTGCTGGCCTTTGCACTCTGTGTTCTTACACAGGAAGGTGTGCTTTGCAATATCCATCTTCACCATGAATCTCTAGGCACCGACTGCAAGCACCAAGCTGCATCACTGCATTTCTCCTCTCCGAAGGTCTTAGGTTGGTCTTGAACTTCCTGCAGAAATACAGTTTTGTCCTGTGCTTGGTGTCGCCACAGATGATGCAGCTTGCTGGTTCACTACTGGCCTTGGCAGTCCATGTTCTAGCGTGTTTTTGCTGGAACCTGGTCTCTTTCCTGCTGGGCTCTTCATCTTTTAGCTGGTCCAACTGCTCATATATTGTCTCTTGTCCTCTCAGGAACGTGAGGAGCTTGTCAAAGCAGTTCTGGTGTTGGACAGCTCTCCCGTCCGCAGCAGCATACACCAGCCACTCCTTCTTCAAAGACTCTGGGAGCTTGCTCTCAATCGATTTTATGACCAGTGGATTTTTCATGGCGTCCACATTCCCAAGCTCATTCAGGTCGTACAGGGCCTTTTTGACAGCCTGAATGAGATCCACGATCTTCCGGGGCTGGTGACCTCTAACAGGTGACATTGCTTGCAGTTCTTCCACGATTTCGAGGGCAATGGCAGTTTGGTTCCCAAAACGGTTCTCTAGGACCCGGAATACCTCGTTGGCTGTGCTGTAGGTGGAAAGGCGGAGGTCTCTACTCACTTTATCATCCAGACTGTCCAGCAGTTGGAACTTCCTCACTTCCTGTGAGCCAGTTGGTTCACCTTGTCTTTGCAGTGCATCCCATTCTCTCCTCCACCGGTAGAAGTCACGCTTGTTCTCCACAGGGGATGGTTTTTCACTGTCAAGTGTCGTGAGTGTCAAGCTTTCCCACACTTGAAAGGGAAGGGCCTCACTCTCTCCTTAAAACCAGACGCTGGACTTCACTCAGTGCACTTTAGCTTCTTTTAATTCACAATTGGCACAGGTGAAAAACCTTTGATAAATCAAAAGACATCCAAAATTAGAAAGCTCGAAGCAAGGACTTTTGACAGTTTCGGGGCGGAGACCAAGGCTGACCCCGGCCCTCTTATAATTGGTGCAAGCGTCAGCTCGTCCCCTTCTCCTGTACTGTGGTACATATTCAGCGCAGCTCCAACTATCAATTCAATCAAAAATGTATAATCAGTTTCATGAGTTGTTTTGTCACATTTTGTAATGGTTGTTAAATGTTATTGTACGTAATATCGTATATTTTAACTGAATGAAACGGTGTTTGTTTATTAGCGACAGCTGAACATTAACTGCAGGTCAGCTGTTAAAGTAAACACTAGCCATTTGCTTATAGTTTTATTAGTGTTTTGTGTTTATTGTATTTTATTTGAATTTATAGGGGCAGGATTTGTGTCTGATGACTACCACCAACTTCTGTGTTTTTTCAGTTTTCTTTAAGGCAAACTATAGAGGGGTTACACAGGGTTGGATAGTTTTGAAGCCCAGGCGGTGAGGAAATATGAACATGTAGGCTATATAACACATTGTCTAAGGAGTATAAAGACACGCAGATGGCAAACAATTTGTGGAAGGAAATAGCCCAAATGTTGTGTACGGAGGAGAGTGTTTTTCGGAAAAAAATGGCGATACCTTTGCGACAAATTCGCAAAGGCCAAAAGACGTGTCTAGATGAAGAAGAATATAAAATTGAATTTAATATAAACCTGTTTGTAGAGCAGTATTAGCTATTTGTCCACTGAATAATTTCATGCCGTAGCACAGTTGGGCCAATAGGTGGCAGTAGTAGAGCATTGAGTAGCCTGGAAGTGTCTCTTTTCTGTGGAGAGGAAGCTCCTCCTCATTGATTGAGAGCTGCCAGCGTGAAAACAACGACCTGGGGGGTATTCCAGAAAGCGGGTTATGTGAAAACTCTGAGTTTGTTAACCCTGAGATGAGGGAAACTCTGAGTTATCCGTTCCAGAAAGAGAGGTAACTTAAACTCTGGGTCTGTTACTGCGGTAACTTACTCTGTGAACATAACCTGCTTGCTGGCAGGTTTACTATAAGAAACCCAGAGTTTCTACCTGTCTCCCCCCACACGAAGAAAGCAGTTAGACATGGATTGCCCATTCATTAGAAATCCAATCGACATCGAAGCCGTATTGATTAGAAATGCATTACGTCGTGAGAGAATCTTCCGACCCAGATTAGACGTTTTATCATTTCCCGAGGATTTTCTTTTCGAACGCTACCGCTTTTCATCCAACAGTATCATTTATCTCAATAACCTTCTCCGGCCATATATCACCAACCTCTCACACCGCGGACGAGCACTCACATCAGAGCAAACTTTATGCATAGCGCTACGTTTTTTTGCAAACGGCAGTTTTCTTTATAACATCGGGGATGCAGAGCATTACGGAAATGCAACAGTGTGTAGAGCTGTGAGGAAGGTAACCCTCGCACTGAAACGCCTGTTACCAGTGATGGTGGTGTTCCCCGGACACAAACCTGTTCGCACCATCAAAGAGGAATTCCACAGGATTGCAGGTTGTGACTGATGTAGAAATCATATATTCTGTTATTTTAAATTATGATATAGGCCTACATTCTGCTGCGGCCTCAGAGTGGGGTCAGTAGCTTAATTAGCTGTCATTTTGCAGGCCTTCCAAATGTGATAGGATGCATAGATGGGACACAAATCCCTATTACTGCGCCTACACAAAATGAAGGGGACTATGTGAATCGAAAATCCTTTCACAGCATCAGTGTCCAGGTATGTGACCTACCATCTTAAAAAATATGTACATGAAAATGTATACATTACAATACAACTAACTCATGTCATTCTCTGTAAAGATCATATGTGATGCAGCTTCTATTATTACAAATGTAGAAGCTAAGTGACCTGGCTCAGTTCATGATTCCCGGATCTACCGGGAGTGTAGTCTGAGCAACAGGTTTGCACGTGGTAAGGAAGCTAAAGCTTTGTACAAATGTTCTTTGTCTCCCTTTCTAAATGCACTCAAATGTGTCCTCTATAATTACAGGAGAGTTTGATGGCTACCTGCTGGGGGATCGAGGCTATCCATGCCAGCCCTCTCTGTTGACCCCTTACCCTGACCCTGAGCCGGGGCCCCAACAACGTTTTAATGTGGCCCACTGCAGGACTAGAGCCCGGGTTGAGATGACCATAGGCATACTCAAATCCCGGTTCCAGTGCCTGCGTAAGCTCAGGGTCACCCCAGAGAGGGCATGTGACATCATTGTGGCATGTGTTGTTCTCCATAATATTGCAATTATTAGAGGAGAGCAACACCCTGCCGTACAAATCAATGACGCTGAGGATGACCATCCCATCCCTGCAGATGTTCAGGATGGAAGGGCTGTAAGGGACCTCATCGCCCGAAACCACTTTTGATTAAAAATAAAAGACAAATTCACATGTGGTTTGGTTCTTCTTTATTCCCTAAAAGTACAAAAGCAACAGTCAGGATTTGTAATATAGTTCCAACCATTAACATATTTCACATATTCACCTGTTTCACCATGACAATGCACCCACCTCAACTGGCGTTCAAGTAATAGAATTTCCAAGTCTGTTTTTCTGATTTGCCGGTCCAGGTACACCATTTCTTTCTCGGTTTTTGAATGGTTTTCATTAGGTGCACCCTGTACAACTCTTTTACCGGCAACTGGGAAACATATGGACGACATTTAATTCCTGCAGTTCTACATACAGATTTAACATGGTATTGACCGAAAATCTCACTGTGTCAAGCTGTACTCTAGAAGTTGATGGACCCTCCTCTTGGTGATGCCCAGCCATGTTCTGTTGAAGGACAAGAATGTGCTAGTTTGTCCATTATCTATGCTCATCACTTCAGTGTACATGTCAAACTCCAAATTCCACTCAAGAATGTAAATGAATATGAATGGGTAGAGCACTGCCACTAGCTATACATAATATTAAGACACACTTCAGTAGGCCCCTCCGGATCTCTCCCTGTGGTAGCAGACAGCGTTTCCTCATCATCATCATCCTCCTCCTCCTCCACCTCCTCCTCCTCCTCCTCCTCCTGTGATGCAGGAAAAGATACTGTTTCAGAATACTTTGAACTACCATCTGAGGCAAGATCTGAGTATGGAATACTTACAGCTGCAGGGTTAACAATTGTTTCAGTCGGAGGCTGAACCAGGCAGATGACACCATCCACAACTGTTGGGTGGGTGGATATATATTTGTTAAAAAGTAGGCTCTATATATAAAGTTTTATTTTTAAAAATATATAAGTGTATACTTGCATCTGATGTAGGCAGTTGCGTCCTGGGGGGTGACAGGCTCAGATGAGCTTCCCCCGGGGATGCCTTCAGCCACAGGGCGACCCCTGTTTTGGCTGAGAGCCAGCTCCTCAGCCTCTGTCAGAGGTGGTGGAGGTGGCCCTCCACCCGTTTTTCGGGCCTCTACCTTCTTTCTGTTGGCTGAGCAGAACTCAATGTTTGCAATCTGAATTAATATTTACTTTACGTTTAATAGCCTAAGTCAATTAAAAAAAATAAAATAAAAATCAAAGTGAGGTGCAATCATAGCCTAGCAAAATATGCCTTACCTTTTTGAATGATGTTTTTATGTTTCATTTTGAGCTGCTTCCAAGTCCTCCTTTCTCCTGTTGGATTGCACCTAAATGAAAAACTCAGATTTCATTCCTACTTATATTCATAACTATAGGCTATGCTACGATCTTACGGTTAAATGTCAATGGAATAGTACATTCAAACTTACGCGTTGACTCGGGCAGCAATTTTCTCCCATGCCGTCTCTCTCTCCTTCGCTGCTGCAGCTGTGTTGCATTTGCGGCGAAATATGTGCTCATATTCTCCGTAGGCCAGCATAAGGATATCCAACTCCTTCTCACTGAAATAAGTTGATCTTTTTTTTCTTCTCCGGTTGTCATGGTGACTCGTGGTATCGGGGCTCCATTGATGATGGCTTTTTATAGTGGTTGTGCACGCGCGTAACTCGAGGTTAACATACTCAGAGTTGATTGAACTAACTCAGATCAGCTGTTCTGGAACCGGATATTCAGAGTTTCCCGACTCAGAGTAAGTCAACTCAGAGTTCAGGGATAGACTCAGAGTTTGTTGAACCTGCTTTCTGGAATACCCCCCTGCCCTTTATTTCTCCTGCTAAAAACATGATTATTAATATGACCAGTAAAATAACCTACTGACTAAATAAAATGAATCTGTATGAATAAATACATTTTGACAAACTTCAATAAATTCAAAACAACCCACATGCTACACAGAAAATTGAAAAGGCACCCACGTGGGGGGCTGGCAGTTGAAATCTGCGCGTGTGACAAAATAATTTACTCGCGCAGAGAAATCTGCGTGTGTGCAGATATGTTATCACTCGCGCAACTTCAAATATAAAAAATATAACGCCATATTGGAGAGTCATTTGGCCTTGATACATAGAACGGGTTACATTCAGTAGGTCCCAGCTCACGTAGGGGTCACAGACCATTTAAGAAAACCCGGGATGTATATATTTATAAAGTGCTCAAGACCACTTTTTGTGCCAGAATCAGTCACATATTTATTAAAGATGATTCCAGACTTCATTTCAAGAGTGAACAAGAGGCGTGTCACAGTTTTGGTGTTGTGTTTGTTTGTACTGTTTGTTTCTGTTCTGTCTTTACCTGTTTGTCTGTTACCTTCCCCTCCCCCTTGCACTCTGTCACCTCTGCTGGATCCACCTACCTCCCACTCCACACCTGCCCTGCTGCTACAATCAAGCCACCTGGTTTCCATCAGCTCATCACCCAGTCTGCATTTAGTCCTTGCCCCTACCTTCAGTCTCTGCCGGATCGTCACTCAGTACACATGGTTTGTCTGAAGAAGACTTCTAGCCGAGCTCAGCTTTTAGAACCAGTACTCTGTTGCTAGTTGGTTCATAATTTAAACCTGTTGTCTATTTGTTCAGTTCCTGTCCTGCTTGCCCGCCTGCCTGCCAGCCCAGCCATCACCTCAAGCCCTCCTGCAGCTATTTCCCCCCTGGACCCACTCTCAGCCCATCACCCCCTTGGACCAGCACCCCTCCTTCCCCACACCACCCTCATCACAAATAAACTTTTTCTTTTGACAGCTGAGGGGTATTGCACAAAACTAGAATAAAGAAATCCAGGATAACTGAGCAAGCCCGGCTTGAGCAAGCCCGGCTTGACCTAGCCTGCTCGGCGCATCCTGGCTTAATTGGTTGCACGTTTGCCGAGCCAGGATGAAAAGGCACGGCTATGTTAAGCCAGGTAAAGATAGCTGGGATAAGTGCGTGTTCACGGCAGACCTCGCGATCGCTCACAGAATCACTGATGGGAACATGGATAAAAGTTGCACGTCATACTTCACGGCCGCTGAACAACAGCTCCTGATGGAGTTCTATGAAGAGGTGAAAGATACCATAAGAAAAAAAGGCAATACCAATGCCATACTTAAAGAACGCGAGAAAGCCTGGCAGACAATAGCGGACCGGCTTAATGCGTACGTAGTCCAAAACTGTACATTTAATAAACAGTGCTCCACTGGAACTGTCATAATTAGGCTAAAGGAGTTACAGTACTTTTCAAGTCCACTAATCAACTGTTGTACACTTTACGTTAAAAGTGGCAAGTAGGAGCGGCGTTTAGCTCAGTTGGTAGAGCAGCCGCCCCATGTACAAAGGCTCAGTCCTTGCTGCGGAAGCCCAGGGTTCGAATCCGACCTGTGGCTCTTTCCCGCATGTCATTCCCCATCCCTCTCTCCCTACATTCCTGTCACTCTTCAGCTGTCTCTGTCAAAAATAAAAGCTTGAAAAGGCCAAAAAAATAATCTTAAAAAAAAAAAAAAAAGTGGCAAGTAGAGGTGCATGTTACTCTGTAGAGCATGATTAAGTGCAAACAATTATCCACAATGTGTGTAATTTAATCTATTTTTCTCATGTTACGTTTTTATGTATTTTATCTTTCCATCCGTCAAACAAACTGGAGTCGTGCACTGAGCCAGGCCACTTTGTCTCTAAACTGCTGACAAAGCAGTCAGCATCACAGATCATCTGAAATGTTAAGTTGTAACCTATTAAGGTCATTAAATGCACAGAATTAATTTATGTAGGTCATAATAACCACAAATCACTCATTCATTTAAATCTTTACACATACTGGATATTATTTATTTTTCTCCCCATTTTTTTTAGACTCAATATTTACAAGTTTGGTTTAGTAAAAGAATTTACATTTAGAGCTTTTATTTTATTTTATTTATTTTTTTAGGTGTGCTGGTGAATTTATCCTGATCTTATTCCTAAAATTCCTGCTGCATGATTTAACAGAGAATACATATATCATATAGTGACTCTTCCATCGCTGTTTGGTTTGGATCGGCCACCAAACAGGACAAGAACAGAGTGAATATATATGTGTGTGTGTGTGTGTGTGTGTGTGTGTGTGTGTGTGTGTGTGTGTGTGTGTATGTATGTATGTATGTATGTATATATGTATATATATATATATACATATATATACAGATTTCATTGAAAACATCTTTGCAACTTCATCAGCTGTGTTTTGTAATCTCAATTACTGCAATGAAACACATATTTATGAAACCTGACAGCAATTTGACAAGCAGTCTTCATTAGCATAGCAATATAACACTTGGCCTGAGTAATAATACTACCACTTAAATCAATACAAAAAGACTGTTGCAATTACAAACAGCCAACAGATTTAAATGAAATGAGAAATGACTATATATGTAATATTTTACTTAATATTTTATTATTTTGATGCAACATACTTAGAAAAACCATGGACATGCTGTAAAACACATTAAATCCTCACAGGATTGACGGTGGAAATACAGGTGAATCACCAGGATTAATCTTAGCCTGGCTGTTAGTCTGGTCTGAAGCAGGCTAGCTGCAGAGAATAAATCACCATAGTAACTTGGCCGGGTTAAGTTTGAGCTGCTTTCATGCAACCGACTTGAGGCTAAATTCAGCCAGGATAACCAACATATCCCGGCTTAATCCCTTATCTTGGTTTTGTGCAATACCCCTCTGGTGTCTCATTTGGGTTCCTTTGCTAAGTTGTGACAAAGACTGAACTTCAGGGATATCACCAAATTGCTAAACTTTTTTGTTGTTGTTATTATCATGATTGGAGATAAAACTTTGTACTTCAAATGCAACCAAAAACTTGACTCACTTTGAATTTGACATTTCCACACAAACTTCAAGAAAGTAAATACGGGAGGCCAAGAAGAAAAATATATGCATGTATGGTGTACGAGGAATCATACTAAAATTTAATGGCCAAATGAAACATTAAACATGTAACAATTGATGTTTCTGGAAGATGGCAATTTCCCCCATTTTAATGTTATTTACCATACTATAAGAAACTGAACTCTTGAGTTTAATACTCATGCATCTTGACCAGGTTATATTTGATGCAACCTCCACTGGATTGATTTATTCAGATTCCCCTCAAAACAAGGCAGTGGAAACATGACAGTTTTTGTCCACAGGGGCTGCCAGACTCACTATGAAAGTTCCTTGTAGCTGCATGAAGAACAGGAAATGTACTTCTACTTCACAACATCAGAGAGAAATGTTGGTTTTTGGACTGCATCCCTACAGTTATTTCATTTGAATATTGTTTGGAAAATTGATGAAGGCACCCAGACACATTACTGATACAGGACAGACGTTTGCACAATAAACTAAAATGTTTTATTGAAAGAATTAAACAAGCAGAGACTGAAGCTGCTGGAGAGAAGAAAAAAAAGATTAGTGAAATGAAAATGAAGTCAGCAAGAGGAATAAAAATAATGCTTCACTACTGAAGAGGCCTCAATACAAATGAGAAAACTATAAGTGGAGCTTATCTAAAGCTGTCAGTCCAATAAACTAAGCAAAGCTGAGGAAAGTGAGCTGAGGCCACTTGTGGATAAGCAGGCACTGGTTACAGGAGGAGTGCAATCGCTTACCCCACCTCAGGTGCAACACGGCCAAACAAATGGTGCAGTCTGTAATCATGTCCCACTGCTTTTACTTTGACATGCAAAAAGAGTAGGGACCTCACCACAGGTGCCAGGTCTCCCAACAATACAGCGCAAAAGACCTCAGAAGAACATTTTGGCCTATTCACTGAAGGAATTAGATGAGAAAATCAATACCACTCCTGTCTAGGCCATTAGCTTAGTTCAGCATAAAGAATGGAAGTAGTTCACTAATAGAGACATAATATCTCATTTGTTTTATCAGCACACAAACAGGCAGCCTGCTCGCCAGGCGGATCCGAAAAGGAAACTCTGAAAGCTTTCGAGGTGTTGGTAATTCTAGAGCAGGGCTAGTTGTCTTCCCCTGCTTGCAGTCTTTATGCTAAGCTAAGCTAATTGCCTTTTTGACCTAACTAATGGACAGATCTGTGATTGACATCTTAGACATGTTATTGATTCAGCCAAACTCTTGGTGAGAAAACAATAATGATAAAGCAGCAGGATTTCTGTTTCTTCACCTCTATGTGTAGGATGACAAAATGTGCTTTTGGTCTGTCTTATATGGTTATGGTTTGATCAGGTTTAGGCAAAAGTCCTTGTGTCTCGTCAGAGAAAGTCATGATCACAAAAAAGCATAAACGAGATATTTTCTGGGGAAGACATGATCAGATCTTCCAAGAGTTTGCCTGGAAATCTGACAACTGTGCTAAAGCCAAACAGAGACGTTGTCCTTGTCCTGTCTTTTTTGGGGACATTTATATTCTTCTTACACATCACATTCAATGTGTTGAAGCAGAAATAGAACAAGCTATTTTCACTGGTTAGTGTCAGTAATAGCTCTACACACTTCCTACACAGACATAATGGTCCCCACATTGAGCTGCAACCCACAGTCATTGCAGTGGTCTCTGAGTAGCAGTCACCGAAGATAACCTCCTGACTTAGCAGCAGGAGTGGGCTTGGAATAAAGATTGTATCTTTTAATTAAACTTTCACTTAGTCCAAAAAAAAGAGAGAGAGAGAGAGAGAGGGGAAAGAAAACACCTAAGGTCTTCATTCTGCACCCGTCCTTGGTATTTTATATCTTGAGGAATTTTATGGTTGGCCAAACCTATAGAATTTACATTGCGTTGGCAGATTTAGAGCTGCTGGAGTGTTTCATAGGGTCTCATAACATTACCAAGCGTTTGCTGAGAAGCCCCAAAGGAAATGAAACTACTTTTACAAGACAGTGCACCTTTTTTTCTTTTCTTTATCACATTTGACAAGTACACAGATCAGACGAGTGAAGGTCCAGCTATCGGTTTTATATCTCAATCTTTTCTGAAACACCATATCTATTGTGTCTGATATGGACAGTGTAACAGTATTGCTTTTGTCCATGGGGTTTACATTTGCAACATGCTGGAGTCTGAACTCCACCTGTGTTTCTGCTGTTTGTTTAGGTTTGTTTTGATGATTCACGACGTAATACCCACAGTGTGCATGATGTTCAAACTTTAAAATGCTGTTAATCTCTGCGAGCCCCCTTTCGTCATTTGATGCTCTTCAGTGTAATTCTGTCTGACAGCCAAGGAGACACGCTTTGACAATAATGAAGCGTAAGTACATCAGAGTGTTTCCTCTGGACTGCTCTGCTCCTCATTTTCCACTTCTAGCAACTCCATTAATCATAGGAAATTAGACAAGTACTTTCTTGCCTTAATATTCATTTGATCATAGTGTACAGCAGTGTTCACCTTCATGAAAGAGGACCAGCTAAATGTAATACATGTATTTCCAGTAAACAACCTTAAAAGGGGATAGAGGATGAAACATCTTATGTATGATGCCTTTAATAAAGGATAAAATGTATCTTGTGTTTAATGTATAATGTGCCATTTCTAAATTATTACTATAGGATGAACATATTTAGACTTTTCCCCAAACAAGCAATGCTGATGTGACTCTATGCACCTTTGATCAATATAGGTATTTGTAAATTTATGACAAGGTATCTTGGGGCAAGAAGGTTCTGGGTTCAAATCCCCCATTTGAGGGAGACATGCAGGGTTACAGGTTAATTGGTGACTCTAAAGTGGCCATAGGTGTAAATGTGAGTGTGGATGATTGTTTGTCTCTATGTATCAGCCCTGTGATGAACTGGTGACCTGTCCAGGTTATATCCCACCTTTTACCCTGATAAGAATGAGAAAATAAATAAATGAAGGTAGGATTTGTAGGATATCTGTGGTCATCAGAGGAATACCACACTGGTATTGCTGATCCTTGTGTCTCTTCTCTATCGTCACCAATGCCTGCTTGGAAAGAAGAAATTTCAAAATCTAATTAGCATATTGCTATGGAATCTGCTAATTTTATGGCCTAAACAGCTGTTGCTCAACCAGTCACTCTATTCTGTTGTGGCCACTAAAAGCAACTCCTCCACCTGCATAATAGTACAGTATTTGAGATTCTGCTTCATCTGACACTAATAAGGCTTTAAAATAGTCAGTGAGAAATGTAGTATGTGGCCTTTTCATCTGTACATCAAATAATGTATTTCCAGCTCGAGCATTGCATACTTCTCATCATCTTTGCTGATATCAGACAGAATTGTCAACTCGTTGCACATTTTTATCTTCAATCTGACACTGCTTCCACTCGAACAGAGTTCCACGGGCGAGGTGGATTCGATTTTCACTAGAGACCAATGTATCTATAGCACCTGAATCTAACGTCATTTTAAGTCGACACTAAGGCGTAGCCATACCAGCATAATGGTTTTGCCGGACCCTCTGGACCCTTATTGGATCAATACTTTTTCAACTGAGAAGTTGCTGATTCATGTCATTATGCCAGTGTAGAAGCAGTCAGCTCAGTGGAGTGGGCAGATTCAAAGGTCTATACAAAAAGTACCAATACAGCAAGTAAAAATAGTACATTTAAAATCCTAAGAAGTATCATCAGCTAAATGTACCTTCTTTATTGGATATGATTAATCTGTCTTTATTATCAGGATATGTACCACAGTCCTTTAAAGTAGCTGTAATTAAACCTCTTCTTAAAAAGCCCACTCTAGATCCAGAGGTTTTAGCCAATTACAGACCGATATCAAACCTTCCCTTTCTCTCTAAGATACTTGAGAAAGCTGTAGCCAATCAGCTGTGCGACTTTCTCCATAAGAACAGTTTATATGAGGATTTTCAGTCAGGATTTAGAGTGCATCATAGCACAGAGACCGCACTAGTCAAAGTTACAAACGACCTCCTAATGGCATCAGACAAAGGACTCATCTTTGAACTCATTTGACACCATTGACCATCAAATTCTCTTACAGAGACTGGAACATCAAATTGGCATCAAAGGAACCGCCCTAAGCTGGTTTAAGTCTTATTTTTTAGATCGTTCTCAGTTTGTTCTTGTCAATGATGAATCCTCCATGCATACCAAAGTTTGTCATGGAGTCCCACAAGGTTCTGTACTCGGACCACTTCTATTCAGTTTATATATGCTTCCTCTAGGGAACATTATTAGGAATCACTCCGTTAATTTTCATTGTTATGCCGACGACACCCAATTATATTTATCGACCAAGCCTGATGAAACTAATCGATTAACTAAACTCCAAGCATGCCTTAAAGATATAAAAAGTTGGATGACCTTCAATTTTCTGATGTTAAATTCAGACAAAACTGAAGTTCTTGTAATTGGACCCAAAAACATCAGAGACTCTCTCTCTAGAGACTTAGTTACCTTAGATGGGATCACCCTGGCCTCCAGCTCCACCGTAAAGAATCTTGGAGTTGTTTTTGATCAGGATTTGTCCTTTAATGTCCACATAAAACAAATTTCAAGGACTGCATTCTTCCATTTACGTAACATTGCCAAAATCAGACGCATTGTATCTCAAGCAGATGCAGAAAAACTAGTCCACGCATTTGTTACTTCTAGGCTGGACTATTGTAACTCATTGTTATCAGGCTGCTCCAATAAGTCTCTTAGGACTTTGCAGCTAATTCAGAATGCTGCTGCACGTGTTCTGACAGGAACCAAGATCAGAGATCACATCTCTCCCATTTTGGCTTCCTTGCATTGGCTACCTGTTAAATCTAGAATAGAATTTAAAATTCTTCTCCTTACATACAAAGCTCTTCATGGTCAGGCACCATCATATCTAAAAGAGCTCATAGTACCTTACTACCCCTCTAGAACACTGCGCTCTCAGAATGCTGGGTTCCTTGTAGTTCCTATAGTTTCCAAAAGTAGATTGGGAGCCAGAGCTTTCAGCTATCAAGCTCCTCTTCTGTGGAACAAACTACCATTTTGGGTTCGGGAGGCAGACACGGTCAACACTTTTAAGAGTAAACTTAAGACTTTCCTTTTTGATAGAGCTTATAGTTAGGGCTGGCTCAGGTCATCCCTTAGTTATGCTGCTATAGGACTATACTGCCAGGGGACTCCTCCTTTCAGGGTTATGCCTAGCCAGGCATGGTATTGGTTGAAGATGCAGTCACATCTCCCTTTACTGAAAACCCTCTCTCTCTCTCTCTCTCTCTCTCTCTCTCTCTCTCTCTCACCATCACCACCACCATCTGTAAACATACATGTCTGTCATACATGTACATTAATGCATCTTACTAACTACACTTCTTCCCCGGAGTTTCTGTGCTCTTTCGTCCAGCAGGTTCTCGTGGATCGTGACTGCTGCCGTGGTCCTGCATGACGTCCACTACATATATTATTACTGTCATTAATGTTACCAGATCTCCATTACAGTTTATAGTAACTTAGTTAATGATTTGCTGCTGCTGTGCATCTGTGTCTCTCTATCTCTATCACAGGTTCCACTGCTACTGTAATCATTTTATCATTCATTGTAATCCATTGTCATTTTTCATTGTAATTACACAAAATGTTTCTGTTGACTTGTTGACTGTACACGTGACATCTATTGCACGTCTGTCCGTCCTGGGAGAGGGATCCCTCCTCTGTGGCTCTTCCTGAGGTTTCTTCCACTTTTTTCCCTGTTAAAAGGGTTTTTTGTGGGCAAGTTTTTCCTCACTCGAACCGAGGGTCTAAGGACAGAGGGTGTCACTCCCTGTACAGATTGTGAAGCCCTCCGAGGCAAAATGTATTTTGCGACTTTGGGCTATACAAATAAAATTTGATTGATTGGTTTGATGTACTTTAAGTATTGAAAAGTCCCTCTGACTTAGACTAATATATTATTATTTTATTATATATGGCATTATTAGACTTGCTGATACTGATTTGAGCATTTTTAACTACTTTGAATAAAGTTAGGTTAAAGGCCAGTGTCTATGGCTTGGACCCCTCAAAAGGGTCACAAGATAAATGGGTTAAATATTGCTTTTACTTCTTTGTGCCATGAGCAGCAATTTAAATGAAACCATCTGAGAAGTTTAGAGGAGAAATGTGAAGTGCAAACATTTGCATCATGACAAGGTCCCTAAAAATAGACACTATTTTTTTGTCACAAGCCAAAAAGGTTGGGAACCAATCAACAAGCCTCTAAAATGAAGTGAAGTAGAAACTGAAAGCAGCATAAAAAGTGCTTCAGTAAATGTACTCAGTAACTTTCCACCACTGCTATTGATGAAGGAGGTACAATGTTTACCGCACTAAACACAAAGTACAGCTGATGACTTGTACAAATGTCATTAGATTTGTAGCTTTTTGGTCAAATGTACAAAAGTTAACGTGAAATAAAACATTTTGATGATGGTAGCAACATTATTACCATTCAGTGTGTGGGGAACACATATAATACATAACACACACACACACACTATTATGCACAAAAACTGTATACGTACATATATATATATAAATATACAGAAATGTCTGTACTTAATTCTTTGGTAGTTTGATGAGACATTTGACTCATAAGCTGGCAGTCCCAGAGGAAACATCTGGGGGTTACCAAAGTCACTAGAATTCATCATCTGGAGACCATGAATGTTTTATTAGAATGTATCACATAATTGTCAAGACACTTCTTACTAGACCAAAGTAGTACACCAACTGACTGACGGTGCCATCAGAGCCACAACACCACCATGGCTAAAAAAAATCATGTGTAATTAAACATTTTGCACCAAAATGCCACATGTAGGCAGAAACATTACAGCATGCTCTATCAGTCTGCACCATACCTGTTTCACTTACACATGACTGTATTGCAGCAGCTGAAAAAAGAACACTTCTGTTTTTTGTTGTTTTGATTGTTTTACAGGTGCAGCACTCGCTGTCGATCAGCTTCAGAAACCTCTATCTCCTCCTGGTGGGGGAAAATCTCTACTGACAAGCGTGACCACAATTAAGAGGTGGTTGTGTCCTGGCAGATAGTGCCAAATGAGCAGATATTGAAAACAGTTGGAAACGCTGCACTGCTGTTTCTCAAACTGTACTCACTCATTGGTATTCCTGCCTTGCTCAGTGCTTGTGTCTTGTGGGAGGCCTGAAATTAGATTGCCTCGTCTTCCAGAGTGGGTTTACTGCAAAGTTACCAAGAAGCCATTCCACACACAGCATACTGTAAGTCACTGGAAATCAGGGGTGCTGTGAAAAAATTCAGTTTTGGACTGACAGGTCTGAAAATGCTATTAGGAAAGCCTTTTGTTATCCTACAGCGATGTGGGAGGGCCAGCAGCTGCTGAGCTGCTCAGCATCGCAGCATTTCTGAGTGAGGACTTACATTAACTTTTTCCTCCCCTGTTATCTAGAAGACAAGTCAACAGGGTTTTAAGTACCTGGTTCAAGTTAGATTTGGACTATTATGAAGCACAAAACAACAACACAATCTGGAAAAATTCAGAGTGGTGACTGGATAAGTCCTCCCCAGCCAAAAATGGTGTTTCACGCGCCTGCTGGGTTCATCCGTTTTGGTTAAAATGACATCCAGGCTGCAGGAAAGTTGATAAGTGTGTTCAAATATTTTGTTTTTAAAACAGGCAGCGGGAGTGGAACTCTGAATGTGGTGCTTTTGAAAATGACATATCGTGTTTAAGCCAAATGAAATGTTTCTGGGATTTGGTAGACTGAAGAATATGCTTATCGAATAAAACTTTCATTCTGAGAAACCCATTTGAATGCAAGACAGCAGGAAACAGTGAGTGAATGCAAAGTGGAAAAAGAGGTAAGTGAGAGTGAAGATGGGAAAGAAGGCTGACGAGAAAGCAAAAGATGGAGAGAGCGAGAGAATTGGAGAATGAATCCATGCTTACACCCAAGAAAGTTATGATAATGAAATTGTCCTTTGCATGCTTTTAATAGCTCTCCATAAATAAAGAGGAAGAAAAACACAGAAAGAAAAAGAGAGATTGAGAAAGTTTTAAAAAAGCTTTGCAGAATTGCAGCAGCGTTTGTCGTCTTACTCTGGCACAAATGAATTCCTCATCCGCATGTTGAAATGAGCTTATATACCTCATTTACATAACACTCAGTTTCTGTACTCCAACATGACAAACTCTTTGCTTTTACTGCTTTTAGTATCCTCAAGCCTCTATTGTCGACTGCAACAAGTCACCTCACCTCTCCCGAGATTTCTGAATGAGATTTCTCCTTGAATGAGACTTGATTAGACAGATTAAACATTTAATTTCAGTGGTAAAAACAAGCACTTCTAATGGACGTATTTTGATGTTCCATAAGGATTATGTTATAGAGAATTTTGCAGCTCCTGGGCTGCAGTGCGCTCACTCAATACTAAACCGAATCCAAAACCTACTGTCCCCATCAGACTTCGACACAAGAATATGGAAAAATAAAATCCAGGTTAAAAATTATAGCACGTGGTTAAGCACAAGACAGAAAGTGAAAGTATTATTTGGTAATTATTAAATATAACCTTCTGCAGCCTAGAGTCTCTGTTTAGAGCGACAACCAGAGATTCACCTGTGACAGCTACCTCATATGAATGAGAAAAAGCAGGTTCGATGCACATTCAGTAGACTTACGTCACTCACGTCAACAGCATGAAGGGGTATCAGACTGCTGAAGCTCTGACTGAACTCTAGAATACACGTGTATACCAACAAGGACTGTGGGATGGTAATAGACTCATTACTATCATCCCAACAATAAAACCATACTATACCATTACATCTAAACAAAATGATAACATGTGGAAATCTTATTTTCACAGTTCATCATTTCTTTCATTGTTCACCAAAGTGCTGGGATGTGGGAACATGGTGACAAAATAGAAACACAAGCAGCCAGATGATCTCACGTATTATCCAAACCGCTCCATGAAGTGAGCGCATCCCAAATTGTACGTGCACACACCAACACACACAGCAGGAAGTGTGTGTGTAGAACCATCAGGCAGTTTGGGAAATGATTCATTTTTCACCTTCATTTTCCAGCTAAATTTAACTCACTTGGCGGTTTGTTTCCAACATGCTCGTGTTTCTTCTCTTCTCAAATCTCTTCAATGAACTTGGTAAGTTGTTTTTATTACTGATAAAATTATGATCAAGGAAGAAAAGTTGAACAAATTATATAACATTGATGAAACAGAATTGTTCTTGAAATGGAACATTAGGTGGTCAAAAAAACATAAATAAAAAAGAAAAATACTCATTGCAGACTGCTGGGTGCATTTGTTTGTCTTTATAACAGGCCACGGCAGCAGTGCACCCGGCTGGCAGACAGACTGTGCTTCCTTTGCTCACGGCCAAGATTGATCTTTGTCAGGAGCCGAAGAAACTCTCATTGTTTCCGAGAGAGGCAGTCCATTTATTTGAAGCCCTGCACATACTCGAGACCACAGAGGGCAGATTTAAAAGGCAACCTATAAACCCATAGAAGATTGAAGTGTGTGTGTGTGTGTGTCTGTGTGTGTGAGTGTAGAGTATATGGTCAAATGGAAAGGAAATCAGTAATTGTTTCATTCCACTGAAATGTGACTTTACCTTGGTAACTGGAAAACCAGTTGTTACTGTTTATTATGTGAACCCTTTCTGTAATGTGTTGTGTGTTGTCAAGTTGATGAAGATGTTTAAGTCCCCATGAAACAGGAAGCAGATTTTTACGTTCTCTGAAAGAACAGGCAGACCCCCCGTGTCCTCTGTTAACCTGCATGTCAACCGAGAAAAAAAAACGAAGAGAGGGAAGTGCACCAGGGCTCTGTGCAGAGTGCATCAGAGGAACAACAACCCTCCTCTGCCCAGCATCCTGCTAGCTAACGCTCAAGCCATTGAAAATAAGCTAGATGAGCTGCAAGCACGGATCAACACCAACGGGACATTAGGAGCTGCTGTGTTTTGGCGTTGACGGAGACGTGGCTGGAGCCCAGTGTGCGTGACTGTGCCTTCACCCTGGAGGGTTTCTCCTGAGCACACCACAAAGCGGCTGAGATCAGTGATTGTGAGGACAGGAAACCAGCCATCATCCTGGACTACAACCACAACAAAGGGGCATGGACAACCTAGACAAGGTGATAGGAACTTACAGCTGCAGGAGGAAAAAGGGAGTGCCTCCCCCGCAGCAGCCTCTGCAGAACTTGTGAAAGCTGTTCAGGGGGCTGAATCCTGCTGATCCACCTGAGGCTGCAGCTGGGGAGGGAAAGAGGAGGAGATGCCAATTCTGCCCCCAGAAAAGGATAAAACAAGTACACTGTAAGAAACGATTTTTGAGGGTGGTAAATATAAACCATGCAAAATGTCTAAAATTTACCAGATTATACAAGTTAGCAAAGGAACTATAAAATAATGGGTAAATTATACCTGCACTACCCATTTTTTAACAGTAACAAGTGTTATATAGAAAAATAGGATAACATTTACCCAAACGCAACCGGTTCTACGCTGCAATGTGCGCATGCGTCAGACCTTGCTGTCGCACGAGTGGGATTTGAATTTTTGAAGGCTGCCTGCTGCTTCCCGCTGCCGCCATCGGACTGCTGAACTGAAGGTAAACTCACTTTAATCTTTTATATATTGCTGTGTACCAGTGGTGTAGTCCAGGGTATACGCCGGTATACAGTCAGCATTGCGTATACCCACTTCTAAATCCCCCCTGATGCGCACCATTCAGTAATATCTGTGAGCCAGATTGCCCATTTTTTCCTCAAGGATGGTGAAGCCATGACCCACCCTCCTCTGCCTCTAATTGGCTGGTACTCGCTGCTTTCACTGATTAGATTGGTTAACTTTAGGCATGAGGACTGATGAGCCAATCAGAGGCAGAGTAGGGCGGGTCATGCCGAGGAAAATATCGCTAACACCTCAGGTGCCAGTGCCACTTGACTACGATAACGGCAGCAGACAACAACAGATGAAGAAATAACACAACAAGTGGCGGTGTGCCACCCGGTAAATGAACATGTTCAAAACAAAGCATTAATTCAAAAAATGATGATATTCAATATTTGTAGCGATATTTATATATATCTAACTAAGTATGCTATAAAAATAGTGTTCAGCTATTGAAAACCAAATAATTTATTTCAATTTTATGACAGTGCACTTTTAAGTTTATCTGATTGGTTTTGATGTTTGGAAGAGAATGATTTGTGTGTTTTATTTAAGATGAAATATGAACAAGGATGCATTGTCAACTTCAGATTTGAAGTATTTTATTTAAATAAATGTGCAACATAACCGAAACACCATGTTTGCCTCATGATAAATACATTTTACATTCATCCAGGCTGCTTGTACCAGTAGTAACTACAAACTGCTCCTAATCAAGTCATGATCATTTTATAATAGTGAGCAAGTAGAAATGACGGATTTTTGGGTAAACTAAACAGAGTAGTCTTACATGTCACTGTTTCTAAAACAGGGCTTTTTTTCTGGACTACTTTAAAAAAAAAAAAAAAAAAGGTGAAAACTGAGAGTATACCCACTTCTCCAGGGACCACTACACCACTGCTGTGTACAATATCGCGAATGCATAGGACAGTTTATGAATTGTCGAGATATTTCACAAAAGTTGTAGTCGGCGTGTTTCTGTGTTACGTGCCAGCGAGATTTTCCAGCCCAAAACCTCGTCAGAAACCGCCAGAATGCACAAAAAAACACCCAAAATTGTTTTGTCTTGTTTCGCATGTACAGTACACTCGAACGGCCAAGACGGTCTCACAGACCGTTTGGGTTTTTCTTTTGTAAATAACTTTGTCGTGTTTCGTTTTCACCGTCATAACAGGGTCATCCTACGGAAGGTTATCAATGCCCCCAAAAAATGCTATATCAAATGTGGTACATACTCACATAACTTACTGAGAAGTATAACTGTGTAATATACAACGGCTTTACACAAATAACAATCAGATATGTAAATTATGTCCTTAAATCCTTTAAAAATCCTCCAAATTAATATGAATTAAAAAATTCATATTGCAATCTAAAAAATACTAGAAAATTAGTAAGATTTTAATTAGAAAAATGTTTCTGATTTATTTACTCTTTTTGTATTTTGCCATATAAATGCCTGAATATTTTCTTGTGTAATATTTTCTTGTTATTCTTCTTTTATTTGTAGGTTGATTCACTCTCTGTCTCTTCAGGGCCTTACATCTGTCCTCTTCAAGCTAAGACTGACCCGTACACCAGTTCCCACACCAGTTCTGGGACTACCTGATCTTTCTTGCAGGTGTTGGACCCATCTTTCTGCAGCTTTCAGGTATGCAGTGCTAAGGGAGTGCTAAGTTAATGAAAATGAACTGGCTGTGCAAAGTATGTAACTTCACCACCCCTCCTCTCCTCTCTGATCTCCTCTTCCACTCCTCTCCTCTCCTCTTCTTCTCCTTTTCCTCTCCTCTTCCTCTCTTCTCTGATCTCCTCTCCTCTCCTCATCCTCTTCTCCTTTCCATGTTGCATCATGGAAAATGTAGATGCACCAACTGTGGAATGTTGAGCCTTTTAATGTCACCTACTTTTATTGAATTGCTGATTTAATACAAAAAAAACAAAGCTGAGTTGAAATAAATTCCTTTGACAAGATAAACTCAAATGTATTGGAACATCACCTCATATCATATATTTAAATTAAAATGTATATGCTTTTTGTTTTTTTCTTTTTAACATGGAGGACGAATGTGAGGACTACACAGACCAGGCCAGACCATGAAGGTGATTGTGATCCATGATGTCATGGCTGAGGAGGATCCAGCAGAAGTGTCTATTGTCATTGAGGGACACCAAGTGCTGACTGGGTGTGGAAACCAAACCAAGGCATGTGTGCTGCTCATGGGGTTGATCTATGCCCTCAACCTTGAGTATCCCAAGACACTGAAAAAAAACTTTGAAGTATTCCAGAAACTTCTTCTGGAGCTTGACGGAGCAAAGCTTCTCAAAAGGTCCACAGCCTCAAAACAAGCTCATGGAATGAACTGTTTACATGAAAGTTCTGGCATATCTGACGTTTCCCCTCTTGTTCCAATGAGATTTTTCGTTCATATAATTTCAGGAACTTGCTGCACTCAGTGATGCACTTGATGTATTTTGTGATACAGTTGTTCCATTGCACATTTGAAGCTGTTGATGGCATAAGGACTGTGTTGAGTATTAAGGGGAATACATCCATACACCTTTCTTGCAGTTGAAATGTGAAAAAGTGAAGAGGGTCCTCTTTGTATCTTTGATTGTTTTTTATGTGGTTGAATAAAAAACATTGACATGATCACTGTCTGATAGTAAGTTTTTGGGTAAATCTTACCTTCCCTGAATAAGTAACAGTTAATTACTCATATTAATGAATTTTGAATAATAATTATTAAGTAAATACCTACTAATAATCAAGGGTTAATATTACCCAATTTTAATGAGTAATTAGTTGTGGAATGTACCGAGAAATATGAGGTTAACTTTACTTAATTTATTTGAGTATTTTATAGCTTTTGATTTAAGGTAATCTTTACCCAAAATATGGAGGTAAATCTACCCAAACAAAGTGAGTGCAAATTGTTACCTCAGTTTTATTGGGTAAATTCTATAGGTTGTTTTCTACAGTGTACGACGTGCTGCACATGTGACAAATACATCTGCAAAGTTCGTGCAAAGTTCATGCACACAAACTTACCTAGTGTCCTACATGTACATCTTAGAGTTGATTGATATACTGTATGTTCTTTACGTTTTGGTATGCAGTACCTTTAGCAATAATAATAATAATCATAATAATCATAATAATCATAATAAACCAATACTTTGGCAAAGAAAACAATTATGACAAGTGTGTGTGGATCCCACTGATTAAACACAGTCTTTCTGCACCGTGAAGACGAAAAACGTCGATGTTTTACAGTTTGTGATGGATGACAGGTTGTTTCTTCATGCAGAATAGATTTGGGGTTTGAAATGTAATCAAGCTGCTTTATTTTAGGCGGGTCATTTGTGGTGTATACAGAAAGCTAAGACAACGCAACCCAGCTCACAGGCTGTTCTCCTTGTTCCCGTCAGGCAGATGATACAGGATCATGGCTGCATGCACCACCAGACTGAAGAACAGTTTATTACAGTTTTTCTCCATTGGTTTGGCTCATTTCTTTAAACAGAAATTACATTCTCAAAATAACATGGACAAACCTCCAAACCACTTGGCAATTGTTCACAACAGAATTGAATTTCTCATTCATTTCATCGAATTGCAAATGTCTTAGTACATCTTTGCAAATGATTAAGTACAGGTAGCCTACAGTTAGCACAGTTAGCCTACATTTAGCACAGTTTCCAAGTGAATACATCTTGTTGATCTAAACTGATTGTTGATTCTCAGTCTAATGGTTGTTCTCTCCAAAACATGTCAGCATCATTTCATTGTATAAGTTATCACATGCACAATAGTCTGTTTAATTGTCAAAATTAGTCAAGAACCTAATACCATGAATACCATATACGAATCTCTTGGAACATTTGATAAATTGATTAATTGACAGTCAGCTGAAAATAGAATTTGACTAACGAAGGAGGAGTTTCACACATCTCAGATGACCAATCAAACAATATGTTTAGTTACCTGACAGGTGCTGTCCATGATTGTGAATGCTGCCAAACATGTATGTATAGACTTGACCAGGACCAGTACAATTTCTGAACATGGAGGCACCAGGCCAAATAAATGAACAAGGGCAACTGCCTGCTCGAGGAAGAGGAAGAAGAGGAGGAGGAGTAAGGGTGCGTGGTGGTAGAATAGGGGAAAGAGGCCGAGGAGCACGAAGACACCATGCTGTCCCGGATGAAATTCGGGCCACACTTATAGACCATGTTATCAACCATTGAAAAATGATATGCTGAATAGGACATGACACTGTGCATAAAGCAAGAGATGTATTTATTTACTCATTTACCTATTCATTAAGTGTGTGTGTGTGTGTGTGTGTGTTATAGGCCTACAGTAATATCTTACCTCAATGGGATGTTATGACACTAAAAATTACAAGAAAAATATTGGAGAAAATCGAATTATTGATGATACAGTTTTCAGTAGTATTACAGTCACTGTGCAGTGATGCATTAGAATTGTGGTAAAGTTACTGTAAATAAAGCACCAATACAATTACATTGGTAACTCATTCTGTAAGAAATACATAAGGCATACATTACGGATGGTAATACAGTGTCGTCCTTTGAATTGTATGTCTAGGATTGGACGACAACCTCGCACGGGTGGCAGAGGAAAACTTCTCAATGACCAACAAGAACAAGACATCTGTAACATGCTGATGGCAAATAATGCCATCACACTGAGACAGATCTGCACTGCAATCATAGAAGACAATGCCATATTCCAAAATGTCAATATAAGCATCTCCACAATAGACCGGATATTGAACAAGCATCAGATGAACATGAAGCAACTTTACAGGGTACCATTTGCGAGGAACTCTGACAGAGTGAAAGAGCTGCAGTACCAGTATGTACATGTAAGTCAGTTACTGGTTGTCTATCATTATAACCTTTTTACAATTAAGCAGTGGTTCCCAAACTTTTTTGGCTTCAGTACCCCCTTTACCTGATGTCTGAATCCAAGTATTTGCTTTATCTGACTTCTACATTTTGCCTAAAAACTGCAACAGAAAACTGCAGCTTAACATTATAATCCTTATTTTGAAGAATATAACATACGGTAAGAAAAGGGGTCAAGGAGCTGCAATTAGTGCCTCCCAATCAGATCTATCTAATACTGTGGGTTTACTGTAACATTTCAGTATGTCTAGTCATTGATGATTTCCCCCTCCCCTTTCTCTCAAATACCCTCTGTAGTACCTCTGCGTAGGCCTATCCCTAGGGGTACATGTACCCCAGGTTTGGAACCACTGGAGTAGTGGCCAGTAGTATATTGAACTTGTGGAGGAGAACATAGAACATTCCTATGTAATTTTTTGTTACTCTAGTGTATGACTCTTTTGTATGACTGATTTGATGATTTTATTTTTTTACTCTATTGTAGAGAATAATGGCATTGGAAGGAAACAAGACCCCTCACATCCTCGTGTTTGTGGATGAAGCTGGCTTCAACCTGACCAAGGGCCGAAGACATGGCCGTAATATTATTGGCCACCGGGCCATGGTGGATGTCTCAGGCCAGCGTGGGGGCAATATAACTATGTGTGCTGCCATTTCTGAGAATGGTGTGGCCACTCACATCCCCAGTCTTGGCCCATACAATTACACAGAAGCTCCTCATCTTCTTGGACCGCCTTCATTCTGATTTGATCCCTGAAAATGAGAGAGGTCTCGTAGGGCCTCACCTACCAAAGTATGTAATTGTGTGAGACAATGTGAATTTACACCGTGGCCCGCTCATCAGGGCGGAGTTTTTCTCCGCTTGGAGGTGGAGAGTGTACTGTATGAGCATCAGGCTCAAAATCAGAGGTCCCTGCTCCATGCAATGGACGCTGCGTGTGATATTATTACATGAGATCAGTGCAGGGGATGGTTGCGACATGCATGCCGTTTCTTCCCTCGTTGCATCGCAAGGGAGAATATACGCTGTGATGTGGACGAGAATCTGTGACCAGACAGACAGCAGCGTGTGGATGGCCAGGAGGGTGAGGAGGATGGCCAGGAGGGCGAGGATGGTGGCCAGGAGTGGGAGGGTGAGGACAGCGACCAGTGAAGAAATGTTAGTTTTGAATCTCCAGCTTTATTTACAGCACTGTAGGCTACATAGTATTTTCCTTGTTTTTTGTTTATGTGTTTATATTACAGTATATTGTGCTGTATACATTTTCTTTTAACTCTGATGTATGGAAGTTACTTTATGTGTGTGAATAAAAATGGTTACAATTTCCTTGGCAGTATGAGTGCAATGTGTGATGTCAAACCTTGGAGGGTACTCTTACTGACTATTTATATGGGAAAGGAATTTAGTTTTGAAGCATGAGTGAACAGTTTTGGGAGAGATATGAGCTTTTGCAAGTGAACTATGGTGTTGTGCTGAACTGTAAGACTGTTTTGCCAAATGATCTTAGAGTTTTGAGAATGTAATTTCTTTTTCAAGAAATGAGCCCAAACCAATGGAGAAAAACTGAATTATCAGGCCATCAGACTTTTAAACTCATCATCTAACAGGACTGTCTGCCATGATATGACCATGATCACTGCTACTGAACCAGACTGGATATTTATTGTGAAGTGCAGTAACTCTAGAACAGGGATGTCCAAAGTACGGCCCGGGGGCCAATCGCGACCCGCGGTCAGATTTCATGCGGCCCCAAGGTTCATTTTTATAACACATTATTTATGGCCTGCTAGGATTGTCAGATACTGTATGGCTGGAAGATTTGGCTTTTTTGGTTGACATAATAAAGCATTTGAACCTTTAAGGACATAACTGCTGGTGTTATATATCTGTAGATGTGACACAAAATATTATTTTCTGAATGATCTTGTTAAAGACAAGAGCAAGAGTCACACGTTTTAAACTTAAATGTTAATAGACTTTGCATTACTCATAATAAGTCATGTTTTATGGGGCGGCTGTGGCTCTGGAGGTAGAGCAGGTCGTCCACTAATCAGATGATCGGCAGTTCGGTGTGTGAATGTGTATGAATGCTTAGCTCCTCAAACTGATGCACCTTGCATGGCAGCCAATGCCATCAGTGTATGAATGTGTGTGAATGGGTGAATGAGATATGTAGTGTAAAAGCACTTTGAGTGGTCAGAAGACTAGAAAGGCGCTATATAAGTACAGTCCATTTAAAATGAACATGAGGTTCAGATTTGTATCAACTTCATGCAAGTTTGACGTATTCCATACAATTTATTCTTTGTTATCTGACTGCACGCCGGATTGGCTTAGATTTGGTTACATTGCCATTTAAAAAAAAAAAAAGATAATTGTGACAATGAAAACAGAATTGTTACAGAACAGTACATTTGTATGTAACTTTTATTGTTCTTCATTTTTAAAATGTCAGTATTGGCCCCCGGGCATTTTCACATTGTTAAAACTGGCCCTCTTTAAAAGAAGTTTGGACACCCCTGCTCTAGAATATCTGAAAATACCTCAAACATGACTTTATGTCATTGTTGGTCCAGATATTGGCATATAGGGGACATATAACTTGAATCAAGTCAAAGCTTTCATTTTGACTTCCGCTCTTCGGCTCTCAGGGCCACTACATGAAATCTTTAGGTAGAAAACTACCAAGTTCCCTACAGCCCACTGTCCCTGTGTTAGGAATAAACATTTCCTGGTGAGCCATAGTTGAGAGAATAACAGCATAACACAGAAAACACACATTTTTTTTTAGCTGAGAAATCTGAAGTACTGAGCAGAGGAGGATGGTGATTGTGATCAAAAATGAACTTTCTCAAATCTCAAGGCCATCCCGACTGCTACGAGAATATGATGGTGTGTATGTGTATGGAAAGCTTTAGGAGGCTTGTGCTGCTCACCGGAATCCATGTAACAAAGTTTGAGAGTTATAAAGTTATAATGACTCATAATCAGAATCCTCACAATTAAAAGGTTATCCAGGATTTTCCATTTAAATGTAATGCTCAGAGAAATAAAATTCAAAGATCTACAATTCCTTGACACATGGGAAACTCAGCCTGGATGATCATGTGTTAAAACCTCCGGCACAGCCGCTAAGTGGACCTTGTGGTGAGTTTGTCTTGTTAAGAAGGTCAAACAGTCCAGCGTCCAACATGTAGTCTGAAGACCCATACTGTGCTCATATGATGCATCCAAAGTTGTGTTTAAGCCACAATGACCACAAAAGGTTGGATATCATTCCAGTTCAGGAGTATTGGTTGCAATGGACCTAACAGGAAGGAGGAGACAGGGTACATTGCACAGGGCGTAGGTGGGAGCTCAGTAGGGACCTGCTAACAGGTTAATCCAGGCATGCATGGAACAAATGTCCACGGCTGGGACATTATGGGTATGTGTTACACACATAGCATAGCACATGGCAGGTCAGATTGTTTACTGAGAGGTCCGACAGAGAATGCATAACATTTTTAACAAGTTACAACAAGAGTACAGTCCAACTTGCTCCATCTGAAAGTGTCCTGAGACAACGTCTGTTATGATTTGGTACCATAAATAAAATTGAGTATAATTAATATATGTTACTTTGATTTGCCTTTATTGGGACTTCAGATGATAACTGATGTTAATATGTGAACTAAAAACTGTAGAAAACACTAACACTGACACAACAGCTTGTAAATGGACTGATGTTCTCATAGTCAGTTACAAATGGTTAAACCAACACACTGATGTTTGTTCACCATAAGTTTTTTTTTTTTTTTTTAATTCACAGGCTGATAAAGAAGTGAACATTGTTGCTTGAACTATTAGCTCTTGCTACAGTCTCTTCAGCATGCAACAACGTCTCAGCATCAGTTTTCAAGTCACACAACAAGCTAGAGGCAACTATGCTACACCATCAGCATCACTGTGTGTGTGTGTGTGTGTGTGTGTGGTCAGCAGGTTGCCAATGATAACCTGTGGCCTGGAGAGTGACCCTGTGACCTTTCAGTCCCTCCTGGAGATTTTCAGCCTCAGTTTATGTTTGTTTGTTTTTTCTTGCTCTACTTTCACAAAAGTGTGAATATTTTTGGTGAAATGAAAAATAGAAAGTGTTTTTTTTGTTGTTGTTTGATTTTCTAAATCACATCTGCCAGACCTGTAGGTGTTACTTTGAATCACAAAAAAGAATTATTCCACAAAAATTTAATTAACTGGAGAAATAAATATATGTGTGATGTTTATTTTCCTGCCAGTTAGAAAAATCAATGAATGTAGCGCCATGGCAATAAGGAGATGACAGATTTAAAACAAACTGGAGGTGATGATTCAGATCTCCATGACCTAATATTATGCCAAGTGATTAATTATCTGAGATTAATTGTCTGAGATATATATGTGTGTGTGAATTATGGCATGCCATTCAGGAAATTAAACCTTTGAATATATTGAATGAAACTTTGAATATATTGAATGAACTTTGAATATATGGAATGAACCTTGAATATATTTACAGTTTTTCTCAGTCGCTTTGGTGCATTTCTCACATCACTATTAACATTTGCACAACAGTTAGTGCATTTCTCAGAACAATTACTACAAACTGCAAAACCTAGTGGATAACCTGCAAAAGTGCGTCACTTGCTCAAAATGAATAGTTGATTCCTCAAAAGCAAGTATTCATGTCAATGAAACTGTCTGTGTCATCAAAATAATAAGTCCTGACACCATTGTTTATGAACAAGACAGTCAAATGGCTTTGTCATGTTTTCATTGTGACAGTTTACTCTCTCTGTGTTTTCCAATGCAAAAAAGTCAAAAAGTCAAAAAAAGATCTTGGTGACACTACCTGAAAATGCTCAAGACAGCACTATACACTACCTGTACAGCCATTTGAAAACTACAGTAAAGTTACACATTACTGTATTTAGTGAGGTAACTGAGTACAAGACACATATGTATGTTTCACATATTTACTGCATATGCTCTTTGCAATTCTACAGCATTGTGCAAAAAAAAAATACACAGTCACTTATTTAGAACAAACATAAGAAATACCATTATGGTAGAACTGTGCACAAATGTAAACAATATAACAGTACATATTACTGTAAACTGAACATAAATTATTCCTGGACATCCACACGTTCCTGTCTGTCTGGCCACATATTTTCATCTACATCACAGCAGATGTAATGACTCAAGCAATGAACTCACACACCTCCTCATGAGTGAAGGCTGAAGTTCACCTGAGAGCAATTGTTCAATTTAGGAGACATTTTCAGGAAAAAAATGATAAAGGAATGGATGAAATTAGCTTGGCAGATTTTGACAACTAGTTCAACAATTTTGTATGTAATGACTCAAGCAATGAAATGAGGACTATTAGTTTTATAGGGAATGACTATTCAGCATTCATAAGTATGTTTCATTTTGACTGACATGACATAAGCAAATGATAATGTTATAAAACAGCAGAGAATTGTATGAAAGTAACTGATACATGTCCAAAAGCATTTGCAATTAGTTCAAAGGAATGAGAAACTGCTACGATGATGTGCACAAATGACTCAATGTTGTGGAGGTTGAACTAATAGTTGTGAGAACTTTCATTCTGATCTAAGAAAAGCACCAAAGCGACTGAGAAAAACTGTAATGAACCTTGAATATATGGAGGGAGCCTTTGAATATATGGAATGAACTTTGAATATATGGAATGAACTTTGAATATATGGAATGAAACTTTGAATATATGGAATGAACCTTGAATATATTGAATGAACCTTGAATATATGGAGTGAGCCTTTGAATATATGGAGTGAACCTTGAATATATGGAATGAAACTTTGAATATATGGAAAGAAACTTTGAATATATGGAATGAATCTTGAATATATGGAATGAACCTTGAATATATTGAATGAACCTTGAATATATGGAGTGAGCCTTTGAATATATGGAATGAAACTTTGAATATATGGAATGAAACTTGAATATATTGAATGAACCCATGAATATATTCAATGAACTTTGAATATATGGAGTGAACCTTGAATATATGGAATGAACCTTTGAATATATTGAATGAACTTTGAATATATGGAATGAACTTTGAATATATGGAATGAACCTTGGATATATGGAATGAATCTTTGAATATATTGAATGAACCCTTGAATATATTGAATGAACTTTGAATATATGGAATGAACCTTTGAATATATTGAATGAATCTTGAATATATGGAATGAAACTTTGAATATATTGAATGAACCTTTGAATATATTGAATGAATCTTGAATATATGGAATGAAACTTTGAATGTATTGAATGAATCTTGAGTATATGGAATGAAACTTTGAATGTATTGAATGAATCTTGAATATATGGAATGAAACTTTGAATGTATTGAATGAAACTTGAATATATGGAATGAAAATTTGAATGTATTGAATGAATCTTGAATATATGGAATGAAACTTTGAATGTATTGAATGAAACTTGAATATATGGAATGAAACTTTGAATGTATTGAATGAATCTTGAATATATGGAATGAAACTTTGAATATATTGAATGAATCTTGAATATATGGAATGAAACTTTGAATGTATTGAATGAAACTTGAATATATGGGATGAAACTTTGAATATATTGAATGAATCTTGAATATATGGAATGAAACTTTGAATATACTGAATGAAACTTGAATATATGGAATGAAACTTTGAATATATTGAATGAATCTTGAATATATGGAATGAAACTTTGAATATATTGAATGAATCTTGAATATATGGAATGAAACTTTGAATATATTGAATGAATCTTGAATATATGGATGAAACTTTGAATATATGGAATGAACCTTTGAATATATTGAATGAATCTTGAATATATGGAATGAACCTTTGAATATATTGAATGAATCTTGAATATATGGATGAAACTTTGAATATATGGAATGAAACTTTGAATATATGGAATGAACCTTTGAATATATTGAATGAAACTTTGAATATATTGAATGAAACTTGACTGACGTCAGACTTCACGGCAGTGCCTGTGGCCATCTTGTGTAACGAGTGGATGCTGCAGCAAAAAGTGAGTGACAATGAGTCATGAGAATATTTAGTTTAGTATTGACCGTACTTTTTTAATTCCAGAGTAATTATCTCCGTAAGGCATAATCTCATTATGCATTTGTCTGTCTGTCCGCTGTGTGAGTAATGTGCCCAAAGCTGTGTCGCCGATCATCAAATACGTTCAATACTAAACTAAATATTCAGCCTGCATTGGTCTATGAATGTGGGTGATTCTTATTGTATCTAAACAATATATGAAGAGCTTCTCTTTCAGTTCACTGCCGCGTCAGAGCGCAGTGCCATTACGCACGGCCATTCACTGTGTTTTACCTTCATTAAATCACCTGGAAACTATATCAAGCTAACCATACAGACCTACATACAGACCTCTACACACAGCAGAGTGTTCCGTTAATAGTTCTGCTTTTTTATGAAGGAGACGCCCTGTTACCAGGGCTCATCATAGCTGCACTGAGATATAGAATATGATCTATATATTTATATGCACTCTACTGAGAGCCCTCATCTAGTTTTAAATAAAGCCTAGCTATTCTTACATCTTGTGTCTTGGGCCCTTTCTTGTGTACGGGTGGAGATTGTACACGGGGGCTGTTGTGGGGCACTCCTGTGAGGTTGAAGGCATGCTGAGGTCGGCCTGATAAACAGCTGCCTGACCTGTTGTAGGTCTGCCACGATTAAAAAGGGAGCGAACTTCTTTGTCAGAAGAACGGTAGTGGGCAGGGGTATCGGGAGGATTTTGGCCCGTACACACGTTCGCCAGTGTGTTAATCATGTCCTCATTGTTTAATATTGCTGCTATGAGATTCCGAGCGGACTGACTCATTGTCACTCACTTTTTGCTGCAGCATCCACACGTTACACAAGATGGCCGCAGGCACTAGTGATGTGTCGGTCGTGAACGAGCCGGTTCAAAGAGCCGAAGTGAACAATGGGAGCCGGCTCGGGTATGTGAGCCGTTGAGTGATAGTAGAAAAAGAAGCAGCATTTCTATGCTTTTTATAGTTTTTATAGGTGTTTCTACCTGCTTTGTGTAGCATAGTGGTTCTACAAGCACGTTAGTGCATTCATTGGTCGGTTTCAGAGAGTTACAGGGGTCTGTAAACACAATATAAACAATTGGCTACAGCAATTTATTGATATTAGTAAATCTTACTCTTCAACCTTTTCTGCACAAGGACCCCTTGGATGAGAGACAAACAGAACAGGGACCCCCACATGTAATTCATTTTTTAAAATGTGTCACATTTTAAGCTTGGCCTATAATAATGTTTATATTTACTTTATTCACCTTATTAACCTATTTATATACTGAGTTATTAGCCTGTATGTGTTTATGATTGATAAAAAGTTATCAATCAAGCATAATGGAATCATTTATTTTGTAAATAGTTTTTGTTAAAAGTAGCTTATTATTGCATATTAATGCTTGCAGTTTACTCAATATCATTTTTGTTATATCTTTTTAATTCTCACAAATTATTTTTGTGAAAATTGTCAATTATTAATTGGCGGACCCCGTGCAGTCCCTCTGCGGACCCCCTAGGGGTCACGGACCCCTGGTTGAAGACCCCTGATTTAAATGATATATGCGTACACATACAAATCATAAGTCAAAACAGCGCTAAATTTGGCTGAATTATAAAAGGTATATGTGGTAAAATGAAGAGCCGTTTGGGAGCCGAAAGAGCCGGCTCTTCTTGGTGAGCTCAGTCAAATGATCTGACTCCCTAAAAAGAACCAAACTTCCCATCACTAGCGGGCACTGCCATGAAGTCTGACGTCAGTCAAGTTTTATTCCATATATACAAAGTTTTATTCCATATATTCAAAGTTTCATTCCATATATTCAAAGGTTCATTCCATATATTCAAAGTTCATTCCATATATTCAAGGTTCATTCCATATATTCAAAGTTCATTCCATATATTCAAGGTTCATTCCATATATTCAAGTTTCATTCCATATATTCAAAGTTTCATTCCATATATTCAAAGTTTCATTCCATATATTCAATGGTTCACTCCATATATTCAAGATTCATTCCATATATTCAAGATTCATTCCATATATTCAAAGTTTCATTCCATATATTCAAAGTTTCATTCCATATATTCAATGGTTCACTCCATATATTCAAGATTCATTCCATATATTCAAGATGCATTCAATATATTCAGTTTCATTCCATATATTCAAAGTTTCATTCAGTATATTCAAAGGTTTAATTTCCTGAACGGCATGCCATAGTGAATATAAATGTTGATTGATTTTTATTACTGCCCTCTTTACAGAGAAATCAGGATGTTATCAGAGGGTTTGTATCTGCTGGAACGTGCTGACTCATAACATTTTTCAATTATTTTTTCAGGTGGTTAAATATGAAGCAGTCATACAGTTTGTTGTCAGGTTGTCTGTTTAGTGTAACATTATGTATTATGTATTTTATTGTTTGTCAGTGGTATTTCTGCTAGCTTTGTTACTTTAACAGGGCATATCTTGCTGTTGTCATATTACCTTTCAAAATATGCCAAAGGGATTCAGATGTTTGCGTGACTCCACTGATACATGCATGTGGAATGGAATATTTCTCGTAGCTGTAATCACAATGGGTCAGACCAAGTGCAGTATGAGGAACTACAGGCAGGTTGGATGATAGTATGTGAAATGTGACTGCTTGCTCGAAAACAACAGTGGCTAAAGAGATTAGTGTAGATGCTGCTAGAATGAACAGGGAGAACAAAAGATGCTTTCACTCCTCAGGAAGAGTTTGACTACGTTCTATGGTTCATTAAGTTGAAGTCTGCCTGTGATGGTTCATCCAATCCCAAGTGCCTGCACTCTTCTAAACATTATCCAATGATGAGCTCCCATTGCTCCCAAGCACAAGATGAGAATAACACAAGGGCTCCTGTGGAAGAAGAAAGCAGAAAAAGCCTTATGATGTATTTTTTTGTAATTGTATTTTGTGTAAGTGGCCTATATTAGCCCACCACAGGCACGGTGGCAAAAGACAGCCTTGAGGTCCATTAACCCTAGTTTCTCCCAAAATATGTGCATTGTTTGAAATTAGTTAGTAATTAGTCATTTCTATCTTTTTTTTAAATTATGATTTAGTTGGGCTTTTCAGTCTTTATTGGATAGTGACAGATTGAGACAGACAGGAAAGATGGGATAGAGAAAGAAACATGCTGCTGACAGCCTGATGCACTACCAGGTGAGCTACTGGGATACATTGAGCACAGTATCCGGTAAAACACACAGTAAGTACTTTATGAACTCAACTCAAAGTCTACTTTTAACTCAAAGTGTCAATTCTCCCTCGATTAAAGAACATTCTGTGAACAGTCTTTGTCATTTACGACAAACAGTCTTACTACATGATTATCATATCCAAACAAGTTGACATTAACAATCACAATATCATAATATCTATTGAAGATTTGAAAAAAGTTGAATTCATCTTTAACTTTTATTGTGTTAACCAGCCTTGAGGTGCATTACTGCCACCTACTGTTCTGGATTGTGAATTTCAAAGTGAGAACAGGCACTGTATTATATAAACAATGTTTTGTATTTTTAATATGATATTAATTTAAATTTCATTTTTAAATATCACAATTATCGTCAATATATCAAAACACTCCTAATTCAGACCAGAGAAACAACCAGCCACATGTGGCTCCGACGTGATGTTATTACTGGCCAGAGCTACAAAAATTGAACCCAGGTTGTAATAAACCACCACTGTTAACTGGGTTTAGACTTGTAGTTGTGTAGCCCCAATGATATTAACTGCAGGTCCTCAGAGGGGCCTGCGAAATAATGGTGGAACATTTATGAGCTCAGCTGTGCTAAAAAATCCCAACGTTCCTCCAAAGTGGACTATGATTTTAAAGTACCGAGCTTGAAGGTGACATTTTTTAATCAAACTATCAACCATTTTCTGGGCCAACTACTGCGGGGGATCATCTGTTAAACAGTTAAAGCTGCCTCTGACCCTCTGGCTGTACTCTGATAATGTGCTGTCACACTGCGTATTGCTCTAGTAAAAGTCAGAGAGCACCTCAAGAAAAAGAAAAGAAAAAAAAATGGCAAGTTCTCATGGAGGTCTGACCAAAGATTGTATAAAAATTGTATCTGAATCAAAAGGAAGCGTGCTCCACTGACATTTCAGCAACAATGAGCAGACAAACTGTGAGAAAACTCACTGTCAAATGTCTTTCCATCACTTTCACTGACGCAGAAAATGGGATGAGGATGTTTTAAAAAGATGTGACGGTTTATTACAACGCAGATGACATGTCCCTTGCAGTCTGGCTGTGAGATACCTCAACAAGAGCCGGGAATCTGCAACGGCATGACTAATCACATTTAATTAGAATGCATCATGAGCACAAGTATGTCATTTGACTGTTTCAAATAGGAATGTTTGGGGGGAGCAGAGGAGCTGCTGCACAGCATCTAAATGACAATGACAAGGACATGTCAACTGACAAAGTGTCAACAGCCAACAGACTTTGAGGAGTTCTTTAATGTCTGTAAAGGACCAATCCCGTAAACAATCGATCTGATGACGATTTTGTCATGGAGAAAAAAAATGTAGTAATCAAGTGAAGGCAAAGGGTAATTAACTGGAGCATGTGATATTTGATTTCCTTAAGACCAGGTACAAACACATGACTGTGTTTAAACAACACCTGAACGTTACACAGGTAGGTGACAGATGACAGGTATGTGTCTGTTCAGATCATTCATCATTGAGCTGTTGGAGTTTTTCAAACACATTTTATCAGATATCACAAATTGCTCACTCTCTGACTTCTTGTTTAAACAGGGTTGGTGAAATGAAAAATAGGTTATGTTGAATAATTAATATACTAGACAAATGAAACATAGTAATAATCTTAAATATGGACAAAAAGGATAATATATTAGGATGAAATAAATTATCTGAAAGTTTTTACAACTGCAAGGAGGAAAACAGGCAATGCTGACAAGCTCCTGAGCAGACTAATTCATTGTACAATAAATAAAATAAAAGGTTTTCTCTCTATACTACATGTTCTCCATTTTGTTCAACATGTTTGCTCCAGTGTTTTGATGAAAACATAATTGATTTTCTCTTTTTTTTATTATTAAACAAAAATATGAACTATGAAACTCTTTCCTGGTTCTGTTACTTGTTGTCCACCACATTTCAGGTTGATATGTAAAAGTTGGTTTTACAGGGCATTTAGTAAACAGTGTACCTCAGCCTACTTCATGTGCCAAACCAGAGTGTACTGTGCCTCTTGCCCAGTGTTAACTGGGATTGGCTCCAGCCTCATCCTCCAAAGGATAAGTGATGATAGATAATGGATAGATGGACGGACTGACAAGGTGAAATCAGATGAAACTGTTTTATACACTGTTGGATTGTTCCCTCAAGAACACCCCATCACATTTTATAAGCAGATCATTTATTTTGTAAGGCAAATCTAACTAACCAAAGATGTCAGTTGAATGCAGTGCAGTATTTGTAAAAAAAAACCCTCAAAAGTACCTCAGAATTATTAATTTCTTTAGTCCAGTGGGCAAGAGAGTTTCTCTGTTTGTGTTTGATTTAAATCAGAAGCACAGAGCAGTGACAGACAGTGTTTGTCTACTCACACATCCATAAAAGAGTCGATCATCTCTTGTCATATTTGTTTCTTATTCTAATTTTAAATCATTCATAGCTAACCGTTTTCTTTTTCTGACTCGTCTTCTCCCCTCTCAGTGTGTCTGACAGCAGTGGTAAGTAAAGCTCAAACACAATCTTGCCAAAAATGCTGAAAATAACCAGAAATGTCCTTTAAATGTCTTCTGTTTTGTTCCTAAGTGAATCTGAACTTTTGAAACTTTTCAAAGCCTCTGATCAAAGTCACGTCTGAGTGTTTCTGACAGTGAGACAGGGGAACTTCTTGGACGTATGCTTTTCTTTGTTTTGTCAGGGGACATAGGACAGGCAGCCATTTTGGCAAAGGCCTTGATAATGTTAATGAATTTGGCCCAGTTCCTCTGGTTGGCTTCCAGGAGAGGAGACGTGTACTGAGGCCTCAGGCTAAACTCTACACTGGTGACAAAGTATCCCCATCTGTCAGACCTGCTGCTCCCTACCTCATTTATCTTCTATAGATTGTATCTATCAGTATTTAAGACTGTAATGTAAAGAGATTAGAAGAAGAGGATAAGAACAATCATCATTATCAACTGTGACACATTTACACATATCACATTGAGTTCATTATAGAAATGATTGTATAACCTCTGAAAAACTCCAACAAATGACTAAACAGCATCAGTGGTTCAAACAACCAGTGTTTACTTGTAAACATGTATGGGTGGCTGTGCGTCAGGTGGTAGAGTGGGTCATCCAGGGTCACGGTTCAATTCCCAGCTTCGTCAGCCTAGTCGAAGTGCCCTTGGGCAGATACTGAACCCCAAATTGCTCCTGATGGCTGTGCCACTGGTGTGTGAATGTGTTTATATGGGTGAGCTGGGAGAGCTTTGGATAGGAAATGCTGTATCACTCCTGTTGGCACGTTGCATCAGTGTGTGAATGGGTGAGTGTGAAAGTTTTCTTTGAGTGGTTGGAAGAACATATAATACAAATCCATTTACCATCATGACAAGTGACCTCTAGTGTGTGAACAATGTCTCTTGTCCAGCACAAGCAAAGGCACAAGTAGTGTTACAGCTTAACACAGAACCTCGCTGAGCAGATGTCTTTTTTCTTTTTGACGAATGAATGAAGCGCTTCATTTATGTCCCATAACTGTGTCACAGGGAGGTGACCGAGGGTTAACATGGTGTGTCCTTTGCAAACTTTTTTCCACACTATCTTTCTCTAACACAACCCAAGTGCTGTTGTCTCTATGAGCAGGTATTGCATTGTAACACTGGATATTTTCGGCAGGAGACCTGTCTTAATAAACATTTCCAGAAAAAGTTGCTGGTTGCTCTGTATAATAAACTGTTGATCAAAGGTGTGGGGAAAAAAACTGAAAGACAATCCAGGCCCTCCAAAATATGACAAACAACAAAACCCTTTGTGTAAAGCACAGCCAAAAACCACAGTGGTCAGGATGTAATGGGGTTAGTTTTTTAGAATGATGCATGCGTTTTAATTTTGTGTTTGAGTGCCTTGTGTTTTTATAATTGTTGTTTTGTGCAAACTAACAAGCACCAGGTGTGAGAGAACCTGGTGGCTTTAAAGAGTGGCAGCAAGGTGGAAGCGGCTGGTTGGGTGACTGGAGCGTGTGGCGGACAGCGGTAGCTGATAGGAGCCGAAAAAAGCAGCAGCTGGCGGTGGCTGGGCAGGTGGCGGACGGTTGGAGTGGGTGGCTGACCGCGACTGGAGCGAGCGGACGGCGGCGGCTGACAGCGGGCGGCAGGCGGTGGATTTGAATAGCGGGCAAGCAGCGGCCACGTTTCACGGACAAAGGGCGGGTTATCTGATTCTTTTTTAAATTGTATTCAATAAATTTTAGATTTTTTTAATCTTACCCTGAAGTCTGCTCTGCTTACCCCTGATTTTTAAAGAACCTGTGTTTTTACCTTGTTTTAGCTCAGAGTCCTAGGCTCTTTTTAACCTAGGTGGCGTTGTCAGCAACATTTGAACTTAAGTTATTTATTTATATTTTTAATTAAACACAAACTTTGCACAAAGACATATTGGCTTTTTTAATGATTCAGCTCCTTCAATAAAGACTTTTAAATGTTCCCATCCTCCATGTTGTTTTTTTCTTATATTTTGGGGTGCCTGGTTTGCTCTGCGGTTTAAACATTTTCTCATGAAGTTAATAGAAAACATAACCAGGTAGCAGGTAGCAATATGTTTCCTTCAAATTTAATTTCTATTTTGCCATTGCAAATTCCGGAAATGCTGCGGACTTCCGGTCTGGCACTTCCAGGTTTTTCAGCCAGCCTAAGTACTTCCGTTGCACAAGGTAACGGTAATGTTAACAATGGCGTCCTTTACCCGGTCGCTGCAGGGTCTGCCACCGATAACGGTAAACGATGTAATTCGGATAATTCAGACCACCTCGAAGACGCCCACGTCAAAAAAATAAAGGATTCAAATTGTATGTGTCCAGCTTATATAAACAACTACGAAAGTAAGTTAATAAGTCGTTTTGAGCTCACCACACTGCCTCTGATACATGCTAGCCCTTTACTAGCCAAAGTTAGCCCAGTGATGAAGCAACGTTTAGTTACCATCTATAGCTAATGTTAGCATAGTGGTAGGTTAACGTCATTAACTGTTTGTTTGTTTTGTTGTTTGAGAAATGTATTATTCTAACCCCAATGTTAATCTCAGTTTCTACAAGGAGGCAGGAGAGGTCACAGTTAGGGCTGAGTGCTTCAGATCCATGAGGAAAAGCCAGAAGCCTCACTGTCTGAGTGTAGGGGAAAGTCATCCTACAGGCTCAGTTCAGGCTCATAAGAAACAGGTTCCTGTTTGTCAAATCAAGTTTCTGTGAGTCATGTCATTGCTGCAAATTAAATACGGATAAAGACTATCATTGAACTATGTCATATGGTACCTGAGGTGTCATATGAAATATGAATGCAGGGTGTGTCAGAAAGACTGATTGTGTTCTGAGTTCTTATAATTTCCTATCATTTCAATTAAACATTTATTTTGCATTTTTCTTTTAAATTAGTAAAGTGAGATTACACATGATCTATTTTACATGGTTAACTACAAATACATTTTGTTTTTATAACACCTTTTCCTGTTTCACTTTGCACAATTTTTAAGTGTACTAACAGAAGTTCTATTACTTTTTATTACACTTGCAGCCGGTACATTTTTTTCTCTAACAAATATGTGGTATTGTAAACAGATTGTGCTAAGGGATTCAAATCCGGTGGAGTTACAGAGATGCACCTGTGTGGCAGGTACAGCCTTGTGCAGCCACGTGGCAGCTCTACTCTACCAGATGGCCCACTACTCCCAGCTGAGGCTTACATCTGTTCCCCCAGTGTTCAGCTGTACAGAAACTGAACAAAAGTGGCACAAACCAAGGACCATGGTAACCAACCTTTTAATGACTTTCATCTTATGTATGGATATCGGTTCAATGTTTATAGAAATGTGTTTTTGTTTGGATGCAGGGCATTAAACCTGGTCCAGTTAATGACATGGACATCCTGTCAGCCAGACCAAGAGAGAGGAAACTTGTAGAAGGAATCAGATATGTATTACTATTAATACTACACACACACATAGGAAACATCCTCTTACACGCACACATTTACGCACACAGAGAAGCACTTACCTGTTCAAACGCACACGTAACTACAAATGTATATGCATGGACCCTGATCCCCACCTTTGCACACACTTACTTACTTCCATGGACATACACACACACCCTCCTTCATACAAGCAACTCACAAGCGCACACACACATACACTGTCAGTTGCACCAAACTCATTTAGTTACATACATACGTGTATGCCTGCACACATGCTTTTGCACATGTATTTCTTATTCATGACACACTTGTTTGTCTTTTTTTTCACAGAAGCAACTTGTATGAAGGCGTTAACTGCCCTCTGCCAGACATCTCCACGCTGAAAGTTCAGGACGTGTACCATGGACCTATCAGCTGCCAACAAGGACAGTCCCCAGGACCCGTCCACACACAGTCGCCCCTTCTATCAATCAATCAGACTGCTGACATGCAGCGGGGGCTTGACTTGGAGCCTATAGCAGTAGAGGAGTACTGCAGGGTAAGGGAGGTTAACCACTACCCCTGTGGGTTCCTGATCCACCCTGATGCACCATGGATGGGGTCATCACCTGATGGGATCGTGTACGATCCTGAGGGGCAGCCAGTGTTTGGCCTGTTGGAAATCAAATGCCCAAATGTGACAAGCTATGTGGACTGCCCTTACATTATGATCAGGGAGGGTAGACACGCACTGAGACGATCCCATCCATATTACTGGCAGATCCAGGGACAAATGTTGATTTACTGGTGTGACTTTGTCATTTACACAGAAGATGGCATGTTTATTCAGAAGGTTCCCCATGACATGGAAGCCATTGAAACCATCAAAGAAAAAGTTGACCTTTCTTTTTTTATTTTTACGCCTACTTCAGCAATTAGTGAGTTGATGGCAGTGTAAATGTATTTAAAGTTACTGTGATGAATACAAAAGAAATTAATCAGTGAAATGTTGCCGCATTATGTTCCTGTTTCTGATGTAATGTTTAGGATTAATGTAAGAATAAATGACTTGGATCTAAGCATTTTGGTGTTTTGTATAGCTGAAGACTTGCTATAGCTAATGAAGGTCGTCTGACTGAAAGCTTGGTGTGCACACCAAAGGCAATCACACTGTATAATTATATACACTATATTTATATACACTTATAAACACGTGTTGGAAGTCCATCCTCAAAAAGTGGGGGCTTCGTTGCGATTTATTATTATTATTAAATCTTTATTTAACCAGGAAAGGTCCCATTGAGATTAAAAATCTATTTTTCAAGGGAGTCCTGGCCAAGACAGAACAGCAGCACAAACGAAGAACAAGTCAAACCAAAACAGATACAAGACACACAGATAATATTACAACACATAGTGGTCTAAAAAATGAAAATGCGGTTACTCAGACCTCGGGCTTCTTTGCCCAAGCCTTTACCAGTGGGCCATTTTCATAATTTTTGAAGAGACAGGCCACAGTGTAGAGTTGATCCTCCCAAAAAGTAGGTAGGGGAATTTCAGAGTCAAAGAATTTGTGCTCCTTGACCCGGCGAATGAGGCGCTCCACGTGCACCCTGAGACGTGCTATGGCCTGGGTCTCCCTAACTTCACCTGCAGACATTTCAGACCTACCAGGGAGGCCTGTAAATCTTGCAGGGTACAATGTCATCAATAAGAAAACCTCTGTCTACCATGACAGCCATCCCAGGTTTTAGGAGGGTGAGGAGACCAGATTCACGTGTGATCTGCTTGTCGCTGATAGACCTGTCATACAGCGCAGAGATGAATGTCACTGTCCCATGTGATGCAATCCCAATGAGCCCCTTCAGAGTGCAGTCGGATTTGTAGGAGGAAAACACCTCACTCTGGAGGAGAGGGGAAGACGGGCACTGACACCTCAGCTCAGTGCAGTCAAGGATGACTGTAGTGTCAGGGTAGTCCCTGAAGTCTGCAGGCAAATATTTGCGAATCTGCTCCTCAGGCATCCAGATCCTCACTGAGCCGAGTACTGTGAACAGGAAGTTGCTCCATGATATTATGATTCGGCTCACTGTGGACTGATGGACACTGTACCAATCAGCAAGGTCCTGCTGCTTGGATCCAAGGGCAAGGTAATTTAGGAACAGGAACAACTCATCAATGGGCTGCAGGGAATGGGTTGCGGCATTTGAATCAGTGAGAGTTCCTCCACCATGGATGGCAGAGAGGGCAAATATGAATTCTAGAACTTATGTATATCCTCTTCAAATGTGTTACTGGAAGTTGTTTTGTTGGTTTGTGGTTGTTTTCATGAGGTAGTGATTTGTTGGAAATCTGTGAAGAGGTAAGTTTAGGGAAGAGTTACCTGGGGTCTCCAGTGCTGCTCAGAAGTTTATCTGAGCTGGAATTCTGGTCCATCACCCACTCAGTAAGACCAGGATGCAGTTGCATGTCCCTGCGTATCTGCACATGTGCATATGGCTGTGTGCTACTCAAGGTCTGCAATTTAACCCAATAGTCTTTCTGTTGTTTCAAATCCGTTGTATATAACATTGTTAGATTCTCAAAACACAAAATGTAGAACTCTGGACTGAAAATGAACATATATGTTACATTATCTGTCAAGTATTACATAATCAGTTTTGAAAAAAAAAAAAAAAAAAAAACTCCTGAAAATATAATAAATTCCCAATCGGTAAAAATGTTATTACAATATCAGTCAGGATATTTTATTACATTATTGGTTAAGTTATTACATTATTGGGTTTTATTACATTTTCGATCGAGTTAAGTGCAAATTTTATTACATTTTCAGGCGTTATTACATTTTCAGGAAATTATTACATTGTAGGGTGCTACACTCCCTCTGCAACACTAAGCTCATTTACTACAATCATGTCATCACTGTCAAATTTGACATAATAATACAGGAACAAATTTAAAACATCAATCCAGTTTTTGACCACTAGTAACACTATGGAGCAATATTTGAATGAGTTTATTATGTTCTCATGCATGTCAGTGTTTGGTTTCAGTGTTTTGATGGAAATATGTAGTTTCAGTCACATTTTATGAAGGTTCAAAATCTACTTAAATTCCACCAGATAGAGCTGTGATGTATTCTTGCTACACCTCAGCTGGCAGAGCTGATTGTGCCCATTCGCAACAAACTTTGTGATTCTACCAGAAGTGCAGCAGCACACTTCAGAAGCAGCTCTCTGCTCTGCTCTGTATTCTTTACAGAGGAGAGCAGATTGAGCTGACTAAATCAATTCAGCAAAAGTTCTGTGACTGGAGAAATACCACCATCTCTCACCATCTATGAGCCAGCCCTAACACTGTCATTGTGGGGTGTCTTGTGTGTCATCCTTAGTCCTTGAGATTGTTCTAGAATGTTGGCAAGTTCTAGAATGTTTAGAAATTCCAGAATGATATGTTCTAGAATGTTGGCCAGTTCCAGAATTTTTGGAAGTTCTGGAAACATATCATGTTCCGGAATTTTGGCCATTCTGGAATGTTGTCATGTTCCATGATATTGGCATATTGTAGAATGTTGTCATGTTCCAGAATGTTGGCAAGTTCCAGAATGTTGTTTTGTAACAGGATGTTGGCAAGTTCTAGAATATTGGGATGTTCTAGAATGTTTGGAAGTTCTGGAATGATGTCATGTTCCAGAAGTATGTTATGTTCCGGAATGTTGGAAAGTTCAAGAATGTTTGGAAGTTCCGGAATGATATCATGTTCCGGAATGTTGGCCAGTTCGAGGATGCTGGCAAGTTCTAAAATGTTTGGACGTTCTGGAACGTTGTCATGTACCATAATATTGTCATGTTCCCGGAATGTTGGAAAGTTCTAGAATGTTTAGAAGTTCCGGAATTATGTCATGTTCCAGAATTATGTTATGTTCCGGATTGTTGGCAAGTTCTAAAATGTTTGGACATTCTGGAACATTGACATTTTCCATGAAATTGGCATATTGTATATTATTGTATAATATTGTCATGTCCTGGAATGTTGGCAAGTTATAGAATGTTGGCTTGTTCTAGAATGTTGGCTTGTTCTAGAATGTTTGGAAGTTCTGGAATGATGTCATGTTCCAGAATTATGTTATGTTCCGGATTGTGGGCAAGTTCTAGAATGTTTGGAAATTCTGGAATGTTGTTATGTTACAGGATGTTGGCATTTTATACATTGTTGTCATGTTTAAGGAAGTTGGAATATAGTGTATAGAATGTTGTCAGGTTCCAGAATGTTGGCAAGTTCTAGAATGTTGGCGTGTTCTAGAATGTTGGCTTGTTCTATAATGTTTGGAATTTCCGGAATGATGTCATGTTGCAGAATTATGTTGTGTTCCGGAATGTTGGCAAGTTCTAGAATGTTGGCTTGTTCTAGAATGTTTGGAAGTTCTGGAATGATATGTTCTGGAATGTTGGCTAATTCTAGAATGTTCGGAAATTCTGGAATGTTGTCATGTTCCATGATGTTGACATATTGTAGAATGTTATGTTCGGGAATGTTGGCCAGTACTACAATGTTTGGAAGTTCTGGAATGATGTCATGTTTCAGAATTATGTTAAGTTCCAGAATGTTGGCAAGTTCCCGAATGTTTGGAAACCCCGGAAGGTTGTTTTGTTACAGGATGTTGGCAAATTGTAGATTGTTGTCATGTTTGGGGAAGTTGGCATATAGTTGAATGTTGTCATGTTCCGAAATGTTGGCAAGTTCTAAAATGTTGGCCAGTTCTAGAATGTTTGGACGTTCTGGAATGCTGTCATGTTCCACGATATTGGCATATTGTAGAATATTGCCATGTTCCGGAATGTTGGCAAGTTCTATAATGTAGGCTAGTTCTAGAATGTTAGAAAATTCTGTGATATGACAGCGTGCCTATCAAAAAGTGTCTAAACAATGCCCATTACTAGGCACCCTGGCGTGGTGCGACTGTTGATTTCTATGGTGGGTCAAAATGATTTTTCATATCAAATGAGATATGGTGCATAGAGATGCCATAAAAGGGAAAAGCATGTCTCTGAACCCCCCTATCTGGGCTAAGCCCTGGAGGTTTACAATGTCTGGCCCTGGTGGAAAAGGCACTGTTTACTTGTTTATTCAGAATGAAGTGGTTCACACAGTGCTCATGTCACTCCATTCTGCAGTAACACAACATCCTGACTCTCATCAGTAAAACTCAAAGTGCTTTTATACTAGATATCTCATTCACACACATTCATACACTGATGGCATTAGCTGCCATGCAAGGTTCCAACTGCTCATCAGTTTTATGAGCTAACTATTCATACACATTCACACAATGATGGCGCAGCCTTCTGTGGTTCAGTATCTTGCCCAAGGACACTTCAACATGTAGACTGCAGAATCTGATTAGTGGATGACCCGGTCTACCTCCTGAGCCAACACACTGCCCACAAATCCAAACTCTGACTGACTGAAGACTGTTTGAACTGAACCACTCACTGTTGTTGCTGCTCAGTTGTCAGGCAGTAAACTGTTCTCTGCAGAGCAATGAACCACTCAGGTTCAGTGTATTTGATTTAGTGCAGTGATCCCTAACCTTTTTTGCACCATGAACAGATTTCATGTAAGACAGTATTTTCACGGACCAGCCCACCATTACGCTGAATTAGTGGGAGCCCTGAGCTTGTTTCTCTGCAACGAGCCGGTCGAGGGGTAATGTGAGACAATGACTGAATGAATGTTTTTTCCAAAGAAGTTCTTCAAAGACATTTGTTTTTTGTTTTGTTTTTTTTTTACTAATTTTTGCTACCTAGTGGGCTTGATTTTTGGGGTTACGTATCACGTGACTGACACAAGCGTCTTGACAGGTACCAGTCTGCAGCCTGATAGATGGGGACCTTTGATTTAGTGCCATCTAGTGATGAAGTTGCAGACTGCAATCAATTGAATACCCCTCCCCTCACAGTTGCCCCCAAGCATGTAGAAGAACAGCAAAACTTGCGAGAGGCCAAGTCTGGAGCCAGTGTTTGGTTTGGCTACTGTGGTGCTACAACACGGTGGGTTCTATGGAAGAGGACACACTCCTGTAGATATAAAGGGCTCATTCTAAAGTAACAAAAGCACAATTCTTATTTTCAGCTCATTATACACTAATGAAAACGTAGCTACATAGTGGGGAGGTGGTGGATGCAGGACTGCCAAGATGGAGACGACCAAGGCCACCACACTGAGCTTCACAATGGAGACTACGTCCATGTTTTATACAGTCTATGGACGTAATCTCACTGAAGCTGCTTATGAGCACAACAGGTCAAATCAACTCACTGGAGATGAGAGATTTTGAGGCAGTGGAAGATCCTGTTTGACTTATTAGCAGGATACAATGTGTGCGCCAAAGATGCATGCTTTGTTGAAAAAGACTTTGCAGAAAAACAGTAATTAATTCTTTGGTGCATCTTTCACATTATGGTTTAATTTAAACTTCTTTTCATAGTTCTTGTCATTAAAGATTACTTTTAAACTCTTTTAGGAAGTAAGGTTGGTTCAGTTTTTGTTGATGAAATTACCAGTGATGGCTGGGGATGAGGATTTCAGGCTTTTCTACTGAGTGATGGTTGATGGCAGAAGTATAACAGTGTACTGGCAGAGGAAAGGAACAAGAAGACTGATGGACAGTGTAGAAGAAAAGCACATATTTGTCAAGCCTCAAAGATCCACATGATAAGTTTTAGTGTTAATATAGACATTGTAAATGACCTATGGCTGCTATAGATGAATACATGTGGGCTGTTCAACCCGGAATACCACCATAGCATGTAGTAGAACTACCAATCCGCCTTGGCAATGTCACATTTTTAACATGTTAATTGTCAAGTTAGCAATAAATATGGAACATCTGCTTACACTTTCAAAATAAAAATCACTGGGGTTGCTAGTTAGTTTAGGTTACATACCCAACATAACTTGAAGATGTTATGCAACGTTGCTTTCTTAATAGCAGTCACTGTTGACTAATGGTTTCATATTAGTCAGGATGATATGAGAAATTTGTTTCTCTTATACGACTAAATTTGTCCATTGCTCCCATTATTATCACCCCCTGCTGTTACTGCACCTTTGGTCACCATCTCACACAGTGAGAAAATGTGACACAGACACAGTATACTCTATTACACACTTGTGAGACTGGACTGGACTGTAAAACACTTGAAATGTACTTTGCGTAGGATATCTGGCAGGTCTTGTCTGCATGGTGGCACTGTAAAACCACAAGATACAGTAACATAATCATCTGCTCTACCTCCTAATGTGTGTTTGTACTGTGCTTTACATTCACCATGGGGCTCTTATCTTATCTGAACCTGGACAGGAATCATTAGAGTCGGCTACATGAGGGGTCACCTGGGGGCAATGCCCCTATCACTTCCTCCACTGTGCCCCCTCATTTGTTTAAAAGCACGTCAGTGTTTTCTCATGACAGTGGTAAAATTTAACTGCTCTAGCTTGTGGCAGTCTCACTCTTCCTCTGTAATGTCCTTCCTTGTTCTTCCGTCCTGCTGATTCTGATAGGCGCCAGTGACTACATCCACTAAGGATTTGACGTTGTGTCGTGTGAGTGACTTGAAAGGAATACAAAATATGATATGACTGACTAGACGGACACACATCTGTAGAAATCTGATTGGAATTACATTTGATGTGGCTTGAATCAAGCCAATTCAAATTACTTGAATGATTTTATGTGTCATCCAGACTCTGCAAAAAATCTATATACCAAAAAAGAATTTGGCAGTCTGAACAAGGCCTTAGACCAAAACATTGTATTGAGTTTAAGTCTCTGCACACCCACACAGGTGTTTCCCATCATGGCTTGGGTCTTGCAGTCAGCGCCTGGTTCTAAAACCTGCAGCGGCCTTGATCTTGTGAGGTTATCGATGTCAGAGCAAGCCAACCAAGTCAGACACAATCTAACCAGCGTGCATTGTGCGGTGATTGATCAACTATGCGTGGACAAGGCTCATCTAAAAGAAGCCTATGTGTACTAACAAGAACAATTACAATAAAATTTGGGGGGAAAAAGTGTAGTCAGCACTCTGGCAAACTCCTGATGAGGATCCAGTGCTCAACTAAAATCTAGACTGAAATCGTGTGTGTGGGCTGTTTCTTTTTTCCGTGTTGTCCTGCACCTGGCCTGAATATGAGAAAGGATGTGTACACAACTACCTCACTGAATGTTGGATGTTGTCAAACAACAATAACTGTGTAACAGTGATGTGTCGGTTGCGAACGAGCCGGTTCAAAGAGCCAGCTTTTGTAAGTGAACGATAGGAGCCGGCTCCCGTCCGTCCGAGAGCCGTTCTTTTTTTTTTTAAACTTTTCTCTTTAGGAAAAGTACCTGCGGGTGTTGGCTACAGGTGTCATGTGCATGCTGTGCAACCAATCATGTGAGGATTGACAAGGATCATACCACCAAGCAGGGAGGGGCGGGGGTAGCAGCGCTGAGACGGTGACAGTAGACAAGAGGAGGGAGATGCGCTGAAGGAGAGAGAGGAGTGAAGACGAGAGAGGAGTGCGGTGCAAAGATGAGTGACAACGGAAAAAGAAGTAGTAGTAGGATGCATTTTGACCGTTCAACATGAAAACATGAAGGCACAATGCAGATGCATTTGTAAAGTCAAGCTCTCATATCGAGCAGGGTCCACAAACAACCTACACAGACGTATGAGAACTGTGCATCCAGCAGTTCAGTTGGAAGAAAAAAGGCAGGCTAGCATGTCTGCTTCTACCAGTGCCACTACTCCACCTGTTGCTGCTGCTGCTGCTGCTGCTTCCCCCCATGCATCAGGTACACGACAACCAACAACAACACAGAGCTCTATAAGCCAATTTATGTCAAAGGCAATGACCCCAGCAAGACAGAACAGAATTGATGAAGAATTGGCTAAAATGATTGCAAGTGATTTCCAACCCTTCTGGTTTCTATCTGCTTTGTGTAGCAGAGTGGTTCTTTAAGCAAGTTTGTGGTTTCAGAGAGTTACAAGGGATTTTACAACTGTAAATGCAATTGGCTACAGCAATTTATTGAAACTGAAGTGACATATGTGTTCAAATACAAATCACAAGTCAAAACAGCGCTAAATTTGCCTGAATTATAAGTGGTAAAATGAAGAGCTGTTTGGGAGCCGAAAGAGCCGGTTCTTCTTGGTGAGCTGAGCCAAATGATCCGGCTCACTAAAAAGAGCCGGAATTCCCATCACTACTGTGTAAAGTGTCTGGACTGGACTACATGGGTCCCTTAATTTAGTTCTGACAAAAGTAAATTGAGCTCCAGCTGATTTTTTAAGAGCTAATTACTTTTAGAATCTATGAGTGGAGATAAAAACAGGCCTTGCAAACTATTTCACCTTTCTATGTTGCTTCTGTTCAATATTTATTTTTTCATTTTGAATACAGAAGGACAACTGTTGGAGTAAACAGACCCTGCCAAGAACCAAAGAAAAACACAACGAAGAAGGAAGAAGGAAGGAAAGAGACAGCCGAGTGAAACATCCGTGTCTCCTGCATAACCAGAGGAGAATGTCACATTTTTGAATTTAAATGTGACATTCAGACAGTGACAATAACATGCTACAGCAAATTAGCTCATAACACAGGTTGTTGACACACTTCACATACACTCTAATCTTAGACGTGCAAAGTTACTTTGGCCACCCCAATTTCAGAGGTAAATGTTTCAGGCATTTTCTCCACAGATTTCAGCACTGAAAGACTCGGATGGATGTAAAACTCTCCTGGTTGATCAGTGTTTTCTGGTTGTTCGATAAAAAGTCACAGTGGACATAGAAACGTATAGATCGAAGATAACTACCACTTTGTGCATTTCAGCACAGAGCTTAAGCCTGCAATAACATTTGGCAGCTTGGGAGAAGCAGAAGCTGTGAACACACCATTGACACATCAAGCAGTTTTGAAGCAACATTACTGTTCATCTGGAGTCATGTGCATGTCACTTAGTTACTAACCGTGTGTCTGCTGTTTGCCGCTGAGCAGGCAGCGCACAGTGGATTTTTAGAGCCTAAAACACAATGAGAGCAGTGAGAATGAAATGAAACAGTAAAGCTGTGGGCCAGACAGGCTAGATAGGAGCTACAAAATCTAAGCTTATTCATGACTATGAGCAAACCAGAGCTATTTGTTTGTTTCAAAACAAACAGAAGAGGAGCAGATGAAGGGCCTCCTCCTTCAGGATCTCACTGACTGAGGGTCTCGGAGGCTGCAGCCTATCCCAGAGGGCAAGAGGCAGACCACACCCTTGACAAGTGGCAAACTCATCACAGGACACAGAGACAACCATTCACAATCACATTTACCCCCAAACCCCACTGGGCACGGACACGGCGCGTTGTGTGTGTGCTGCGTCAGCGCGAGCAAGACGCAGCCATTCTAGTCAATGTATCAAACCCCACCGGCTCCGCCGCGGTCCGTTTCAGGAGCGTCCCGGGAAGCGGCTCTCCACTCGGCTCCGCGTGAAATACGCGCCTGTTCTATTTTTGACGCTTGACGCGAGCAGCCTGCGTCAATTTACACAGACCACCTCGAGCGGGCGAAAGACAGACACAGAAAAAGCAAAGAGAAGCCGGTGGATTTTCAAAATAAAATACCCCGTGCAAACTGCCGGTTGTAAAAACAGACAAAAGCGAAACTACGTAGCATATTTACACATGTAGAAGCATATTTAGAAGAACATGCACTGGGAAAATGTCCAAATCTGAGCAAGTAAACAAAGTCTGGCAGGCTAAATGCTTCTGAAACGCTCCCGGTGGGGTTTGAAGTCGCGTGCAGGATGGACCAAAACAGCGTCGCATTCGCGACGTGCCAGAGACATATGCGATGGGGTTTCGGAGTTACAGCTACAGGCAATTTAGAGTTGCCAATTGACCTGTTAAGGTTCATGTCTTTGGACTGTGAGAGGAAGCCGGAGTACCCGGAGGGAACCCACACAGACACAGGGAGAACATGTAAACTCCACACAGAAAGACTCCAGCCGAGGTTCAAACCAGGAACCTTCTTGCTGTGAGGTGACAGTGCTAACCACTGCACCATGCCATCCAGAATTAATACAGGTTTTCTTAAAAAAAAATGTAGCTGTTGAATTTTTATTGATTTACTCATTTGATGAGGATTTATTGGTGTAATTGATAACCTAGAGTTACCTCAACGGCTGCAGTGTAACATCTTAAGTTACTATAACTTATTTTACAGAGTTAATTGAAATGAAGGGGGTACAAAAAATTACTACTGTGACAGAAGAGAATTCAAAGTTATTACAATATGAAATTAACTATGAAGTTACTATAACTTGGAGTTGAGTTAATACATTCTACACTTGGAAGCTGAACTTAAATTTTACAAATTTACTAAAGTAACATATAAAGTATGTTGCCTTAAAATTTCTCCCAACTTTTATTTATTTTTCTTTTTTTACAGTGCATTTGTTCACATTGTCATTTGATATATTGTATTGATAAAAAAAATATTGATATAGCTGCTTTAAACTTTGCTCCATGCATCACTCATTTACACTGTTGACTAAATTAAATGAATACTCTGCAGCTTAAATCAATTCTCATTCATTCTCTGGGATCAGTTTGGTCAATTCAGCGTATATGGTAGTGTGTTTTGTTCAGAACTGCAGCAGCATTCAGTTTTGAATTTGCTACAGTGATATATCTGTAAGTGGCATATCGTCCACGGTGGTCAATAGCAATGTGTTTATTTACGGCAGGGCAGATGGCTCTGTATTTTAGAGGCATCTACCATGCTGAACTATTGGGAAAAATGTGATTTCTCAGAAACAAATTAATTGAAAATTTAGAAAGTTTCAATTTTGCAGCTTTGCAGTATGTTGAGTAATACTGACACCCAAATCCAAATTCCAAATATATGTCATGGTCAAGGGTCAAGAACATCAAGTTTATGTCATTTGATATTTAGATACTCAAAGTACAGAGTATCAGCTTCTCTATAAGCTTTTAAAGCAGACATTGGACACAGCAGCAGTGTCTCAGGTAGATTTAGCTCTTTGGCTAGCAGAAGTTATTTGGCACAGGAGATTAATTAACCCTGTAGCCCTCTAAACAGGCACAGACATTTAATGAGAGAGCTTTAAAATATAAAAAACAAAGGTAGGTGAGCCAATGCTTTCCAGCAAACCCAAAGAGGACATGCTGGTGTTACAAAGATAGATCTCAGTATATGGCTGAAGGGCCCCGTAAAATCAATACTGCAGTTAATCACTATAGCCTCTCTTTTACCACCATACTCATTCTGATGATGATGCAAACAGCACAACAGACAATACAGCACTTCTGGGATTCTCCGACCCTTTGAGGTGAATAAAAAGACCAATATTGCAAGTGTTGTACTTGACAAAACAACACAGAGGTGGAGCCCGCAGGCTGCCGGGGCAGTAATTTTACTTTAACTATGCCGACCTGTCCCGAGGAACATTTGGCAGCGGCCGACACTTCCAGGCATCATTTTCCAAAGCATCCACTACCTCTGCGTATTACCACATCATTTGTCTATACCTTCCAAAACTCTTACAAATCACTGTTTTATCATGACACATCACAAACACAAAGACACAAACAGGACTTTAGAGCGGGGGAAGACTGTGGTTTGGATTCAAATAACTACTTCATCAAGGTTTGTCATGGTTACAACAACAGTTAGGGAACCATGGTGGTCATGGTTAAAAGAAACCAACATTGACGGTTGGAAACAGGGAACAAACAGCATCCTCCTGTGTTCAGGTGACAGCTATAATTAATCTTCTTGTCTGTCGAACTTTCAGGGCAAAGAATTTACCACAAACACAGAAGGATGAAGGAGGATGTAGACTGTGATGAGGCCAAATCTGCAGTGACACATTTTCCACGGCAGTATGTTTGCCTCTGGGGGCCTACATTAGGCTCCCAGTGATAGACAGTCAATATCTCTTATCCTTATTCTCTTCCTGTTTTTTTGGCAGGTCCAGGACTGCTGAGCTCTGGCCACTGTGTCCACAGAGAGCCAACGGGCAAGGCAGCAGTAATGAGCAGCACAGTCTCTCTTCTCTCCGCTCCAAATTACCCCATCGAGGCTGGAAGAGGGGATGGGCAGGAGGAGGAAGGCACCCCCAGGCAGAGTTATGCTTGTTGAACCACTCAATCACCTCACATTAACATCTTAAAACTCGCTGCTATCCTCGGGAGAGCTCGGCACAAATGCTGCTACTCAGCAATTAAAGGCACGCTTGTGGAGAGTTGACAAACTGCCTCTTCACCCATTTTTTGTCTTGGACTCCAACTTCCTGTCTGTCGCTCTAATTCCCTAGTCAGTCACTCTACTTAGAGCTCACCATATGCAGGAGTGTCTCACTGCTGGGCTTTGGTTTTCTTTCAACAGTATTTTATCAACATATTAATCCTCTAGACCTCAGAGCACATGTTCTATATTTCACTATGGCGTCTTGGAGTGTCATTGAAAATCATTCCCAATTAATCAAAACACAAAAAATAAAGTCCTGAGCTTTGTATTGTAGATAGTTTAAGTTGTCATCATTTACCAGAACTGGAAATAGACATCATTATGTTCATATCTATGACTTTATTTTGGCGGGTTTCCACCCAGTTTCCTCTGTAAATCTAAAAATGTCTTCACTGACAAAGAGTTTACAATCTTCAAGAAGCTGTCAGATAGTGTGGGAGATCGTGGAAAGTTATATATTGTGCAATTATGCATATTGTGTTTTGTTCAAAATGACAGTGTCCCTACCCACCTCCATTCACAGTACTGCAACAGTTCTGAAGTGTAAAAAAGAAACTGTAAAACAGGACTTGAGATCAGACTCAGAGTATTTCCTCAGCACTCTGAGAGTACGGTCTGTACAGGATCGGACATATGAAAATGATTACCTCAATGTTGAAAAATGTTCCAGGAGGACTCTCATACATCTCTCTCACCGCTTCTCCCTTTACAAGATATAGTAAATGCCTTTTAATAGTCTTATCCTACGTTGTAGCAGGAAAAGGTCAGGAGTAAAATTCCGCCTGACACTGGAGGTTTTTGTGGGGTAATTTAAAGACATGTCAAGAAAGACCTTTTGCCTGTGAGCGGAGAAATGTTCCATATTTATGACACCTCTGTTTGAAGGGTATTAGAGGAATATGTGAGAGGATGCTCTCTGAGTTGTAAAAGAAAAAGATGTGCTTATACCTCAGTGGCTCCGGAGGAGCTCAGGATCATGGAACTAGAGAGGGAGCTCAGTATGCAAGACAAGTTGAAAATGTGGATAAACAAGACAGATCTGAATCAATATGGTTTCAAGCCCCTTGATAAGAGCAAAAAGCTACACTGTCAATAAAAGACAGAAGCATGAGCTCCTAGGCTGTCAGTGGATTTTAGACACTGAACTAATGCTAGCAGCATCGAAGCTAACTCTTTAACAGCCACCATTTTTGGCATAGTCACTTCTCTCACACGTCGACACACCTAGAGTTAATCCAGGCGTGTAGCTCATGATGTAGCTGCCTGTAGTTCCTCACAGGACGCCGAGTCCTCTGAACCTCTATATGCAAAAAATGTTACTCAAATGTTATATTTAACTATTCTTATAACATAAAGAAGTCAGCTCCTACACACCTTTGATTTCTGCACATTTAACCATGTGATTGACATCAAAACACACACTTTGTATTTAGCTTTGAAAACAGCAACCACAAAATAAAATGTAAAGTTTGTGTGCACAATCCTTCACTGTAACTCACCAACATCTCTCCAGATATACTTCCAAAAAGTAAAAATTGAGATGAAGAAAGACCTTTTTCATCAAGCTCTTATGATAAATGAGTGTTTGCACATGTTGACACATTAGGTGGATCCTTAACAAAGCTGAGGATATTTTAAGGAGAGACCCTTGTGAGATGCATTCGAGTCCAGCTGCCTTCACCTAAAATGACAGATATGACTGGCTGTCTGTGTCAGCATTTATATCTTCAGACCATTCCATCATGTTGCACTGCCATGTTGTTATAATACACAACGCCCTGCGCCATTTTGTCCCCACCACATTGTGTTCTGTTTAACCATGCTTCTTTACTGTTTGTTCCATCATCGATCAGTAACATGCAAGTTTGTTTGTTTTGCATTCTACATTTCACATATACCAACGTGTGTTGTTAAAGTAAAACTCACAGTATTGTTAAATGTAGTTATTGTATGTTGGTTCATTGCTGGGTTTCATGTGTTCATTATCTTTCTTTTGATACTCACCATATCCAGGTGTACCCACAGACAAAAGGAGGCAGTGCCCAACCACTTCCTGTATTTGTACCCTGGGTGACATCATCAGTGATGTCACTGGGTTAGCCTAAGTATATGGGGTGTAGGGGGTAAATGAGCTTCATTCATAATGATCTGTTCATGTATGTTGCAAAGTAGGTTTAAACGATGTGAAAGTGTTCAGATTGTAGATTTAGTAAGATTACTAACTCATGTTTATTTCCTGTTTGTGAAGAAGCAGTGGAGTTATGAGTGGTACAGTCTGGATTGATGAGCAGAGTCTACTTAAACAGGAGTAGTGATGTGCATGCTGTGTTATTACAAGTTGAGTTTTGTTCACTTATACCATGTTAACTGTTTATTTCGTTTGTTTTGTACATTTTTTGGTTACATGTGTAGCACAGTGCCACTTTTCGTAAAGCAGCTTTTTCTTTGTTTGGACAAAGTTTCTTGCATCTGCCTCCCACTGCAGCCGCCCTGGGCAGGCCTTTCCAGCATAAAAGAGGTTTTGAGAGCTTAATTGTGAGTGTAACATATTGAAGAAGTCACCTCACAAAGAAACTCATTGAATACTTCTTTGGCTCCTCCAATCTGTCCCTGTGAGATCTGCTCAGCTGATTAGAGCCTCAGTTTGTTTCATGCGTGCTTAATGGATTTGTTGTCAGTAAACGTCCACAGACTCGAGTTCTGCTCACACAGGCTCCTGCCTCTTTTGCACACAGTCTCATTTTTGCCTTTTTAATGCTGTTGTACTTTTTCAGCTGCTTCAAGCACTTTTTTTCTCCTTCGCAGCACCAAGTGGGAGCCTGAGATAAGTGTTTCTGAAGATACGATCGGCTTGAAAAATAGGGACGCAGTAGTTTGATTTCGCTGTAATCTACTTTGAACATTAGAAAAAAAAAAAGCTCCAGTATTGCTGTGTCACTTTGCACCTGACCAGCTCAGCTGAACAAACACAGCTGTGTGCTAAGTTGGATCTGAGTGCTGTGTCAGAACCAGCAGAGGCTCAGCTGAGCTGCTAATAAACTGCAGCTAAACAATTCTGTGGACCGGATCACTAATTACTGAAGAGCCTCAGATGACTGAACATTCCACGAGTTTCCCTCCTGCTAAATTACCAATAAAACAGGACAAGTCTCTGACAGGACCAGAGTCCTTTCTAATAACTCAATAACTCACAAATGGAACTGAGGCACATGTGACCCCTTTTTAAATGTAATGAAACAATACCCAAGAGTTTTACCTCATCTTGTGTTTGGATCCAGGTGTCCCCCATCCCCTTTTTAAAGGATCCAAAAAAACACTAACATTTGAACTCTATCTCATATTGGTACAAGTTGAATGTGTGTGTGTGTCAATGCATATCAGTGGAAGTCTTAAATTATATAACATAAGTAAAATACATATTGCAACAAGGCAGTGAATTTGGTTTAAAGGTTAACTCTGTGTTGTCTGGAACAACACCACATGATTTCTTACACAAGTCATGCGAAATTCACTTGTTGTTTAGTCGAAATAAACATAAATATATATAAACAAAATATTGGAATAACAATATTTTATGTCATTCCATCCTTTCTTGACTAACTTTCACTTATTTTTTCTCATGATCACTGACCGCTGTCCCTGTCAAATAGATAAATAAAATGAAAATGTATGAATACAAATGTTGTGAAATGAATAGAGATATCATATTTTTAACTACTTCACTCCTAATAATTTGGCCTTGGCACATATTTAATTATTGATCTATTTCCTCATCTTCCTCTTCACGACTCATCAGACTGTGAGTCTGTTTCACTGAAAACACAGTGTTGAACACACTGAGCAGCGACCTCACTGAAGCTAACCTTTGATCAAACTACAGCAGCCACTGCTCTTCATGTTAATCATCATATACTCACTATATTAGATATTATTGCGCTGACAGTAATGTGAGGAGTTGTCAGCTTGAGTAGCTCTGCTGCGCCGCCCTCGGTGAGAGCAGAAGAGAAAGCTTGACCTACAGCAGGAGGGAGCGGCCACTTTAACTCCAACTTTTAACCCGACTGCCAGGATGTCCTGAATTAGACATACATTTAAACCCCAACTTAGTATGATATTAATAAAACAGGTTTTGGGTAACTTTAAAGTGTTAAAACTAGTGCTGTCAATCGATTAAAATATTTAATCGCGATTAATCTCATGAATGTCATAGTTAACTCGCAATTAATCGCAAATTAATCGCACATTTGTATCTATTCTAAATGTCCCTTGAATTATCATTTTAATACTCTTATCAACATGGAAAAGTGGATAGGCTTGCTTTGTGCAAATGTTTTTTTATTGCAAACCACAACAACAACAACATGTAGTGTTACAGCCATTCACGTATGAAGCAAAATCTCAAACAAAGCAACACTATCAATAAACAGATGACAAAAAAATAAATACCTAGTCACAAAAACAGCCCCCTCAACAACCTTCAAAACAGGGTGATACAAAATAAATCCATCCATTGTCGCCTGGTTATGACGCGGAGGAGGCGGGGAATTTGAATTGGCGGTGTGTTTGGCCATCAAGTGGTATTTCAGACTGGATGTGCTACGATGATAACTCAGTTCACACCGACAATACACACAGATAACTTTTATCTAACGAACTTTTCCATTCATAATTTTGTTAGCAGCGTCCATTTCAGCATCTCGTGCTCGACATCCACACAATACGGTAGCGTGGGGCGCGCTTATTGTTTTGCTTCCGGTTTACAGCTGGATCCTGTAGTTTTTCTAACGTTACTAGCAGTGGCCACAGCTTATGAAAAAACTACAAGTTCACTAGGTCACAAAGAGCGTTAATCTCGCGATAAAAAAATTAACGGCGTTAAAATTGTTTTGCGTTAACGCGTTAATAACGCGATATTTTTGACAGCACTAGTTAAAACTGGAGCCTCTAATCCCAAACTGTCCTTTTGACTGATGCTATCCAGCGGCTGCTTCAGGATGCTGTAATACTCTCTGACAACGGTTGCCAGCTGATGGCAAGCAGGGCTAATGTTAACTCTAAACTGTGCTGTTGACGAAGCAGCCTGGAGTTTTTGCAGCGCTCGGCTCTCCCTCCCTGCCTCCCTCCTGTGTGATGGAAGCATCCTGACAGGCCTCGGGGCTCTGCCGCAGCTCTGCTGACCCCTCTGCAAATGCTACTTCTGTTTGGTTTTTTTTGCAAGGATGTGCTGTCCACGGCCTGATGATAACACATCCGTTCCCCCAGCCTCATCTTCACACATCTGAAGGAAAAAGCCATTTGATTTATGCTCAGCTCCCTGCACAGCTCTTCCAGCTATTATTTTTAGATGTAATTTTTCTATACTCCAACTCCAGCGCTGCTGCCCACATATTGATTGACTGCTCACCTAACCACGGGGGAGTTGCACCAAGTAGATGAGTTGAGTTATGAAAAGATATGTGGACTGTAGATGAGGATTTAGCCATGAGCTCTCTGTCAGGAGTTTGAGTTCAGGTTCAGTTTAATTGTCACTTAATAATCATGGTGAAATGTAATTCCATAAACTCCTGCAATCTGTTCATGTGCAAATTAGTAATAAGAATTAGTAATAATTCATAATAAATAATAATGGCTATTATTATTATGGTATGGAAGCAGTGTGAGTAAATGAGTAAAATAAGTAAAAAAAGTAATCTTATATAAAATAATACAAATAATGATCCTAGAGGCCTGAGGGTAGAAGCTCTTCCTGAACCTCTCAGTGTATTTGGAAACTTCTTTGTGATCGCTTCAGTGAGAACAGGTTATCCGAGTAGTTGGGATCCATTTTTTACAGCGTCTGGTATAGATGTCTTTTAGGGGGGTAGAGCACCACCTATTGTACGTTCAGCTGAATGAAGCACTCCTTGAAGGGCCTTGCGGTCTTGTTGTCTTGTGTTGTTTCCGTACCAGACAGTGATGTTTCCTGTCGGGATCGTCCTGATGGTGCAGGAGTAGAAATTATTTGATGGGATACCTGGAATTTCCTCAAGTGTCTGAGGTCCAACAATGGCTGCCTTACCTTTCTCACCACAGCAGTGTCCAGGTCAGGCCCTCGGTGATGTGGACTGTAGTCTTGAGTGCAGTTACTTCTGTTGTTTTCCAAAGTAATGTCACTACAGACTTCATAATCCATTAATGAGTTTATTAAGATAATGTCTGAATCTTTTAGGTCTTAAACTTAAATGCTTTATTAAAACACTAAATGCTTTATTGTGTGTTGTATGAAGCCACCTTTTGCTTTAACGACAGCTGTGCACACTCTTCTCTTAATCTACTTCATGAGGTTGTCACTTCTAAAGGGTTTTTGAAGGAGCTCCCATATATGCTGAGCACTTCTTGGCTGCTTTTCCTTTATTCTGCTGTCTGACTCAACCCAAACCATCTTAACTGGTTTTAAGCCAGGTCATCTAATACATTGTCTTGTTGAAAATCAATAATGGTCCCACAAAGCTCAAAGCAGATGGTATAGCATGTTGCTGCAGAATACCATGCTGGTTAAGTGAGCGTTGAATTTTGAACAAATCACCAAAAGTAGTCACCAGCTAATCACCCTGACATCATCATGCTTCCTCCCTCCATGCTTCATGGTGGGAAGCATGTGTGCTGATACAATCCGTTCCCCTTCTCTGCATCTCACAAAGACATGGTGTCAAATATGACTAATGAGACCGAAGTACAGATTTTCACTGGTCGAACGTCTTTTCCTTGTGTTTGTTGGCTCATGCTATCCCCTTCTTCTTGTTGGTCTTTCACAGTCGTGGTTTCTTAACCGTGGAGGTCTGATTCACACAGTCTCCTCTGAAAACACTTGATGTTGAGATGTGCTACTTGAACTCTGTAATGCATTTTTGTGGGCGCTAATCTGCTGTTATGCTCTAAGGTGCTATTAGTGCTGTGATTGGTGCTGTTAGCTGTAGATTCCTGAGGCTGGTAACTGTAATGTACTTATCCTCTGCAGCAGAGCTAAGTCTTGGTCTTCCTTTCCTGGGGCAGAGCCAGTTTCATCAGAGTGTTTGATGATTTTGTGACTGCACTTGAAGACACATTCAAAGTTGTAGCAATGTTTTGGACTGTCTGACCTTCATGTCTTAAAGTAATGATGGACTGCTGTTTCTCTTCACTTAGTCAAGCAGTTCTTGTCATAATATGAATTACTACAGTACAACCCCAATTCCAATAAAGTTGGGACGTTGTGTAAAATGTAAATAAAAACAGAATGCAATGATTTGCAAATCTCACAAACCCATATTTTATTCCCAATAGAACATAAACAACATATCATGTGTTAAAACTGAAACATTTTATCATTTCATGGAAATTAGCTCATTTTGAAATTGATGGCAGCAACATATCTCAAAAAAGTTGGGACAGAGCGATGTTCACCATTGTGTAGCATCCCCTCTTCTTTTAACAACTGTCTGTACATGTCTGCGAAGTGAGAAGATCACTTCCTGGAGTTTTGGGAGAAGAATGTTGTCCCTTTCTTGTCTAATGCAGGATTCTAACTGCTCAACAGTCCTGGGCCTTTGTTGCTGGATTTTTTGTTTTATGATACACCAAATATTTTCTATTGGTGAAAGGTCTGGACTGCAGGCAGGACAGTTCAGCACCCATACTCTTCTCCTGCAAAGCCATGATGTTGTGAAGGATGCAGTATGTGGTTTAGCATTGTCTTGCTGAAATATGCAAGGCCTTCCCTGAAAGAGATGTTGTCTGGATGTGAGCATATGTTGCTCTAAAACCTCGATGTACTTTTCAGCATTGATGGGACCTTTCCAGATGTGTAAGCTGCTGACGACATAGGCACTAATACAACCACATACCATCAGAGATGAAGAGTTTTGAACTGTCTCCTCTTTAGTCTGCAGGACACAGCGCCCATGGTTTACAAAAAGAATTTAAATGTTTGATTGATCTGACCTCAGAACAGTTTTCCATTTTTCCTCAGACCATTTTAAATGAGCTTTGGCCCAGAGAAGACGGCAGCATTTCTGGACAGTGTTCACATATGACTTCTTCTTTGCTTGATACAGCTTTAACTTGCATTTGTGGATTGCACGATGAACTGTGTTCACAGACAGTGATTTCTGGAAGTGTTCCTGAGCCCGTGCAGTGATTTCCAGTTGAGAATCATGCCTGTTTTTAATGCAGTGTCGTCTGAGGGCCTGAAGATCATGAGCATCCAGTTTTGACCTTTGACCTTGTCCTTTGCACACAGAGACTCCTCCTGATTCTCTGAATGTTTGATGATATTTTACACTGTAGATGGTGGAAGTCTTTGCAATTTTACATTGAGGAACATTTTTCTGAAATTGTTACACCATTTTTAGACGTAGTTTGTCGCAGATTGGTGAACCTCTGCCCATCTTTACATCTGAGAGGCTCTGCCTCTCTGAAATGCTCCTTTTATACCCAGTCATGTTCCTGACCTGTTGCCAATTAACCTAATTAACTCAAATGCTCCTCCAGTTGTTTTTGATTTGTGCTGTATACTTTTCCAGCCTTTTGTTGCCACTGTCCCAACTTTTTTGAGATGTGTTGCTGCCATCAATTTCAAAATGAGCTAATATTTTCCATGAAATGGTCAAATGTCTCAGTTTTAACACGTGATATGTTGTTTATGTTCTATTGGGAATAAAATATGGGTTTGTGAGATTTGCAAATCATTGTATTCTGTTTCTATTTACGTTTTACACAATGCCCCAACTTCATTGGAATTGGGGTTGTAGTACAGGGTTATTTACTGTATGCCAACACCACCTCTAAACAACACAACTGATGGTGTTAAACACATTAAAAGGCAAGAAATTGCACTAATTACCTAGGCACGTGTGTTAGTTTAGTGCTATCCTTGTCTCTCTACCTTTGCTGGAGGTCTCAAAATCTTCTTTCTGGTAACATATAAACTCCATGACTCATTCTGCTGGTATCAGACCATAATGTTGAAAGAAATAGTTTGTTATTAAGCTGACCATGTCAGCATGTCAGCATGTCTATGGAGCTGTTGTTAATGGATTTATATAATCAGCAGAAGAGTCTGACTTCCAGGAGGCGAGGCAAATCTGCAGAACAGACAGTACCTTCTGACTGGATCACACACAACACACACTCTACATGGACAATAATTAGTATTATTACACGTTGTTATGCTGTCATTTGGTTCTCTCTACAGTTAATGTTCTGTGTAGCATTATCCCAGACACCTGTGAAAACACTATTTGTATTTGAATGTCAGTACTGACAGGGCAGTGGATGTGAAAGGACATTTGGAGGATATATTTTAATAATCCTCAGTGATTTTCCCAGAAGATTTGAGAGCATTACATCCTCAATAAAAGGGATAAGAAGAACTTCCATTTCTTAAACTTGACATAATATACTGTATTTGTGGAAATATATCTGTTGGTATGGATTTTATTGTATGTTATGTACATGGAGTTTGAGTTTCTGCTTCATTCTTATCTTTGTCTCTTCAGCAACCGGTGAGATTTATGCATCCCTTCATGCCATGTTAGATTACCTAGAAAGAGGCCTCTTACCTTCTCTGCAGTGTCCAGGGTGAGTGAGTGTGTGAACATCCTTGAGTTTATCAAGTGGGCCCTCTCCTCAACGTGGCAACACTACATAGTGGAAAAACAGTGACAGGTCAAACCCAGGGTGCTCTAACACACACACACTGCAGGCCTCTGAGGTAGGAGTGGTGGGAAACAGAAGAGAAGAGACCAAACCAAACAGACACCACCTCAGATTATTCCATAGATTAAAACAGCAAAGCACACTGTCTTTCCATGTCTTACTTTTCTTGATGTTGCAGGAAAATGTTGCGGGGGTGCTCATTGTGCAAACAGTCCATTCATTTATTGTACACATGGGTGTGGCACATCGACAATAGTGTGGCAATTGACACTGACAAGCTTTTGGGAGACATTTTGTTATTAAGTTATTTAAAGGTGAATAACATAATTGTAAATGATGCAGAGGCTGCCATGCAAGGTGCCGATTACTGATGAGCAGCAGGACAGTTGTTCCTATCCAGAGCGCTCACACTGATACTAAGATCACCCATTCACACACCGATGTCACAGCCATCAGGAGCTATTTCAGTATCTTGCTCAAGGACACTTTAACTGGAGTGGGGGAGCCAGGAATCGAATCAGACCCTCCAATTACTTGACGACTCTCTCTACTAACCTGAGCCACAGCAGCCCATATGTAGCACACCATATGGTACCAAATGTTATCAGTTTAGTGCAAATCAGATGGCAGTAAATGTCAAAACCAATGCTGCAAATATCAATTATGATAATTGCATTAGCACGTCAGGATCAATTCTGCCACACATGCACCATGACCCTGTATGGATTCTGTAGATTAATTAGCAGCATAGCTGAATTAGACCGCTTCACTTTCAAACGCTTTAATTGGCTATGTGCAATTGTACACACTAAAAAAAACTAATGGACAACTGATAATACACTAACCATATTTTAGACTGCGTCAAAACAGCCCAGTAAAGTTTGCCCATTACTGTGCTGACCAGTGATTTTGATTGTGTAAGTACGAATATATAAGATAATAAGAACGTTTTTTTGCGATAGCTGCTCCCTGTTTAGTGGCTAGATGCATTCTGTTAAACATCTCTGGGAGATTTTCGATTTTAATAATATTTATTCCGACCATTTTCCTGCTGTAGCACAGAGCCTGAGGCCAGGCTGAAAGAATCTGTTGCAGAGTGGTTTCGCTCTCTTCCTTTTTTCTCCTCTTCTCACACATGGAGAGAAAAACAACAGCATCACAGCAGAGGAGGCAGCGGACAGAGCTGATGGAGTGAGATGTTAGCCACTCAGCATGCAAACTTCTGATTTACAGCTTGACGTGTCTGCACTGCACCTTGATCAAATGCTATTGATTGAGTCATGAATGAGGCTGAATCAATGAGCGGAGACCTTCAGCAGGGCTTGATGTTAATAAATGTGTTGGAGCGGGAGGCGGCCAAGGTTCAGCTCTCTGCCGGTCATGTCCCTTCTCTCACAACACTTTGTGGCCCTGCTTTTAATTCTACTTAACCTTCTCCCACCCTTGCTCTGTGTATATGACAGTGTGTAGGTGGCAGGAAAAAAAGAAAAGCTGTGGGTGTTCACAATGTCACGGTGTAGGCGTTTTTCTCCTTAATCCAGAGTGAAGAAATAAAGGAAGAATTAAACAGAGCTGTGGAACAGACGTATAATGCATTTTTACAGCTTTAGTATTTTTTTTTTTTTTATTGTTTATTTTGATGAGTTAACATCCGATCCAACTGACTGTTAAAGGTCATCAAGTATTGAGAGGGACACTAATGCACTAATGCAAATTTTCAAAACAACAAATTATAATACTAATAATAAAAAGAAGAACAAGAAATCAAAAAAGAACACTCAAAAAATGAAATGTTGACTTTAATTACATTTGTTTGGTCAACAGGTTCCACATAATTAATAAGTTGATACAATTACGTGGAACAAGTCAACAAGGAACTTTTTGGCAGGGCCTTCTAAAACAAAATACACAAAATATGAAAACATTTCAATATTTTACACTATGGAAATATTAACTGAGGCACTGCCTCAGCTGATCTGATATTAAGGGGGGTTTGTTCTACAGCACTGGAACAGCAAAAGCATGACCCCCTTTATTTTAAGCCTGGACTCTGGAACTTTTAACAACATTTGATTCACTGATCTGATCAGTCTGGGCAGAGTAAGAGGTTCAGAGTTCTGAAATGTAATGCCTGTAACCCCGACCCATGTAGGAATTTAAAAGTAATCAACCCAATCTTAAAATGAATTGGGGAGCCTGTGGAAATCAGTCAGGACAGGAGCGATGTGACAAAACTCCTAATGTGCTCATTAAAGCTGACGCTCTCCATGAAAACCACTTCCAGGTTTCTATGTGAATGTTTCATGGCCGTTATATTTCCTGTTTTTTACAGCTAAATGAGACATCCAACTGGCAGTCATTGATGTTACAATGGTAGGACTCAAGAGTGAAATAGTGAATAACATGGCTAAGAGCTGTGGACAGAGACAGACTGAACTAAAGAGGGCCAAGGACTGAGATCTGTGACTCAGATCGCATTTGATGGGAGCAGTTGAACTAAAGTTGTCAACGGTGAATATTCTTTTTGAACCAGTTCCTGAGTCTGTTGAGTAAGATTCATAAGAATCATTTGTATTGAAGGCTGTGCTTTAGTGCAGCATAATAAGAACCAGAGTCTGCACCAACTACTGCACTACTCATATGTTCCTCTGAGTAGATCTGTTTCTTGTGGTTCTTTCTAAAGCCAGGTGTCAGATAGATTGTTGGGTTATCAGGATTGTCTGCATAGAAGAGCCTCGATCACATCGCTAAGAAGCCACGGGACAATGACCCCAAAATCTCTTTGAACAACTTGGAAGAAAGAATATCAAATTTACAAGTGATTAGTATTGGACACAACACTAAAGAGTAATGAGGGTAAACTTATCTAACAGGGTCAGCTGAAGGTAGATGTGACTCAGCAGGAGTAACTGATGCTTCCGTGTTTTCTGTCTTTTCAATTAAATGCTTTCAGAGCCTCTCACGATCCTCTGAAGAGGTTCCACAAACAGAAGCTGTGACACTGCTAATGGTCTTCAAGTGAAATACTGAATTATGCTTTTTAGGAGCAACTAGACAGAAAAAGTAAGAGCGTGTCACTCTTTACCAGTAAATTAAATATAGATACTGTCTGAAAAGTAACTTTAACAACTTAGGCAGGGATGAAAACACAAAAACAACTAAAGGTGGTTTTTGTGTTGGTGCTTATTTACTGTACAGGTCTTATCTACTTTTACTGCAACTGTTCTTAAATTGTGCTTTGTACCCTATAGGTTTTAATTTACTTCTTATTTGTTTCGTTGTTGTAGTTTTATGCTTTTTACTTTTGTTCTAATTTCTAGTTTTCATGCAACTGCTCTGTTGCCTTAGGAACTGTTATTTGTTGTCTATTTCTGTTTTTACTCTGCTCTGTGAAGCACTTTGGGCTATAATTCTGTATGAAAGGTGCTATATAAATAAATAAAGTTGAAGTTGATAGTCCAGGCAAAAATACAAGGAGTTCAAAAATCCAAGATGAACTAGGAGTCCAACAAAAGTCCAATAACAAAATCCAAAACAGAGACAAAAAACAGGAAGAGGAGCAGGAACACAGGGGGAAGCACAAGATGGAACAAAACAGAGGAACTAAAACAGGACTAGGAAACAGAACAAGGAAACAGGACTAGGACACAGGACTAGGAAACAGAACACAGTACTGACATAGGGGCACTTAACAAATTGACAAAGATACAAAGGAAACACGGTCGAATAGTCAAAAAAATTAGCTCCTAAGTCCTTTCATAACCACTTTTCCTTGACCTCGATGGAAAACGTCCAGGGGCGGAGTGGCCATCGGGACGACCGGGAGATTTCCCGGTCGGCCGGCGGCCAGTGAGCCTGGTCGAGCCGGCCGGCAGGCTGCCCTGCGCGGCCGTGTGGCGTTCATGACCAGCCCATGGAGTTAAAATTTCGGGAATCAAGCATGTTCCCGTGAAAATCTCCAAGATCTCCGCTAATCATACTTACGCCCAGTACGACGGCCAATATATATATAAGACCCATTGTCTCTCTACATCTCACTCATGGTTGCTAGAGTGTCACACTCACTCTCATTAATCCAGCCTACTGATTTTTGTTTAGCCTCCTATCTTGATCTAATTATTTTATTCAGACTTTACATAACTTTCATGACCACAAATATAAAATGGTCAGCGATTTAATTTGTTTTTTTGTTCATAAATTAATGTAGAATGGTCGGAGCAAAGCCTCATGGGAAATGGGAACCGCGTATAACTCTGCGTTTATCCAATGAACGTATGGGGATGAATGAGCGGCTGTCAGACGAGGGAGGGAAAGAAGAGAAAGGAGAAAGGAGGGGCCGAAAAGGCCAGAATAAAAAAGAAGCGGATGCTGGAGGAGAGTGCATCTAAACTGTCAAAAATCACGGATTTATTCCGAAATAACCAGGCGGTGAGTGACAGGGGCGGACTGGCCTACGGGGGTACCACGAGGTGGGTCAGTGGGCCTGCCCGGTACGGTGTGGTGGCTCGGCACGAACCCGGCTTGAACCAGCGCGTCCGGTCGGGTTGAGCCGTCCATGCCTCTTATTAGGAGCCCAAAAGAACAAAAGAACAGGCAGCCCAGTCCAGAGAGCAGAGGGACAGAGAGAGACAGCACAGCAACAGGTGTGTGTGTGTGTGTGTGTGTGTAGGCTACCTGCTGTAAAGGGTAGACTAATATATTCTATGATCATAGTTGGCTGAAAATCTCAGGACATGTGTAAAGCTCAAGCATGTGGGAGTCTGTTTTCATATTTAATATCTGACAGTACAGCTATCAAGATACAGATGAGAACAGGGCAGAAGTGGTGGAAGAAGAAAGTGTGGCCTCAGAGGCCCATGGTGAAGCGGACACGGCCCTTGAAAGGCTGGTCCAGGCCAAAAGATTTTAGAAAATGAGTTTTGTTTTTGCTCTCCAGCCTCAGCTCCCCACTAGACCAGTTTCATACACTCCAGCCATTCTTGCCATTACAATGATAGGAACCTCAGTCAGTACTAAATCTGCTTTTTTAAATCTGAAGCAATGTTGTCTTTTCCCTCTATTTTCTCCTCAGAGTACACCAGAATGCCTCACTTATGTGTTAAAAATCACAAAATTTTTCTGGGGGAGTGTCCACAGACCCTCTACAGTACTTTAGTTCTGGTGTGTTTGAGTGAGTGAATGACAGAGAGAGAGAGAGAGAGAGCCGGGTCTGTGTGACCGGGAGGGGGATGCTAGTCAGGTGGGTGGCTGTAATGTGATAATGTTATTTGTCTAGCTTGCTAACTTTTAGCACAACGCATGTAGGCTAGTTTGGCTGTAAAAACATCAGTATTGTGTATGGACCAGGGCCAGACAGCGCTCAGTGGCATTAGCCAACAACAGCATCTGCCACCATCAGCCGCCCCGGCCCGAGTTGGCCAGTCAGGTACTAAATTCCCCGGCCACTTTTTTGCCCCAGTCCGTCCCTGAAAACGTCACACGGTCAAGGAAAGATGTGAAGGAGAATTCATAAGGAGTTAGGAGAAGACAACCCCGGTGTTCAAAGAATCCAACTGCACTTACACTTAGACTATGTCATTATAATGTGACGGCGAATGTTATTGACGTGACCTGTGGTAAAACTACAAAGTTCAGAAGATGGACTACAAAATGCGCACCTGAGATACTTACTAGATACTCCCCGTACACCGTGTTGTTTCATGCAGGAAATATAAACGTGGACAACCCAGTGAAAAATGTGACTTCATTATCAACGTCAGAATTCAAATAATAAATGAATATTGTCCACCTGTCACAGAAGTCAAAGTGTTTGTTACGCTGGTATGGTCGCTCACCCTCCTGTCCACTCACATAGAAACATATTAACAAGTTATGTTAAATTCAGACAAAACTGAAGTTCTTGTAATTGGACCCAAAAACATCAGAGACTCTCTCTCTAGAGACTTAGTTACCTTAGATGGGATCACCCTGGCCTCCAGCTCCACCGCAAAGAATCTTGGAGTTGTTTTTGATCAGGATTTGTCCTTTAATGTCCACATAAAACAAATTTCAAGGACTGCATTCTTCCATTTACGTAACATTGCCAAAATCAGACGCATTGTATCTCAAGCAGATGCAGAAAAACTAGTCCACGCATTTGTTACTTCTAGGCTGGACTATTGTAACTCATTGTTATCAGGCTGCTCCAATAAGTCTCTTAGGACTTTGCAGCTAATTCAGAATGCTGCTGCACGTGTTCTGACAGGAACCAAGATCAGAGATCACATCTCTCCCATTTTGGCTTCCTTGCATTGGCTACCTGTTAAATCTAGAATAGAATTTAAAATTCTTCTCCTTACATACAAAGCTCTTCATGGTCAGGCACCATCATATCTAAAAGAGCTCATAGTACCTTACTACCCCTCTAGAACACTGCGCTCTCAGAATGCTGGGTTCCTTGTAGTTCCTATAGTTTCCAAAAGTAGATTGGGAGCCAGAGCTTTCAGCTATCAAGCTCCTCTTCTGTGGAACAAACTACCATTTTGGGTTCGGGAGGCAGACACGGTCAACACTTTTAAGAGTAAACTTAAGACTTTCCTTTTTGATAGAGCTTATAGTTAGGGCTGGCTCAGGTCATCCCTTAGTTATGCTGCTATAGGACTATACTGCCGGGGGACTCCTCCTTTCAGGGTTATGCCTAGCCAGGCATGGTATTGGTTGAAGATGCAGTCACATCTCCCTTTACTGAAAACCCTCTCTCTCTCTCTCTCTCTCTCTCTCTCTCTCTCTCTCTCTCTCTCTCTCTCTCCCCTCTCTCTCTCACCATCACCACCACCATCTGTAAACATACATGTCTGTCATACATGTACATTAATGCATCTTACTAACTAAACTTCTTCCCGGAGTTTCTGTGCTCTTTCGTCCAGCAGGTTCTCGTGGATCGTGACTGCTGCTGTGGTCCTGCATGACGTCCACTACATATATTATTACTGTCATTAATGTTACCAGATCTCCATTACAGTTTATAGTGACTTAGTTAATGATTTGCTGCTGCTGTGCATCTGTGTCTCTCTATCTCTATCACAGGTTCCACTGCTACTGTAATCATTTTATCATTCATTGTAATCCATTGTCATTTTTCATTGTAATTACACAAAATGTTTCTGTTGACTTGTTGACTGTACACGTGACATCTATTGCACGTCTGTCCGTCCTGGGAGAGGGATCCCTCCTCTGTGGCTCTTCCTGAGGTTTCTTCCACTTTTTTCCCTGTTAAAAGGGTTTTTTGTGGGCAAGTTTTTCCTCACTCGAACCGAGGGTCTAAGGACAGAGGGTGTCACTCCCTGTACAGATTGTGAAGCCCTCCGAGGCAAAATGTATTTTGCGACTTTGGGCTATACAAATAAAATTTGAATTTGAATTTGAAAGTTATGGCAAAGATATATGATTAATCAGCAACGGTAACTTCATGATGATCTGCCGGACGCTGGATGTCACAGTTACAAACAGTTTTTACTCTGTGTGTGAACGCAGCTCCACAGGAGTGATGTGTCGGTCGTGAACGATTCGTTCAATATGAACTAATCTTTAATATGACTCGAGAGTAATGAGTCGTCTCAGTGAGTGATTCGTTCATTTTCATGCAGTACCTTCCCTCACCACATGGCAGCTGCATAAGCTCAGTCAGGAGGACAGGAAACAGAAATGATTAGTTCATGACTCAAGCTGTGTCCCAATTCAGGGGCTGCATGCTTCGAAGGCCACGAAGGCCGCGTCCTTCAAAGCCGACTCCTTCGTCAGTTGGTACTTTGTAACGTAGCCGTTGTCTGTCAGTTAGTCGTCAGTTCAGAAAACGAAGAAAAAACAGACAGAAGAAAGTATAAGAAAGAAGAATGAAGTATAACATATAATATTGATAATCCTAAACGTAGCTCTTTATTCAATCCAATTGTTTAACTAGACTTTGCAGTTTTACAGTCTGGAAATAAAGCAGGGATAATAAAAGTAATAAAATATAAGTAATTAGTAAAAGTATAAGTAGTAATAAGTAAAAGTAATTAAATGTAAAAACCCAATACTTACATTTAATATCATTATTAAATGTATTATTCATTATTAGGTATTATTCATCGCCGCTTGGTGTCGCCATTGTATTTTTCCCAGCACTGAACAGCGGCGTGCAAAGAATCTTGGGATATGGGAGGCCGCGAAGGATAGTTGCGGTGCATCCTCCAAAAAGAGGGAAAAGAAGGACGTTTGAAGGCTGCATTTGAAGGAGCCTTCGAATTGGGACAGCCTTCGCGCGGCGTTGTGACATAATCGGCCTTCAAATGCGTGCTTCAAAGGATGCAGCCCCTGAATTGGGACACAGCTACACTCAACTGTGCGTCCGTCCTCAGGTCCTCGTTCATTTGTCACGTGACAGCCAGGCCGCTCAGGCTGTGTGACGAGCAGTAAGCACAACAGCTCGTTCATACGGATCGTTCATACGGATCGGTCTTTCGTTCATTTGTCACGTGACAGCTGTAGCTCAGCTACAGGGCTGTGGACTGAGAAACGAACAAGGAAATGAATAATTTGTTGCTGTCTTGTCATACACGACATACATTATTCATTCATGAAATCATAATTAATTAGTGGTCTTCGGTTCTTGTAGATGTGTATAGTGTTATTGGGTATATAATGTAAAGTGTGTTTATAAATAAATACTTTCAAAGTGTAAGAAGCAGTTCGTTCTCGGTCGTTCGTTCATTTGGATCGTTCATTTGTCACGTGACTGGCAGCTCAGGCTGTGTGACGAGCAGTACGTTCGTTCTTGGATCGGTCTCATTTGTCACGTGACAGCTACCTAGTCACTGTCGTGCTGTTAAACAACAATGGCTATACAGGACACAGGACACGAGTCACTTTAATGTAGTGTGTATTTGCTTTTCTAGGTTTTCATATGGTTTGAATTGCTTGTGGCATTTTGTTTATTATGCTTTGTCAGCTGAAGCAAACCATGTTGCCTTTAGTGTTAAGTGTTTGAAAACCGCGGTCTTTTTTACAACGCCCACAAGAGGGCTACAGCGCCACCCGCTGTAAAAATGAACGAAATGACTCAAAAAAAGATTTGTTCAATTTACCGTCCGAGAGTAAGAGAGCCGAGTCAGTAAAAAGACTTGAACTTCCCAACACTACTCCACAGTCAACAACAGAACACACTTCAAGATCAAAGTTATTATATCACGTCAACACATCTGTCACACGCTCTCTCTGCTGCAGGCTGCATCACACTGTTTAAATACATTAATGTTTTCTTTCTTATGTCTGGTTGTGAATGACTGAACGGTGCGGAACGGAAAGGAAGCATTGAAGCTCCTTTCCTTAACAGTTTGAGAATTTGAACAGCTCTTATCATGGTGGCTACGTTAATACTTCCGGATCATTTCACTCAGTTAGGAAGGTTCCTAAGCAAATTTGACTATTCGACCGCACTCAGGGACTAAATACACAAGGCAGGAAAACTAGACACAGGTGAAGTTAATGAGGGACAGGTGGAACCAATCAGGGTGGAACAGAATCAAAACTGGCGGAAGAACACAACAAAGGCAGGAAGTAAAGGGAGAATGACAAAATAAAACAGGAAACACAAAACAACAAACTCAAATACCATGACAAATACAGGTAAAAGCAGAAATTATGTCACCCGTCATTTTAAAATCATTGCCAGTGAATGAAAACAGGGAAAATAAAGTCCCGAGCTTTGTAGATAGTTTATGTTGTCAACAGTAACCAGAACCAGAGCAGGTCTACACCGTACTCTCTATAGTATTATTTTCAGAGACCCAACAGTTCCCACCAGGAGAAAGAACTTGGTGACAGTGACAAGGAAAAGCTTTGTAATATTGAGATCTGTGATTCTCCTCTTCTCTTCTTGTAAGCAGACTAAGATGATTTTCATCAGAACTATTGACAACTGTTTTAGCGCTATGTATTCTTGTGTGTTCTGTTGTTTTTTTAAATGAATCAAACTTGGTTTAGAAGAGGAGCTTGATAGCTGAAAGCTCTGGCTCCCAATCTACTTTTGGAAACTATAGGAACCACAAGGAACCCACACTCAAAAAAGTCACCCAGGGCATATGTTTGATTAACAAACTAGAAATATGTTCGCATTAAATGAATTAATCATGTTTATCCCCATTAAATGATTTGTTCTTGTTTGTTCAACATAAATCAAAGAAAATTCAGATGAATTAGATTCATTCAATTCAATACAATGAGAATGAGGTCCTTCAAATCAATGACTCTGCTAGGGATAGCTATTGCGCATGCGCCACACCCACCGGACGCAGAGAAAGTTCGGGAACTCGGAGTGGAAAGTTTGACTGCCAGCACATGCAATAATTGTTTGCCATTCGTGATATTAAAGGTAAGTAATTCAGATATATATACAGGAATGCATTTATTTAAACAGCGTGAGTGATAAATTGTACACATTAGATATTTGTGAGACATATTTTAGTCACTCGTGTTTCTCACAGTTAATGTTAGCTTAACTTTGCTATGGCTAACATCCGTTTTTTTATTTAGACACTGGGTCAGGGCTCAAGCTTAAGGATATCCTATCATTCTGTGGCCGAAAAACGAGCTGAGAAAAGTCAACATGTTTTCTGTTCGAGTTTTCCTAGTCCGATTAGCATGCCCAGCAGGGACTGGCTCAATTTGTGGCAGCGGCACTTCTGCCGCGGCAGCTGCTGGTGTCTGAGCCAGCTGCCACTGGCCTGCCACGGCAGTTGCCAGTGTCTGCCACTAGGGGTGCACGATAACAGGAAATTATTACGTCATTCCAATAAGTCCGATATCATGACGAATAGCCCCGATAACATTTATAATTTTGTCAGCACGACAGTGCCCTGCTCCCTCTATGAGACCTGAATGGCCTGCAGTGAATGCCGCGTTCAAGTGACGTTGTCATAATCAGAAAAAGTCCTTCTGACTGGGAAAATTCAAGAATACCCCCTCATGTCGGAAAATAACTCGTTAACTCGGTCATAATTTTGGTAGTTGCTGACTTGAATTGCTATCCACAGTATTTTCCCACATGTTACATATAAACAATAGAAACATGAACTTAAAAGGCCGAAAGAACGACTAGCAAACGTTGGAACAGGGAATTTCCGTCACACCATGAATGCAGCACAGCGTGCTTACGTTTGAAAACAGACAACATGGCGTCGATTGTGTGGGACTTTTTCTTTTCTGAAGAAGACAGGTCGCGGGGGGGGGGTCCGGTTTTCACTGTTTTTCATGGGACCATTAAGCGTGTATTTAAATTGACTGCCGCTTTGCACAGAATACTACGGTACGTTGTTGCGTGACGTATTTCCCGAGAGGCTGCCTTGTGGGCGGCTCTGCGACACACAGAGGGAGCAGAGCAGACAGCGGAGCAGCGTTGAACACAAAATGCCGAAGCGAAAGTGCAGCTTCACAGATGAACTGCAAAAAAAAATTTACCACGTACCGACCCGGTGGGGGACAAGTGGGAGGCTGAGTGCACCCTGTGCTGGCACATATGTTTCAGTGTCTAACCATCTGAGTACGGATTGGGCGGATCCGCCCAAAAAGTCTAGAGCTGAAAGTTATCGGTATCGGTTTTAAAAAAAAGTTATTGTGCATCCCTAACTGCCACTCAACCTTTGAGTCTGGAGTGTATGTAATTACAAATATTGTAATACTTGCTCTATTCACTATAGATACATTATGTTGTATTAACCTTTCAAAACAATTTCTCTTTTTACCAGAAATACATCCCAAAATAAAGTAGTGTCCGCATGCCCTGAGATTTGTATGCACCTCAAAAATACATGGTAAGTTGTTAATATTTTTGTCATTGTGTGTCTGTTATCTAGTTGGCATGTAGCATTTACCAGGAGTTTATTCAGCCATGTTTTTTCCCCTGGCCTGTATTTGGGTATTTTGTATTTGAGGAAATGTAGTATATTTATTTATCATTTACTAATGTTTTTGATTTTGTTTTTCTCTTTTTTTTTTTTCAGTGACGTGTAGCACGTGTTCAGTGCAAGCATTGTGTCGCCAGAGAGAGTAGTAGGTACAATTTACTTAAACATTATAAACTACATCATCATTATGGAAGAAGCCAACATTTTCTGTGCATATATGTAAATTGTCCGTGCACATTCAAGACATGGAGTGGACTCAACACCCATGTCTATAAAGCTCATTCATCTCAGGTTACACAGACAACTTCCAGTTCAGTAACTTTTAAATGCGAGTTATGTGAATGCAGTGACCTCTCCACTGAGAAAGATTTTTTTGTTCATATTGGAACACATCTGCGAAGTAACGAGACAGTTGTGTGTTTCTTGGTTGCTCTTTCAAGACAAACGTTTACAGCACATTTTACACACACAAAAACAGGAAGCATCATCCACACACACTGAAAGATCTCAAAGCCAGTGTAGTTACATTTGTGGACCCATTGCAAGTGTCAGATACCTCCGATAATGTGAGGGCTGGCTGTTCTGCTGATGTATCTATATGGTGAAGTTGAAACTGAGTCAGTGACAGAAAAGTGATGACGTGCTGTTGAAAATCTGCCACAACTAATTGAGAAAAAAATTGCGGTAATATTGTTGAAATTGGAACATATATTTCATATTCCAACAAAAGGAGTAGATGAGTTATTGGAGAAGTTGCATTTTTTCATCTATTCAGTGGGAGGCCTGCGTCTGGTTACTCTAAAGAGACACATTAACTTAATCGGAAGACGGGAGTAATGTTTGTAAGTATTTTTTCCCCACATCATGTGGCACATAAGTCGTAAAATCATGCAAGGTATGATTTTAATGATGGATGAATGTATTCATTTATTATTTTTAAGTAATCAGTCAAGTAATCAAGTCCACAACCAAAATATATTAATTAATTTACATTATAAGACAGAAAATGATCAAATTTGAGAAGCTTGGACCAGAGAATGTTCAGAAATTCTTCTTCTTTTTGTGGAAAAACAGGTTAATCAGAATAGCTGTTAAGCAGAGTAATACATATCACATAAGATCCTAGTTTTGATTTAAAAAAAATATATATATATCAACACTTGCCTAATTATAAATTATTGTAAGAGACTCTGTGTTTTTTCATTGTGAAATATTCAGCCAGTGTTTTTTTGTTCTTGTTTTTGTTCAGGTCCACACAATGGCCCAGCCCATAAGACTGAGGGTTATCCTTGGTGACGATGATGCCAGGAAACTAATTCTGCCAGCAGGGATACCGGACTCCATCCAGGAATTGTGCCAGACAATGAAGACCAGTTTTGGATTGCAAGAAGATTTTCGGCTTCAGTATCAAGATGCTGATTTTGGAAATGAGTTCGTAAACTTGCTGGTGACCTCCGAAATACATGACAAAGCAACTATAAAGGTTGTATACTTAGGTATTCACAACAATGATGACACAATGACATGTCAACGTCTAGCAGTCCAAGGCTCAACAGATTCATTGTCAGTCTCCTCGGTTGAAACGGATAATACAGAGCCCGCTTCATCTTCAGGTTCATCACCATCTACAAGGCTGTCAGTTTGGCCAAGTGTCTTCACAATCCCTAGTTTCAACTATGACGCTGAACTGCAACTTGACAAGGCCAATGCCGAGTGCATTGTTAGTGGAACTCATTTGAGCCCCTCACCGAAACTGAAATCACACATTTTGGAGCAACTGGCCGAAGAAATCATTAAATTCAAAGCCTACCCAACTGACAATGATCTGAATGATGTTGCAGAAGCTCTTGTAAATAAGCATCCGTGTCTGAAGGAGCAGGGATCCTTCAATGGCTGTTACGGGTGGAAGATTAGCCTCAAGTATAAGATGGCCAACTTCAGGACCAAACTAAGAGGCCTTGGATGTCATGAGGTGACCATAAATTCACTGAAGAACAAGGCCCAAGACAAAGCAGCCTTGAATGTGAAAAAACCCAGAAGGGCAGAAGTCAATTACTGTCCACAGCATCCAAAAGGAGAAACGACTGACACTCTGGAAAACGAGAGGATTGCACTGCTTTCAGAGATTAAGAAGAGAAATAATGACCATGTAGTGGCACTGAAAATGGAAAAGACTTTCTCATATAGAAGGCAAGAAGTTCTTCAAGGACAGCCCCTCGTTGCAGACTTCAAAAGCAGATGGCCAGCTCTGTTCACTCAGAAAGAGGTGAATGTCCTATATGTGCTCAGGTTTTATGTATACCTCAGAGTATGTGCACACAAGTACAGGAAGATAATGACAAATCAAATATAGTGTTGACCAGTTGTTTGTCTTTTTTAACACCAAACCATGGAAAAAAGTGGAATGATGACATTTACACTATACAGGGCTGTACATTTACTTTATTATGTGGTAGCACTGCGTGATTCATATAAACTTGTTTATAATATCCAGTTTATATTTTTAATATGAAGAGTAATTAACATTCTTTTCTCCTTATTGAGAAGACCCTTAGAATAAGTTTTCATATTGTTGAACTGATTAATGGTTGAAGACTCAGACTCTACTGTTTAGAAAGGCTGCAGGTCTTTAAACTGGTTAACATTCATCCTCTCTCTGTCCTCCCTCTTCTCTCTCCTCCTCCCTCGTCTCTGTCCTCCTTCCTCCACTATCGTGAATCATTTTTTTCTCTCACCCCTAATATCATGATCGAACAGCTACAGTAGTAGTTCACTGTTCATCCTTCCTGTGTTGTATATTGTTGTGATGTTCAAATAGGATGAGTGACAAGTGTATTTTTGATGTTTTTCAGATCGACAACGAATTCATGCGCATATCAACTGTACCTCTGATATCTACATTCTTTGCTGAGCTCGACCAATACTCTCCTCGCATGATGGAGCTCTTTCGAGGGAAAGGTGGAGCGGCTGGGAAAAAAATTCGACATATCATGGTGGCCATTTCCAAGGTTTGTATTAAAATGTGTAGACCTATGCTTAATACTTTTTATGTCCCTGCCATGACAATTGCGTGAGCATAAATCTCTATGTATGTAAGCAAAAGTTCCACAAATCTGTTAATACTGTGGAGTTCATTTTTGGAACTGCTTAAATGCAGAATATTGTCAAAATTGGTTCCCTTTTTCCCCTCAGGATGACACAATACATACAAGACGAGCATGCATCCTCAAGTCCTTGTGCGTCTACCTGAACGAAGACCATGAGAAACTTGTGAAGGAATATATGGTGAGTTACATATACTAGGTGTGACAAAGTAGCCAGTCATAGAAAGCACATTACTTGCTGCGTATTAAAACGTTAAACCCTGTACAACTAAAGTACATTTTGCTTTGCCCTTGTTTTTCATCATCTGCTATTTCTAAAATTTCTGCAAGGTTGAAAACTAGAGATATAGAATTGGCTGAATGCATGTTTTAAATGTTCTAAAACATTATTATTAACCATTTTAATATATTTAGTACAAAGCCAGGCCAGACTTGAGCCTGTTTGTTGGGTAACATTATCATTTATATCCCTTAACCCTCTGGTATCCTTTCAAAAGAGTCACACATTTATACTTAAGGACATAAATGTCCTCTCAAAACAGCTGCTCTAAAAATATATCAGATAAATATTTTTTTCAGATTTCTTTTTACACAGATCTTTCAGTCAACCTCTGTTCTTATCAAAATTACAAAAGATTTTTCTTTGGTTTTTAATATTTTTATTGGCAATTTAATAAAGTGTGCGCCAGATTTTTGAAAGAAAATGACAGAAAATGGCTGATTTTAAATATTAAAAAAAATGATCGGAGGCAGGAGACTTTTTACATGGTATCAGACCCTTGGATATGTCAAAAATTAGTAACAAAACTGATTTTGATGCATTTTTTGTTTGTTTCAGTTTTTCAATTTTGCTCGCACTTATACCCTTAGCAGACATTTTTGTCCGATAGACTTCCATCAAAACCACATTTTTTGATTGTAGAGCCACAAAAGTAAAAAAAAAAAAACATGCATTCTGTGACTGTGATTTACCTTCTATCCAGGCCTATGGAAACAGACTGCATATTTCTAGGCTTTTTCAATGGGCTTTTATATAGAAGGGCTTTGATATACTTATGGATTTGATCAGCATTATGTCTGCCTGTATGTGTCCTACACATTGTCTTGTTTTTTGTTTTGGTTTGGGGTTTTTTCGGCCTTTAGCAGCCTGACCTCTGTGTGGCTTGCCGGACTACAGAGAGAAGCCGCGGTGACAAAAAAAAACTAAACAGAGTGACAATCTTGGCTGGTCAGCATTGAACTTTCTCCCGGTTCATACTGACGTTTGGAGGCCATCTCTCCACCTGTAGCTGCCTGTCGGCGCGACTTAATTTGTATTTCTTTTCATCATAAAATTCTAAGTTTATTTCCACACTGTCTAGACTCATATCAAATGTATTTATTGTCATATTTTACTCCATAGGACACAGACACTGAGGCCAACACTTCAATGGAGCAAACTGTGATGGGAGTGTACATCATACGGAAGGAGGCAGACCCTGGAGATGATCCAGAGGACATCGGTGTCCTGATTGAAGGTTTGGAGGTCCTCAGTGGTTTGGGGGACACTGCGATTGCCTGTGCTCTGTTATTTGGACTTATATACTGTCTGAACCTGAGCTACCCACCCGAGCTCAAATGTACTTTTGAAGTCCTGCAGAAGATTCTACTGAAACTGGATGGGCAGAGGTTGTCATCCAAGGCACAGTTCCTGAAAAACAAGCTTATACTGTAGGATTAATAAGCTTGATGAAGACTGATTCAAGCATGGCATTTTGTCCACATCTCTGCCAATGCAGATTTTTGTTTCTGAAAGTTTAAAATTAGAAGAAAAATGTTCCAACAGACAATTTAGTTTGCACAGTGGACTGATATACATATACATATGATACATATGTTGAAAATGGAGAAGAGACAGAACAGTGTTTTTAAACACACATCCAGACTGGTTTTACTAGATGGACAGTTGTGGCTGGAGCAGTTGTATTTATACGGGTTTTCAAAAACAGTTTCTGTGAGTGGAGCAGTCATACTTGCACTTTGAGTATTATTTACAAAGATTTTCTGACATTCCTTTCCAAACAAAAAACAGTGCGCATGTGCTGATTGTAAAAATTCAGTGTTTAAAATGATAACATGCACACATCGTATTGCATTTTTACAAATGTTTTAAGAAGTTTGGTTGTTGCACTTAGAATTTTAAAACCTGAAATGTCACCAGTCATGCACAAATCCTGGAGGATTGTTTTAAGGCTGTTTTCTTACACAGTCTCAATTATTTTATTTGGAAAATATTCTACAAGCATTTGTGACAAAGGTTGAAAAAAAATGTTGAATGGTGAATGTTAAACTTTAAATTTTGCAAGACTGTAAATGCTGAACTCTGAATACAGCATTCCCAAATGCATCATATAGTTAATATTTGACACAAACAGCTTGAGTCTTGGAAAAAATTGGTATAATTGATGCTGGATTGATGAGGATTTAAGACACTGTTTTAGTCAGCAGTTAAGTTGTACTGTGGCATATTGTGGAGATGCATCAAAGACAATAAGACAATGGTAAAGATCCAGTGTCAGTTCTATGTTGCACCCAAATGTTAAATAAAAATTGTAAACGTTTTTGCATGTTCTTTATGTATGTTAGTGGATCTTTGGTAATTTAATTAAACATATTGCTTACACTAACAGTGAAAAGAACACTAAAACAAGATTTACATTAGTATAACAGACAAAAGCTATATTAGTTCATCCAACAAGATTTACATTAGTATAACAGACAAAAGCTATATTAGTTCATCCAACAAGATTTACATTGGTATAACAGACAAAAGCTATATTAGTTCATCCAACAAGATTTACATTGGTATAACAGACAAAAGCTATATTAGTTCATCCAACAAGATTTACATTGGTATAACAGACAAAAGCTATATTAGTTCATCCAACAAGATTGAATTGCGTTGCACTAACTTAATTAACTTAAATCAGACTAACACAGTCAAGATAAACTGACTTAACATGATTTCTTTAGATGGAATATAGGTGGCAAGATAAAATTACGTTCATCCAATGAATTATTTTTTTGAGTGCAGCATTCTGAGAGCGCAGTGTTCTAGAGGGGTAGTAATGTATTATGAGCTCTTTTAGATATGATGGTGCCTGACCATGAAGAGCTTTGTATGTAAGGAGGATAATTTTAAATTCTATTCTAGATTTAACAGGTAGCCAATGCAAGGAAGCCAAAATGGGAGAGATGTGATCTCTGATCTTGGTTCCTGACAGAACACATGCAGCAGCATTCTGAATTAGCTGCAAAGTCCTAAGAGACTTATTGGAGCAGCCTGATAACAATGAGTTACAATAGTCCAGCCTAGAAGTAACAAATGCGTGGACTAGTTTTTCTGCATCCGCTTGAGATACAATGCGTCTGATTTTGGCGATGTTATGTAAGTGGAAGAATGCAGTCCTCGAAATGTGTTTTATGTGACATTAAAGGACAAATCCTGATCAAAAACAACTCCAAGATTCTTTACGGTGGAGCTGGAGGCCAGGGTGATCCCATCTAAGGTAACTAAGTCTCTAGAAAGAGAGTTTCTGATGTTTTTGGGTCCAATTACAAGAACTTCAGTTTTGTCTGAATTTAACATCAGAAAATTGTAGGTCATCCAACTTTTTATATCCTTAAGGCATGCTTGGAGTTTAGTTAACTGATTGGTTTCATCAGGCTTAATCGATAAATATAATTGGGTGTCATCGCATAACAATGAAAATTAATGGAGTGATTCCTGATAATGTTCCCTAAAGGAAGCATAAACTGAATAGAAGTGGTCCTAGTACAGAACCTTGTGGAACTCAGTGACAAACTTTGGTGTGCATGGAGGATTCATCATTGACGTGAACAAACTGAGATCGACCTAAGAAATAAGACTTAAACCAGCTTAGGGCGGTTCCTTTTGTCACAGTGTGTATATGTGTGTATGGGAGCGTGTATGTGCTAGGCTCCTCCCTGCTTGTGTGTGTGTGCGGACGGACTGATCATTAGAGGGGGGGATTGAACACCTGTCGGTTCTGTAGGGACGGCGATGATTGGGTGGTGCGGGCAGGTGTGGTTTTTATTTGATCCTCCACGCAGGCGGAGACAGAGGTGAGCAGAGACGGGAAGGAAAGTCGGGTGTGGGTGCCAGACAAGGGGACAACGGACAAACAGCGGCAAGCGGGAGCGCGGACGGCAGAGAACGGTGCGGACGGCGGAGAACGGGAGTGTGGAGCAGACGCAGTGGGGAGGACGGCGGCACCGAGACAAACCCGGGTAGGACGACCGGGCACGGCGGAACGTGGGAGCGCCAGACGAGGAAGAGAGAGAGGAAGGCCTGTTGGATTCGGGGAGGGGTGAAGCACGCTTCGCCTCTCCGGCCAGATAAGTACCTCTCTAAAAATGCAACATTTGCCACCTCAAGAGAACTAGATAACCGTTTGTAGCCACCCCATGCCCTTAGGTTTTATTTGAGTTCCCTGATTTGATGTGGTTTATTTTGTTTGATTTGTTTTGCACGCAACGTTTGTTTTGATTTCATAATTGACTTTGGGCATTTTGGGGGGTTGGCATAATCGGACTGAACTGGGGACTGAGGAGGATGCATACAGGGCAGGAGTCGGCGTGCTAGGGCGCTAACACTGCTTCTTTTTACCCAGGCGCCCATCTACCGTCCCTCAGCCATTGTCGACGTTTCACGCACCAGGAGAGAGGCCACTGCCGTCCGGACTACACTATTTTTAGACTTTTACACAGTTTTATTCTTTGTTTCTATTAATAAATTTTATTGTTTTTACCTTAGTCGACTGGCTTGTTGATTGGCAGAGTGCTCCTCAGTAAAACTCGGGTTTTAAAACGGGGGCTTCACACCCCGTCACACTTTGATGCCAATTTGATGTTCCAATCTCTGTAAAATAATTTGATGGTCAATGGTGTCAAATGCGGCACTAAGATCTAACAGGATAAGTACAGAGATGAGTCCTTTGTCTGATGCCATTAGGAGGTCATTTGTAACTTTGACTAGTGCGGTCTCTGTGCTATGATGCACTCTAAATCCTGATTGGAAATCCTCAAATAAACTGTTCTTATGGAGAAAGTCACACAGTTGATTGGCTACAGCTTTCTCAAGTATCTTAGAGAGAAAGGGAAGGTTTGATATCGGTCTGTAATTGGCCAAAACCTCTGGATCTAGAGTGGGCTTTTTAAGAAGAGGCTTAATTACAGCTGCTTTAAAGGACTGTGGTACATATCCCGATAATAAAGACAGGTTAATCATATCCAATAAAGAAGGGCTAACTAGAGGTAAAACATCCTTGAGCAGCCTGGTTGGGATGGGGTCTAAGAGACAGGTTGACGGCTTAGATGAAGAAATTATTGAAGTTATTTGATTGAGGGTTTATTGAAGGTCGATGGGAGAAAAACATTCTAAATATATATCAGGTTTTACAGCTGTTTCCAAACTTGCTGTATCAGAATGCAGATCAGTGCCTGTTGAGGGCAAGAGGTGATGAATTTTGTCTCTAATAGTTATAATTTTATCATTAAAGAAGCTCATGAAGTCATTGCTACTTAGACCTAAAGGAATAGATGGCTCAATAGAGCTGTGGCTCTCTGTTAGCCTGGCTACAGTGCTGAAGAGAAACCTGGGGTTGTTCTTATTTTCCTCTATTAGTGAAGAGTAGTAGGCTGCTCTGGCATTACGGAGAGCCTTCCTGTATGTTTTAAGATTATCTTGCCAGACTAAACGAGATTCTTCCAGTTTAGTGGCACGCCATTTGTGTTCAGATTTACGTGCCTCTTGCTTTAATTTGCAAGTCCGCTGGCTATACCATGGTGCTAACCTCCTTTGTTTAATTATCTTCTTTTTCAGAGGTGCAATAGAGTCGAGAGTTATTCGTAATGAGCCTGTAGTACTATCAACAAGATGATCTATTTGTGAGGGGCTAAAGGAAGCAGACAAGTCCTCTGCTACATTGAGACATGGCATTGAATTCAATACTGAAGGAATCACTTCCTTAAATTTGGCTACAGCACTTTCAGATAAACATCTGCTGTAGGAGTTTCTGCAAAAAGGCTTATAGTCCAGTAATATGAACTCAAAGGTTATTAAAAAATGGTCTGACAGAAGAGGATTCTGTGGAAAGACTATTAGATGATCAATTTCAATGCCATATGAGAGAAAAAGATCAAGAGTGTGGTTCAGACAATGAGTCGTTTTATTTACACTCTGACAGAAGCCAATTGAATCTAACAAAGAGATAAACGCAGTGCTAAGACTATCATTGTGGTTGTCCACATGAATATTAAAATCACCTACAATAATTACTTTATCTGTTTTAAGGATCAAGCCTGATGCAAATTCTGTGTAATTCAGAGTAAGGACCAGGAGCTCGATATACTGTAACAAATAGAATTGGCTGTAATGTTTTCCAGGTTGGGTGAGTAAGGCTAAGAACAACTCCACCACCTCAACCGGTACTTTGAGGAATATGAGTATTACAATGACTGGGAGGAGTGGATTCATTTAAGCTAACATATTCATCCTCCTGCAGCCAGGTTTCAGTAAGACAGAATAGATCAATATCATAATCAGATATTAATTCATTGACTAAAACAGCTTTAGAGGACAAAGACCTGATATTCAAGAGTCCACATATAATTCTCTTATTTTAGACTGTTGGAGATGTTGATTTAATTTTTATTAAGTTTTTATGATGAGCTCCTCCTCTGTTTGTTTTATCTTTAAATAATGTAGGTGGACGGGGGACAGACACAGTCTCTATACTAAAGGATTGGGTGGGCAGCTGCTCTAATGGAGGCGCAGAGAAGCGTGTAAGACTGCAGCTCTGCTTCCTGGTCTCAACTCTGGGTTGTCACGGTTTTGGTCGACTAATAAACTTGTCCATGTTTCTAGATATGAGAGCTGCTCCATCCAAAGTGGGATGGATGCCGTCTCTCCTAATCAGACCAGGTTTTCCCCAGAAAGGTGTCCAATTATCTATGAAGCCCACATCGTTTGCTGGACACCACCTCGACAGCCAGCGGTGGAATGACGACAGCTGTCATACATGTACATTAATGCATCTTACTAACTAAACCTCTTCCCCGGAGTTTCTGTGCTCTTTCGTCCAGCAGGTTCTCGTGGATCGTGACTGCTGCTGTGGTCCTGCATGACGTCCACTACATATATTATTACTGTCATTAATGTTACCAGATCTCCATTACAGTTTATAGTAACTTAGTTAATGATTTGCTGCTGCTGTGCATCTGTGTCTCTCTATCTCTATCACAGGTTCCACTGCTACTGTAATCATTTTATCATTCATTGTAATCCATTGTCATTCTTCATTGTAATTACACAAAATGTTTCTGTTGACTTGTTGACTGTACACGTGACATCTATTGCACGTCTGTCCGTCCTGGGAGAGGGATCCCTCCTCTGTGGCTCTTCCTGAGGTTTCTTCCACTTTTTTCCCTGTTAAAAGGTTTTTTTGTGGGCAAGTTTTTCCTCACTCGAACCGAGGGTCTAAGGACAGAGGGTGTCACTCCCTGTACAGACTGTGAAGCCCTCCGAGGCAAAATGTATTTTGCGACTTTGGGCTATACAAATAAAATTTGATTGATTGATTGACATGCGGGTATACATGTCATCACTGGTCACATTGGGCAGGGGTCCAGAGAAAACTACGGAGTCCGACATTGTTTTGGCGTATGCACACACCAATAAAACATTAATTTTAGTGACCTCCGATTGGCGTAACCGGGTGTCATTACCGCCAACGTGAATAACAATCTTACTGTATCTACGTTTATCTTTAGCCAGCAGTTTCAAATTAGATTTTGCCTGCTCTGGCCCCCGGGATGCATTTAACTATGGCCCCTGGTGTCGCTAACTTCACGTTTCTCAAAATGGAGCTGCCAATGACCAGAGTTGGCCTCTCAGCGGATGTGTCGCTGAGCGGGGAAAATCTGTTAGAAACGTGGAGCGGTTGGTGGTGTACAAAGTGTAACCGGAGTCAAATTCCTCGTGTGTGTTCACATACCTGGCGAATAAAAGTGATTCTGATTCAGTACATCAAAGCCGAGATGTTTCTCCAATGAGACAAGTGCATATTTAAAATATTTTTAAAGACAACTGCAAGTCCTCTTCCCCTACCACTGAGACTAAGGGAGCTGAAGTACGTTTAATTGGGGGAACATAATTCACAAATAAGCACTTGTGTTTTCAGTTCTAAGCTAAGTTCTAAGTCCAAATGTCCAATTTACTGGTTGAGCTGAAGTTATTCAGGATAAATGTTTTTTTTGGCCAGGGTCCTTAAACTTAAGAGGACACATCTAACAGAAGTGTATTTATATTTTGTATTTCCACATCTTTTAGCAGCATTTACTGCTCAAAGAAATTTAGCTTTAGCAGGGAAAGAGTAAAGTGTCCAGTCAGCCCTTTTACTCTGTCTATGGTAAAAGGGACAAGAAAAGGAAGAGTTAGAACATTCTACATGGAGAGCTGGTATGAGTGAAGGGTGTGACAGTCCTGGGCATGGTGGGGGAATATACAGTGGATCACGTGTGGAGGATGGAACGATTTGTCACAAATCAGCAGTGAGCATGTGGCTTCACCATCTCTTCTGTACAGACAGGAGTTGTGAATAAAACCAATATTGTGCACTACACACACAGATTGGAGCCACGTATGAAGGCAAAGAATTCCTGCTAAAACATCCCACATCATGACCCAGTAACCTATGAATTGAGCCAGAAATAATCATGCTTTTTCCTTTTGTCAGCTTGGACTGCTGATGGGCAGTGTCATTGGAGCCGATGTGGACTATTACTTTCCTAATTGTTGGCAATGAATCCAGGAGTTTTGGGATTTCTCCATCATGTCAGGAGCAGTAGCTCCAACAAAGCAGTGCATGACTGCATTTACAAAATGGATGTTTGGGAGTCCCCAAGGAAGTAGCCAGGTAGAAGAGAGTAGTGGGTGACTGATTGACTGCAATGTCAGAGACATACTTTGGAATGGGATGAATGAACTGAGGAACACTGGGACTGGTGTCTGATGTGACAGACAGATCCCAATGCAGCAGCTCCGTCCACAGTGGCAGCGGCAACAGGAGATGGGTCAGCATCCAGAGCAGCAGTTGCAGCAAGAGAAAGATGGTGGTCATGGTTAAACGCACGAGTGTGACACACACACATCTCTCTTCTCCAAATCTGTAACTGTGAGTTTAACTTCCAGAAACTCGAGCCTGGTGTTGATCAGTTTAGCTCATCTCAGATTGAAACAGCTCACCTGGCTCTGTCCAAAGTTGAAAAATACATCTACTAGTAACCAATACTTAACACACAAACATTGAGTTGATAGCGATATTCTCATCTCACTCTCAGCAGAAAAGCAAAATATTATTTTCAGTTATTTGAAGCTGGAACTGGCTCAGGCTTAAAAAGTACTTTCTGAATGTCATAAAGACAGGGAGCAGAAAACAGTTGTGCTAGCTCTCAAGATCAAGGTTAAATTGGTTAAAATTGACGGTCGATCATCCTAGGAAATAGGATGTGAAAAGAGAAAGCTCAGCACTTTGTACTTGGTCCATCCACACCCACTGCCTAAAAGGTTTTGCTATTGCTACTTCTGCCTCTGCCAAAACATCTGGATGGAAAGATTGCTAAGTAGCGAACTGCTAACTGTCGTTAGCTCTGTCAGCTGTGTAGCTAACCGAACTGACTCAGCCCCGAGGAGCCAAACCTGGCAAGAAAACCACTTTGGTAAGCCACTGTATTCCCTGCCAGACTTGAGCTAGTTATCAGGGTTACAGTTGCTTCTCATTCATTTTGCCAAAAAAACACACTGAAATCATGATAATATTGTTGTTGTGCATTATTCTGGCCTTAATACTCCTATAATGAAAACCTGCTATTAACCCCCATGTGGTACCTTTCAAATGTGAGAGGTAACATGTTTCTGTCTATTTGCATCAGTATTGTCTCCATCCAAGCTAATTTTATCTCCCCAGTCTTAAATGAAAAATCACTCAAGAAAAACAAAACAAGTCAAACAAAGCTGAAGCTTTGCCAGGCAACAAAGAAGTTACCACTATGATCAATCCAACCATATTCACATCTTCCTCTCCACAACATTCTGACAGCACTCCATTGTTTTTTTGTTCCATTTTTATTTGCCAGCCTCCTTACTTGTCAAGCCAACATCTGTTTTGAAAGAGCTTGAAAGGAAATCAAAGAGTGGTTAAAGCCAAACCCATGTCTCACATTCACCTTTGTTCAAGAACATCTGTTAGACCACATTTCAGGCAAGCCTATTATCGACTCAAGTGAATGAGATATTGCTGAAAAAGTGAAGGTCAAAGAGAACTGTGGAGAACTGAAATCTGTACGAGTATTGTAGCAGACATGGGCGCTGCTAGTCCAAATCTCCCTTGAGTCTAACTTTGATTTAGTGAAATAGATGTCTTTTGTTCGTGTGCTGTTAAGGAAGAGGAGTCTAACTTCCCAAACAGATTATAGGAGACAGGAATCTTGAGATGCACTGTATCTGTCAGGGCATTATCCCAAAGAGCTGACGCGACAGTATTGTTCCCCCAACCGTAAGACAGAGTTTTTGCATGTTTTAACATTAATGAGATCGATGGAAGGATAGAGATCCTCAAAAGAGTCACTTCGGGCCAAAAAAAGCCGATTTACTCCCTCTGACGCTTCCTTTTTTCCTTAAGGAAGATCACCTTCAAATGTGATGTGCTGCTGCAGCACTTTTGACAACTGAAAGAATGAAACTGAGAGTACAACAGTTATCAGCAGACAAAGGAGGTTGATTAAAGCACATATATTCCCCTGTCGCTGTGAAATGAAGAACATGAGCAGGTATTGTGAGATTGCTGTGATGCTTTAAGTTATGTAGAAATATAACTGCTGATGAGAAAGCCTTTTGCTGTTCATGAACAAGCCCATAAAACTGGAACCATCATCTAAGCACCATGAATACTTTATGACCCAAATAAAGCATGTATTTATTGTAGCAGAAGTGCAGGAAATGAGGTCCTGTTATAGACCAAGGTGCTGAACTCTTATAATTATGTGTGCCCTCTAATTTGTGCCTCATTTAACATACAGCTCAGTATCATGGCCATAAGCAGTGATATTCTAGTGGAGAAACATTTGATTTTACACATGGAATCAAACCTCATTAAAACAGTGAGCACAGAGAGGTATATTCAAAATAAAATGAGTCAAAAGGGCATAAGAACGCCTGTTAATTTCCCAATGAAACTATCATTGGATCAGTGAGGCATGAACTCGTTTTGACCGCTAAGTTTGAAGTGAAGCCAAGTGGAAGTGCCAGAAACTGCAGTTCCTCAAACGGAGGCTGGAGTTAGATTTAGAGAAGTTCTCAGTGCAAATCTGAATCAGGAATGGACAAGAAAGAAATAGAGCACACAGTTTGAGCAGGCTCAGTCACACATGATGTACTCTACACACTGAAACACACTGTCCAATATCCAATGCACACTTTGCCAAACTGCACTGTAATAAGCTCCCTGTCTTCTGCTTGTGGTTTTGCTCTGCACTGCTCACCAGCTATAACTTTCTACTGCCTTTCCTATAGGCTAAGCATCAGTAAGCTTCAAAGGTTGTACAAACACTAAAATGATAAATAGTCTGGAATTATATATTGTTTTACAACTCATACTCTCCCATTCACACACACACTGATGGCAGCAGAGCATACAAGGTGCTGGCCTGGCCACTGGGAGCAATTTGGGGTTTTTGTTCAATGCGTGAGGAGTCAGAGATCAACTGCCGACCCTGCAATTAGAGCAAGAGCCACTGTACCTCCTAAGCCACAGCAACACCACGTTCAGTCAGTGCTTTCTCCGGACGCCAACATAGAAAGGGGAGAGACACAAAGAATTTACAAATGGCAATAAACACACATTTTCAGCCAGTCCGCTTTAAATTTAGTGTTGAGCCACACAAAGTGATTGAAATGGTTGAGTATAGAAAGAAAAAAGAGTTTAAGAGAACTGAGGGGAGTTCAAAAGCTCTCTCACCTCGACACACCTGACCAGTCACTGTGTGAAACAGCATATATGTCAGATCGTCACTTCCAGAGAGTTACAGCATTTACCAGAAGCAGCACTCAGATTACTGAGAGGAGGGATTCACACCTGCTTAATGATCCGACAAGCATGTTGAAGCTCAGAGGCATGTACAGACATTAAAAACACCTGCGGAGAGGAAGTGATCCACACGCACGTTTTTTGGAATTAATGGATTACATAGTCAGTGGCATCATGAAGTCTCACCTGGATTAAATCAAATCCAGTAACAGGCCGAGAAAGTGTCTCTTCATAAGGAAATGACTCATGGAAAAATCACGTAGCCTCATAATTTATACAGTACACATAAGATGGTTGTATTAGCTCATATTCATAAAAATATTTTGGCAGTAAAAACTGTGTGTCAGTCCTCCTGCAGTCTTATGTTCCTGTGTAGTGCAGTGTAAGTTATTCTCATTACTTCACATCTGTCATTGACTGATTTTAACAAATATCAAATTACAGTATTTTTAACTACTTACCATTTATTATTTTATTAATAATAATTATTTTTGTTTAAGCAGTAGTCATATGTTTACTGTAATCGCTGCTGAACGTACTGCTGTCTTTCCAACATGATTCTATGGGTTTCATAGAAAATGATGCATACATACAGAGCTGGTGTGTGTGCAAAGGCAGGAATGTGTGTGTGTATCTGTTCATTGATTGGCAAGGCAGTCAATGAGCAGACACACCAGTTGTTCTTCCTCTATTGCATTTCTGACAGTAGCTGCATTTTGGAACAAACCTCTGAAATCTGTATTTTCCACACTATACTAACCATCGTGGTCACTACAGAAGAACTTAATAACGTGTGTTTCAGCTAAACAGAGTTTAAACCCTCTGAATTTCCATTTACTGTCATGAGGAAAACCATGTAAGCCTAGCCTTTTTTATTTGGAGTTTGAGTCATTAACATTTTTCAGAAGTGCCTCATTGATGGAAACATTTGTTAGACACAAACACACATTACGTCACCTCTGATTCTTCTCTCCAAGCCTGCTGTGTATTAGACATTTATTATGGTTCCAGTTTAAATTAAATGGATTATTTTGACATGGCTATTAGATATATGCCATCAACAGCATTGCTGGGGTAATTAAGCAGATAATTAAACATAAAAGACTGCCGTTAATGATGCTGACTATAAATGCATTAAATTCAGACAGAAAGAGCTGAGGCCGCTGTTATGTGAGATGTTCCAAAACTGGGTGCAGTCTGTGTTTGCTGTGTTCATTCATGCTTCACCAGAGAAACACTCAGTGAAGGGAATAATGTGGTTGGTGTTTCCTCAACAGGAAATGGCAGAGACTATGAGATAATAAAGCAATCTGAGGCCCCGATTTGAAGAAAATTCACCAGATTGGTGAAGCTATTTTCCTTCATAGAGCAGTCATTTGCTCTATTATGGCTGCTGAAAAATTGTTTGGAGGCCCAAGAAATCAATGGCACTTCAATGACATGTCTGCTAAGCTTTGAGAACAACAATGTGAGAAAAAAGAAGTTCATACTTGAATGAGGCAGATCGAAGAGCATGAAACATGTGCATCCATAAGACACTTGTCTGTTGCAATTACCCGCTTGTGTGAAGCATTCTGTGAAATAATATACACTGTATAGAGGCAATCACCAATACTGTCCATCCATCAGTTTAGTCAAGAGTAACATCTCTCAACAAATACTCCACAGACTGGATAACTTTCTTTATAGTGCCATCATCAGGTTGTCAGATTCCACCATTTTATCATCCATTCATTAGATGTAAGTCTGGTAAACAATGAGTTAATGGACTGATAACACTTTATTGTGTTATCTTTTTCCCACACTGACTCAGGCTCTTTTTTAAAGATAAATATGCCCAGGCTGAATATCCACATATGATCAAACTATCAGTTTCCCTCTAACAGTCTGTAGATTGACTCGCATGTAAAGGAAACAGGACAGATTGTCTGGGAAAATCCAAAGGATGTGACGTTTATGAGAGCTTCTGACTTCCACAAGTTAACGTTAGCTAAGAAATGGAGTCTGCTATTCAACAAGCACTGACTACAACACAGAGGTAACATCACTGCAAAGCATGTGTATTTCTTACATGAAATATATTGGGATATTGTAGTTTCAGCTGGCTAACATTAGCTTGCTTGCTAATGCTAACAAATTCTTAGCTAGCTAATGCAGCAAAATACCGTAGGTGGTCTGGCTAGTAAAGCTGAGGTAATTTTAGCTTGTGTGAAACAGCCGGTACATGCAATGTTGCCGGGTTGCAACTGACTGTTTAGCCTTAGCTTGCTTATTCATCAAACTTATAGCAAATCACTATCTGAGTGGATGTTTGTGTTATAGCTTGCCAAATTACTTAAAAACTACTAGCTAACGTGATTCATGGTATCAATTTAAATTGTGTGGATTTTAGCCAACAATAAAATAAAAGTTGTATAAATACAATGGTACAATGGTTTTGGTTGGCGGTCACAGGAAATCTGTCCATCATCCTCGACCTCAGCATCCTTCTCTCCCCCTTCATCTTTAAGGGGATCTGTCTTCACTTACAATCCCCCCACATATCCAAACCTTCATTTAAAAAACAACTGTGACCAAGAAAAGACTACTAAATTGGAAAGACAAAATTTAACTGTCAATAAACCATTGGTTTCAATTTAACACACCATGCAAACCTAAATTAGCTCAAGTCGACCCCAAGGACAATCAGATAATCTTCCTCTACGCACCACCTCATTCACTCAAATCTTCCCATCCTTAATATGACAACTCAAAGTAACAAAATAACCCACAATGATTGCTCTCATTGCCTACCATAACTGGCACCAACACCCAGTCATCCCTTTCTGCCTCTTCTTCTTTTTTAGAAATTATGCAGTGCATCTTCTAATCTCTGCCCTCCAATAAGCTGGTGACTTGTTCAGGGTGTACCCCGCCTCTCGCCCAAAGTCAGCTGGGATAGCCTCCAGCCCCACCATGGATGGATCTTCTAGTCTCAAATATAGATCTCTCATTCCTACCCTTCAGGTCCTGAAGCTACAATCAGAATCAGAATCAGAATCAGAATTGCTTTATTGGCCAGGTGTGTGTACACACAGAAGGAATTTGACTCTGGTTCACTTTGCTCTCAATTGTACATACAGGTATAGACATAAGTACAGTTTAAAAGACAAGGGACATGACAGGTAGGCGCAGACATAACATAAAAAACATAAAAATATAAACATAACTATATACATATACTATACTATACTATACTATACTATACTATACTATATACAAGTAGCTTGTGCCAAAGCCCGCCTCCAATCAAAAATGACGATAAACGCATTGCTCTTTTATTGTTTCACGTCTGTCAGAATTGTCCTTTTTTGGGCCTATTTCCCCACACAATAGCGCACTATTGCAGTGTCTCAATAACAACCGTCAACATAACAGAGAAGAGCATTGTAAGTGCAAGCTTTGCACATCAGCAAATAGATACAAACGACAAATAAAAGCGTCAGGCCTCAGTTATGAGAAATGTTCCTCTTTACATCAAATTAAAGTAGCCTGTGATCCAAAAAATAAATACAACATAAAACCAAGAAAATCACCAGACTGAAATGCTCGTTTGGTTATAGGAGAAGTTACATTTCCCCTCCGACACTATCTTTTTAACATTGGGACAGCTGTTATGCCTGCCTTATGCGCCTGCAGTCCTAGTTCATTTTTCACAGCTTCACAGGTGTATGTTGATCCTAACATGGTGGGCACATACATGGCCAATTCTTCAGTGTGTCATACTTTTGGGGACAAGCCACCCAAAAGGCGCTCAAGCTTTCAGCACCACGGAGAGCAGCCTTCATGTCACCGCGGCCTGGATGTCAATCAGTTCACTGTGATTAGCTGCCTCGTCCTTGGACAAATGTAGTTGATGACCCCTGGTATATACATATCTATGTACAGCACACTAAATGTAAACAGTAGATAAATAAATAAATTATAATGAGCAGGTATTGCACAGATTTACAGGGTAATACTACAGATATACAGAGTAATGTTATTTTCACTGTGTGTCCAGTTTTAGCTGTTGATCACAGTGACAGCATGTGGGAAGAAACTGTTCCTGTATCATGGTACTGTTCCTTGAGATCAGAGCGTTCAGATGGATTTAGAAGCATAAAGCCACATCCAACCCAACATTGAAAGCTAGTGATCTGACTTTCAGAGGTTTTTCTCATATTGATTCTTCATTGATTTATGCTCTATCCACACGTAGACCCCACATGTAATGATCTAGGCAATGCTCACTTTGTTTGGTGCCTTATCTGTTGTATTTATTTCGTGTCAGCTTCAGACTACTTACCTACTACAAAATGGCTTCTACAAAACAGACACTAGGTATGACAACCTTTTATCCCACATGTCAACTACAGCTGAGTCTTTTTCAGGGCCATGGTACAACATTATAGTAAAATGTATGTAATTAGCTAGAAATCAGTTAGTATGGATCTATTTGGCGACTCAAAGGTGAAGCATCTCTTCAGTGGTAGCTATGAACACACAGGTTTAGTGCCATACTGCTTCTTTGAAGTCCTACAGAAAGAGCTGGATAAATACTGTGCCAACATCCACCTGATAAACCAGAGGCTGAAACAGAAAGATAAATGGGTAACGCTTTATTTGAAATACGTCTAAAACTGCTTCCAGGGTGCCGCTCTGTGTGGCTGCCCATCACTCCACCATCTCTCTCCACATTTGCATGTCTATGATCCCTTTGTGTGTGTGGGTAGATGGTTGTATTTCTTGTAAAACATATATAGAAACTTGCACACTGATGCCTGTTACAACGTACAGGCTACCACCCATGAACACACCATGAATGCATCATGAAGATGTAGTTCAACCAGGGTGTCACCAGTATTTGAAACTATATTTGAAACTGTCTGTCTGTCATCTGGCAGAAGACACCAACATGAAGGCCAACACTACCAAAATATTTGATAGCTTCTTCCCTCAGGCTGTCAATTTCAAACTCCTTACCACCAAAATGTACACACATGCTCAAATTAGCAGCACTTTGCTCTCATATTTGTTACTTATTTGACTTAATATGTCTTTTCTTATGGTGTCTGTATCCTATGAGAATCCAGTGATGGTTGGAATGACAGTAAAACTAAAATAAACTTTAATTTGAAAGCAAACTAAACTTTGTTGTTGTGATTCTCAGTCGATGTGAACTTTTTCTGTAGATTTAACAGAAGGAATTGTGCATTTCCAGACCCTAAACAAGCCCTGAGCCAGTCTGACAGACTCATGCCAACAGCTCCTGGTGGAGATCATAAAAAGCAAATATGCTTTGAAGAAATATAGAGGCAGAGTGGTTTGACACCTCCTCGATAATGGGAATGCTGCAGAGAACTACACCACCCTGAGGAACATGGCTGATCTTTGATATAGGTAAGACCTCTCCCATGACTTTAAATACAATGTAAACAGTCTGTCTGTCAGTCTGGGAAGCTGTCGACGTTTTTGTCATACGGAAGTGTGTGTTGTTTCATCTAAACTGGGTGGCCGTGGGTTTTTGATTGACATTTTGGCCAGAAGTAATAAAAAGTGCTCGTGTAAACGATAAATGTCAGCTGGCTGTGAATGATGAATGGTAGACAGACTGACTGTCTGTTTCAAATAAAATGTCAATCAAGTTTGAATTGACTATTTATTTTTTTTCAATTATTTTTTATTTCTTCCATCCTTGATGCCATTTTCCTTAAAAGTTCAACTCCATGTGGATTATTCACACAGATTCTGATCACTGTGATGGATCCAACTGAAATCACCTTGACATTTGAAATCCTGGTGAAAATGACCTCTTTAAAAGGAGTCATTTTATGCAGTATCTTCAGTTTCTGAAAGTTACAACAAATAAATAATAAAGTCAACAATAATAAATGTCTTTGGTTCATCAAATTCATTCTGATAAAGTGTTTTGTGTTGGAGCTGCAACTCCACTCCATTTTATTATAATCTGACACTGGCCGCTGGCTTTTTCTTCTTATCATTAATTCCAGTTCTTAGCCTTTTATTTGATCAAAAAAGGAAGTCAAATATGCTCAAAGCAAAAATCTCAAGACATGAGTCTAGTCTCAACTTTGAAGTATTTCACAAATCTATCATGGGACACATACACAGAGAAATACATTCAAACCAAGTCTCTAACTGCACCCTGTTAACACAGGCTGTGTAGTAAAAACCTTTTTTCTTTTAAGGTCCGGTATACCTGTCCTGGTCCTCTCCACCAGTGATATGTGTAGTTTTAGAGTCTTTGGCAATCAAGCTATTCTGTTATTTGTATGAGGACGTTCTGAGTACTGTGTGTGTATCCAAATCCTCATATATTTTATTCCTCTGTGTGGAATAGAGCTCCATTGTTCTCTAAAACCTATTAAAAACACATTAAAGAGCCACTCTGTTGCACTGGGTGACACGCTCCTTCATTATCATGAGCAGATAAACTGGAGTTTATTTTGAATCAGTCCCCCACACACACACCGTCCTGCTGCCTCAAATACTCACTCGAGACCAGAGACTAAAGTCCCATGAAGTCAAAATGAACATTAAAGTGTTGTTGTCCCATCTGTCCTCTGTCCTCCAGTATCTGACCAACACTGACACAAAGTCATGTTTTCAGTATGCTCACATATTCTTCATGGTATTTTAGAGTTTGTCATTTCCTGATAAACCAAAAAAACTTGTTGATGATGTCATCCTGCACTCGGGGGAGTGTACTAATTTTACATCCAATGAAACACTTTCTCTCTTCTCAGCATCTAGATGTGTAATTGCTGTATTGTAATCCCTTGCCTCATCTTCATCGTCCTAGTGTGAAAGATAAACAACAGTGGCGACACACACAAAAGGCCCCATCTAGAGCCAGTGCTTACTTTGTCCATTCTGGGACACTGTAGAAACATGGTGTTTCAACATGGCGGACTCCATGGACGTGACCTTGTCCCACTGCAGCTATTAAAGGCTCTTTAAATGAACAAAAACATAATGATTCTTATTTTTAGGTGATTATACACTAATGAAAAAAGTTATGCATATTATAATCTGGACACACAAATCATACACACTGGACCTTTAAGGGTTATTAAATGTACGTTACCTTAAAGAACCTTCAGCCCATAAACCTTGTCTCGTGTCCAGTTCAATATGAATTTTTTCCTTTATGTATGACAAACATTAAGGTGAGATTAAAAACCTCACATGCACACAAAATTGAAATCCCCTGCTCTTATTTACATTTAGGATGTTGTGCTAATTTCATGAAATTTCATGAGAGCAAGCTGATTAGTTTCTACTTTATGATAATTTTGTTCTTTTGAGTCATTTACCTCCCAGGAGATGATAAGCTTAAAGGTCTCTCTGCTCATGATGCACACTTTCTACACAATTATTAACAAATTAACATCTACAGTCAAATTACATAATTATTCATCATCAGCTGGAGTTATTCAGACAGCATGCTGTAAAATGGAGACAATTGCTCCTGTGCTCTGCTGTGCTCATTTGCACATGCTATATATTCTGTTCATTGGAGCAGTTGGGGGCCTCACCAGTGAGATTAATAGGATGCTTTATTTTAAATGAAAATGCTTATTAGTGCTGATACTTCCCAGGGTGCCTGGCAATAGTCATTTTTCATCAGATGAGCCCCCACTAAACACTGCTGCTGGATGCTCACCGTCTCAAAGTGGAAGCCGACGGAGTCATTGGTTAAGGTTCACTTGCCATCATGTTTTACAATCAAAGGATAAAGTGAAGCTCAGTGGCTCATAAAGAAAAAAAATCAGACCCGGAAGTTTGTGTTTTCTACTCACTGACTGTACAGTTCAGGACAGTGACAGCATCAACATATCAGATTGGGCAGGTTGACCTCAAATATTCTCTGTCTTGGTAACATTTTGAATTTGGTTTAGCTTTTTAAACTTGTTAGGTTGACACTTGTGCTTCACCTTTTACCACACAGGCATGTGTGTGTGGGGGCATGACTACTGTAACCCTGACCCCCTGACCCTAATGGTTGTCAAAACACTGGCATCGTTCAAAAGTTTATACCAGAGGTTGTGGGTAGTGATGTGTCGTTCGTGAACGATTCGTTCAATATGAACTAATCTTTTATATGACTCTGGAGTAATGAGTCATCTCAGTGAGTGATTCGTTCATTTTCATGCAGTACCTTCCCTCGCCACATGGCAGGCAGCTACATAAGCTCAGTCAGGAGGACAGGAAACAGAAATGATTAGTTCACGACTCACTCAACTGTGCGTCTGTCCTCAGGTCCTCGTTCATTTGTCACGTGACAGCCAGGCCGCTCAGGCTGTGTGACGAGCAGTAATCACAGCAGTTCGTTCATACGGATTGTTCATACGGATCGTTCTTTCGTTCATTTGTCACGTGACAGCTGTAGCTCAGCTACGGGGCTGTGGACTGAGAAACGAACAAGGAAATGAATGATGTCTGATTTGTGACGTTCATTCATTTGTCACGTGACACCTGACATACATTATTTATTCATGTAATCATAATTAATTAATAGTGGTCTTCGGTTCTTGTAGATGTGTATACTGTTATTGGGTATATAATGAACAGAGACCGCACTAGTCAAAGTTACAAACGACCTCCTAATGGCATCAGAGAAAGGACTCATCTCTGTACTTGTCCTGTTAGATCTTAGTGCCGCATTTGACACCATTGACCATCAAATTCTTTTACAGAGACTGGAACATCAAATTGGCATCAAAGGAACCGCCCTAAGCTGGTTTAAGTCTTATTTTTTAGATCGTTCTCAGTTTGTTCTTGTCAATGATGAATCCTCCATGCATACCAAAGTTTGTCATGGAGTCCCACAAGGTTCTGTACTCGGACCACTTCTATTCAGTTTATATATGCTTCCTCTAGGGAACATTATTAGGAATCACTCCGTTAATTTTCATTGTTATGCCGACGACACCCAATTATATTTATCGATCAAGCCTGATGAAACCAATCAATTAACTAAACTCCAAGCATGCCTTAAAGATATAAAAAGTTGGATGACCTTCAATTTTCTGATGTTAAATTCAGACAAAACTGAAGTTCTTGTAATTGGACCCAAAAACATCAGAGACTCTCTCTCTAGAGACTTAGTTACCTTAGATGGGATCACCCTGGCCTCCAGCTCCACCGTAAAGAATCTTGGAGTTGTTTTTGATCAGGATTTGTCCTTTAATGTCCACATAAAACAAATTTCAAGGACTGCATTCTTCCATTTACGTAACATTGCCAAAATCAGACGCATTGTATCTCAAGCAGATGCAGAAAACTAGTCCACGCATTTGTTACTTCTAGGCTGGACTATTGTAACTCATTGTTATCAGGCTGCTCCAATAAGTCTCTTAGGACTTTGCAGCTAATTCAGAATGCTGCTGCACGTGTTCTGACAGGAACCAAGATCAGAGATCACATCTCTCCCATTTTGGCTTCCTTGCATTGGCTACCTGTTAAATCTAGAATAGAATTTAAAATTCTTCTCCTTACATACAAAGCTCTTCATGGTCAGGCACCATCATATCTAAAAGAGCTCATAGTACCTTACTACCCCTCTAGAACACTGCGCTCTCAGAATGCTGGGTTCCTTGTAGTTCCTATAGTTTCCAAAAGTAGATTGGGAGCCAGAGCTTTCAGCTATCAAGCTCCTCTTCTGTGGAACAAACTACCATTTTGGGTTCGGGAGGCAGACACGGTCAACACTTTTAAGAGTAAACTTAAGACTTTCCTTTTTGATAAAGCTTATAGTTAGGGCTGGCTCAGGTCATCCCTTAGTTATGCTGCTATAGGACTATACTGCCGGGGGACTCCTCCTTTCAGGGTTATGCCTAGCCAGGCATGGTATTGGTTGAAGATGCAGTCACATCTCCCTTTACTGAAAACCCTCTCTCTCTCTCTCTCTCTCTCTCCCTCTCTCTCACCATCACCACCACCATCAGTAAACATACATGTCTGTCATACATGTACATTAATGCATCTTACTAACTAAACTTCTTCCCCGGAGTTTCTGTGCTCTCTCGTCCAGCAGGTTCTCATGGATCGTGACTGCTGCTGTGGTCGTGCATGACGTCCACTACATATATTATTACTGTCATTAATGTTACCAGATCTCCATTACAGTTTATAGTAACTTAGTTAATGATTTGCTGCTGCTGTGCATCTGTGTCTCTCTATCTCTATCACAGGTTCCACTGCTACTGTAATCATTTTATCATTCATTGTAATCCATTGTCATTTTTCATTGTAATTATACAAAATGTTTCTGTTGACTTGTTGACTGTACACGTGACATCTATTGCACGTCTGTCCGTCCTGGGAGAGGGATCCCTCCTCTGTGGCTCTTCCTGAGGTTTCTTCCACTTTTTTCCCTGTTAAAAGGGTTTTTTGTGGGCAAGTTTTTCCTCACTCAAACCGAGGGTCTAAGGACAGAGGGTGTCACTCCCTGTACAGATTGTGAAGCCCTCCGAGGCAAAATGTATTTTGCGACTTTGGGCTATACAAATAAAATTTGATTTGATTTGATTTGATAATGTAAAGTGTGTTTATAAATAAATACTTTTGAAAATTATATCAACATGTTGATTTTGTTATACTCTGCCATAAAATAATAAATATAATAATAATAACAACAAATGTGATAATAATAATAATAATAATAATGATAATAATGTCACATTTTGGACACAATAATTGCACCAAACATTTTAAGGAACTTAGTTTTACATTCACTTGTCCTCTACCAGCTGTCACGTGGCAGCTCACGCTGAACGGATCATTCTCGTTCGTCGTTCATCCGGATCGTTCATTTGTCACGTGACTGGCAGCTCAGGCTGTGTGACGAGCATTACGTTCGTTCTCGGATCGGTCTCTCGTTCATTTGTCACGTGACAGCTACCTAGTCACTGTCATGCTGTTAAACAACAATGGCAGGGAGGATACAGGACACAAGTCACTTTATTGTGGTGTGTATTTGCTTTCCTAGGTTTTCATATGGTTTGAATTGCTTGTGGCATTTTGTTTATTATGCTTTGTCAGCTGAAGCAAACCATGTTGCCTTCAGTGTTAAGTGTTTGAAAACCGCGGTCTTTTTTACAACGCCCACAAGAGGGCTACAGCGCCACCCGCTGTAAAAATGAACGAAATGAACGAAATGACTCAAAAAAAGATTCGTTCAATTTACTGTCCGAGAGTAAAAGATCCGAGTCAGTAAAAAGAGTCGAACCTCCCAACACTAGTTGTGGGTTCAAGGGCCACATACAGCCCAGTTTGATCTCAAGTGGGCCAGTACATCTATTGATTCCAAATGGTTTAAAGGTGCAATCAATTCATTTTGGCAATCAAAAGATGACAATAAATAGTGACTTTAATCAATATTAAAGTACAATAAGGATAAGAATTAACAAGCAATGATAGCAAATTATTGATTACACTAAACTGTTAATATGGAATTCTGATTAATAATTAAATTAATAATTACAACTAAAGTAACTACATCAACAGGTATTAGGTTGAAGGATTTGGAGTTCAGCATAGAAGAGGTTGGCAGCATTCACTCTTTTGCAACATTAAGACCAGCATGTATATACACAAACATTATTAACAAGATAATAAAGCATAATACACAATATGATCCATAACCTATAGCCTAAACTAAAGAAGAAAATGTGTGCACATTGTGTGTAGAACACAATGTGCACAAAAATGACACGTGTTACATCAGAGACAAAGGAATGTGAAGTAGGAGTTTCCTCTCCACCTGCTCTGTTTAAGGCAGGTGTCTCTGTCATTCGTATGTCTGTTCTCACACTATGTAACTTTGGGCTCTGGGTTGGGAGAAGTACGTCACGCTTTACGGCACTAAGTCACACACCACCAACTATTTCACTGATTTTGGTGAAACTGGATATTTTATGGAGGAAATGTTTTCTGTGATTTATAGAGTAGCCTGTTAGCTGATGTTAGCTTAGTTTGTTTTCTGCCTGGACTGTAAGCTCAGTTAGCATTTTGTTTGTTGGCGTTTTGAACTCCAAGAGCCTTGCTTGGTTTGAATGAGAGGTGGAGTTGGATATCATCCACAAATAAATTGAATTCAGAATTGTATCTCTTCATGATTTGTGCCAAGGGCAGCAAAAATAAAGAAAATAACAGGAGCATCTTGTGTGGTACCGATGCTATGGCCAAACCCTTGTCTTTGAAATCTGTTGTGATTGCCTGTTGTCCCAGGATTGTCTATCATACCATGCCATACAACCAGTCTGATCTCTTTTGCTCGTTGTTGGACTCGCTGCTACCACAAGCCAAGCACCTCACTAGACATCTACACCACCATAAACCCTCTAGCCACTGTCCCTCTGAAAACCTCCAGCTAAGCCGTTACCACCACCTCTTTGTGATAATAAACTGCTTTAACTCAATCCTGCTGTGTTTGTACTTTGGGTCCACACTTTTGTTTCACACAAGATGAACACAAGTGTCCTAACCTGACTTACTAAAGGCTTTGTCAAACTTACCAATTTTGACAAACAGTTTATGTCCTCACATTCTGTTGAATCAGTTTGTTACCAGGACATTCACCAAGCCACACAGCTTTCTGAAAGATGAAATAGAGACCTAGTTCTAGTCCTAGTGTATAATTTCGTGTCAAATACAGGTACTTAAACTGGAGCACAGACCTTCCTGTATCTTTAAGAGCATTAAACGTTGAGTGTCAGACTTGCCACGATTAAGATTCTATTATTTATGGCTGCAAAACATGCCTGGTCTGTAACAGAGCAGATTAAAGTCAGAAATGTCTGCATATGAGAGTTATTTGTCTCTTTTAGGGTACAGTAGTTAAGATGAGCTTAAATTCTCATAAATCGGATTGGTCTGCTCGAATAAATGTCAAAAATCAGCCCATCATTCCTCCCAGTGTTCAACTGACTTTCTGCTACAGAGTTCTCCTTTTGAAGACAAGACTTCAAGAGGTTTGTTTTCCTCTTCACTTACTTTCATTTGCAGTCACAATTTATATTTAATTGAAGGAAATGAAATGGAACAGACTTGAACTGAGCCACTAACTGCATGCACCTGGCCAAAGATGACAACACTCTCAGGAACTTCTGTTGCTGCATTCAAGTTTGAATACAGTGTTTTATCTTCAATAATGTGTCTTTACTGAACAGTTATATTTACCCACATACACACACCATCCTAAAAACAACTTCAGTGACTCACTTTGTGTGTGTTGTGTGTATAATGAAGTGGCAGCAGAAGAAAAAGGTAAGCTCGTTGTTTGTTTCCTGCTCATTGAGCAGGTAATCATGCAGATGCATGCTGGGAGCTGTGCTTCCATACACAACATGTTCGGTGTGCTGCAGAGAGACGCTGCTATAAAGGCTATCCAGTGAAGCATGGACACTGCTCTGAGGGTATGCATGTGTTTGCATGCCTGGCTGCATGTTTACTTCAGCGTGTATTGTATACACACGATCACAGAGGTGTGATTATCTAGAGGCCTGGTTGGAAATGTATAATGTATGTTTGTCTCTTTTTTATGTGATCAAGACTTGAGGGGAAAGAGAGGCATGTTTCCTCTATAATCTAATGTCTCTATAATATTTAGATATTGTTGTCATTAAAACCATCCACCCATGAATGGCAGTGTGCATTTCAGTTCTAGCTCTTCAAAGGTTCAGTGGGTAGGATTTAGTGGCATCTAGCAGTGTAGTTGCTGATTGCAACCCTATCACTAACACTAATCCTTCTGAACATAAAGGAGACAACAGAGGCCATGAGACATGCAAAAGGCTCCATGTAGAGCCATTTTGTCAGATTCAGTGTGAAGTTACAAATCCAAAAAATGTATGAATAGCTTTCACACATTTGTATTACAAAATATACAATACATATGATGATAATGTATAAAACACAAACTAAATGATATAAACACCTTTGGCCAGCCTGAAAACATTTAAATAACATTGCATTAACCATGAATCTTCAGTTAACCACACTTTACTTCTTTCATTCAAACCTGGAATAAACAACTACACTAAGGTGCACATGGGGTGGCTCAGGAATTAGAGTAGGTGATGATTTATGGAGGTTTGCTCCTCCAGTCTGCATGTTGGAGTGTACTTGGGCAAGATACTGAACCCCAAATTGCTTTGTATGAATGGTTAGCTCCTAAAACTGATGAGCAGTTTGCACCTTGTACGGCAGCCAATGCCATCAATGTGTGAATGTGTGTGACTGAGAAATGTAAAAGCGCTTTAAGCAGTCGGAAGACTATAGAAAGGCACTATATAAGTACAGTCCATTTACCATTTAACATGTCAAGGAGCTTGTGGGTAGAAAAGTGAAGCCAACGCAGAAGTCTCTTAAAGCTGTATTTTTTCTGATGGCCAGCAGGGAGCAGCACACAAAAAAGTCAGAAAATTAGTTCAGTAAACAGTTTCCTTATGAGTTCATGAGAATCTCTAGTTTCAAGTCTCCTTCCATACAGCATGATGATTCATCATGTGTAAATTATGGTCCCATTTAGAGTAAAATAGCAGCAGGGCAGCGCTGATTAAATATGAATCAAGACTCTGTTACTGCATTGTCTATTGCTGTTCTCAAATGTTTTCACAAAACGATTTTATTTTCTGTTTAGCTGTAAAACCGGATTCTTTATAAGCAGAGCCATGCCGTACCACGCGCAGCCCAACTTACAGTACGTCACCCACCAGCTCCACGCTCTTAACCAAATGCGGCCATTTCAAAAATCCACATGGCATTGTCCGTAATGCCAAACTCGAGGCTTCAGAATGGGTGACTTGTGACAATGTGTAAAAATATCAACAGTAAGGATGCCATCTTGTTACCTTATTTACGTGGGAGCGAGTAAAACTTCTAAGTTCCTAAGCTGGTCAAATTCTTCGACATCAGACTTTGAGAACGTTTTTTAGGTCCTTAACACACCCAACTAACCTGATGAGCACATTTAAAATGACCGGGGGCAGAGGTCATTTTAAATGCAGTGAGAGAAGGATCACTGGTGACATGACTGAGGAGTTTAGTTTATTTTGACTGTGAAGAAGAACACAAATCTAAAGAGACTCGCAAATAACAAGCAGAGCCTTGATACCACAGACTGCTCTAAGCCGGTTAGACAACCCCAGTCAGAAGACGGTTAATATGATCCAGAATGGGACCAGATACTGTCTGAGCATATTCCCTCCACTTAACAGTGACTTTGAGGTGTTTCCTCAAAGCAATCAATGTGGTGCGAGGCTGCTCACAGCAACAATCGATCCACAGACCAATTTATGGCAAAAAAGCTGTTACGCTTTGACTCCGTCAGCATCACTTTTACTTCTGTTTGTTTGACAGAACAAATTAAGCACTTTTCTCTCTGTTTGTGCATGACTTTTAACTTTTGAGCACACTATCAGCTCTCTGCTCAATCAATAAGACAACATTCATCTGTTGCGCTCTACATTTTCCTCCATGCTGTCCTTCAACAGCAAGTAAAGAGAAAAAGAACCTCCTCGTGTTTGGTGTTTAAAACAGAAAAGCAATGTAACTGTGCAGCCCTGGAGTAACAGAGCGATGTACTGGAGAGTTGGAGGACTGTGGGTGGTACAGTACTGACTGTGGGCAGTGAGTTTTATCTCCCAAACTCTATAGTCCACTGTTCGTACTGATGCTCCAGTAGTACAGTATTCTAAAGATAGTTTACAGCCTTGGGCAGCTGTTGTGCTGAGCTCTTCACCCTCCAGCAGATCAGACAGCTTTCTGTTGGTGCAGGGGACAGACGCTTCAAGTCCTCATAACACATCCACCCCATCAGTCCTGTTCAGACTTGGGTTTTGTTATTTGCCCATATAATCGTTGTGCTTTTAAATCAAGCGTCAACTCCAGCTTTACATCACACAAAAGTCGATATCATAACTCCGGCTCTTTACAAGACTTTAAAGCAGATCTTCTTCTTGGCCTACCAAAAGAAACTGGACACTCAGAAGAACACGTTTTAGATGCTGCTGCTTCACAGATAGCCGATACTACCACTCAGTCAGCGGATGGAAATTGTGTTGACTCCCAGTCAGATGATGACGAAGATGCTGACATTGAACATGGCAATGACATTAGTGAACAAATAAATGGAAGACTCGCATCTTTGTGTCTATGTATGAAAGTTAGTTACACAGGAAATAATTAATGAATTTCATGAAATTGGTGTTTTCTGCCAAACACTCAAAAAACACTGTTGTAGCGGTTCTTATAGAGCGTAACTTAAATATAGATGATGCCACACTGAAGTTAGTGACTGAGACCCTCCAGAAAACCAGTGCTCTTAGCTGTCTTTCAGAGAGTGGTCCGCTTGGAACTGAATACAAAAGGCAGTCATTTTACAAGAAAAAAATTGATGTTATTGAGCCACTTGAAAATGTTTTAGATGGTCAGCACAAGAAAAGTTTTGTATATGTCCCTATTTCAATTGTGTTGCCAAAATTATTGAATAGGGCTGACGTAGTTGACAAAATTCTAGAACAGTCACATGTAAAATCTCTATCTGGTCAGTACAAATCATTTCGTGATGGGCTATTCTTTAAAGATAATCCACTTCTTTCAGGGGAAGAGTTAAGTATTTTGCTAGGATTATACATGATGATGAATTTTAAATACGCAACCCTATTTATTGAGTATTTGCAGATTTGACTGTCAAATACAGATCAGCTTTATCCAATATACCTTGCAGTACTGAGCAATAGTAATGATGTGAAGACTTTTGGTTATGAACCAATCGTTGAACCACTTCTTAGGGAGCTTTGCATACTTTAAAATCAGGGATTTTACATTGATAAGTTGGGTACCTGCATCAAAGGCACAGTCCTGTATGGGTACCTGCATCAAAGGCACAGTCCTGTATGGGTACCTGCATCAAAGGCACAGTCCTGTATGTGTCATCGGACAATTTAGGAGCTCATTCTTTGGCTGGGTTTAAGAGTCATTTCGTGTTGAGAAATTTTGTAGATTTTGCTTAGCCAGCCATTCAGAATATTAATATAAGCCATTCAGAATATCCACATAGAAATTTTCATTTTTTTATTTAAACACACACACCTAACAAAACAAGTAAAGTACTGAAAAAAAGAGAAATTAAACAGCACTCAAGTAAATGTGCTTTGTTAATGCCCACTACTGACATCTGGACAAATAAAACCAAAATGTTTTTGGTATAGAGTAAAAATAATAAATCTTTGCACCACACTCCTCTCACACACTGCTACCCCTGCCCCTCCCTGCTTGGTGGTATGATCCTTGTCAATCCTCACATGATTGGCTGCACAGCATGCACGTGACACCTGTAGCCAACGGCCGCAGCGCCCGCAGGTACTTTTCCTAAAGAGAAAAGTTAAAAAAAAAAAAAGGACGGCTCTCGGACGGACGGGAGCCGGATCTTTGAACCAGCTCGTTCGCGACCGACAAGTCACTACTATACATAATCACGTTAGGGTTTTTCATCATTTTCATGTGTGTTATCTAATGTCAGTGCATGTAACGTTAGACTGCTCTTGTTTCCTGAGCGGAATCCAGAGGAAAACACACCGGTAATGGGACACGGGACGTCTCTTATTTGCAACAGCAGCTTGTAGCTATGACAGGGAATATATGTAGTCAGATCTGAGTTTACGTGTGTCAGTAACAGCGCACACGGACGAGAGACATCTGCCGGGTGCGCCGTGTTGCCAGTGCCCCCCCCCCCGGCAGCGTTTCACTGAGATACATGACTTATGTACGTTTGGACAGAGAGAGAAAGACACAGAAGACACAGAGATTCATTCATCTCACCCAGAGTGGTTCAGAGGACACGCCCCTACAGTCCTGGACCCGAGAATACTGCTCATTTTTACCTGATTTTGACACCGAATTTCATAAACTTGTCGTTATTTTTAATCATTCAAATTTGGCTGGGTGGTTAATAACACTTTCTTCTTTAGTCTGACAAACTCAAAATACATATTTATTTTTACTTTACACAGACTTTAATCATTTTAAAAATATACTAACTTTAGCCTGCAGGCACCAGCTAATGTTGGCATATTACATGGACATGCCTAACCTGTTCAAACCAGCACTGGAAGTTGAAAAAATTTCAACCGTCTGTCCTGAAATTTTGGACCCCTCTGTCAAAGACACTATCAAGAGGAAATTCAGAAACGTGACTGCTGTTTATCTTGCAAAAACTGTCTTCTTACATAGAACTTGGTACACACAAGGAATGTTTTTATCATCTGGAAACACGAGTGGAGTTCCTGATTTTGGAAAAAACGTTAATGTGCTAATTGTTGAAAACAAGCCCTGTTTTGTTTTGGAACCATACACAGCTTGGTACACGAAGCACTTGAGATGTTTTGAGGTCTGCAAAACTGCTAGTAGTTCAACAAGAGGAGCTCAACGACTACCTCCCCCTATCGGCATATAGGGTTCAAGACAGACTTCTTGTTTCTCCTACAGCGTTTCTGCTGCATTGAGGTGGGTGAAACACAGATTTAATTCATCACTTCTTGCACAATTTCAACAAAACATTGTGACATTTTTAACTGTATGGCCACTGGATTTGATTGCATTGTAGGCTGCTTCTTTTGTTTTGTCCACCTATTGTATCATGGATAAGTAGAGTTTTTCTATTTCTTTGTATGTTTTGTCAGTCTGTGGAATTGCACCACAACAGGTATTGATGCCTAATTGTCGTATCTTAAATCTCAAATGGTGGTAACTGTTGAAATATTTATATTTTTGTTCCAGAGCCCAACATGCTGCTGCAAATCTTTCTCAATGAACATGACATTAGGAAGATCCAGACTGATAGCTTGCCAGAGACTCTTGATGCGTTTCATTCAATCCTGAAATGTAAGCTTGGGTTGAAAGGTGACTTAGTGGAATCGGAGAAACCAAACAACCACTTAACAAGTGTATGGCTCCACACCGGAGGGCTAACTCATCAGGACTAGACTCTGCAGTTTTCTTACACCTTAAAGACAAGGGATACTTTTAGTGACAATGATGTTTGCATCTTGGACAGGGAAGACAGAGGTTCAAAAGAGGAGTGAAGGAGGCTATCTATGTAAAATTAGAGAAACCTTCACTCAACAGAGGAGGAGGCCTCAGACACCACTTATCCCTCATCTACAGTGCTGTCCTTTCATCCCTCCCCAGGAGACTGAACAGCACTTTACACTTAGCCTCATGTGACTCTTACGACCATCGTGAACCTGTACGACTGTCGTTCACACCAGACCTCAGGTGACCTTAGTCACTGTCGTCTCTGACGACAGTCTTCACAACAACGAGCACTAACGAACTAAGTCAATCAATCGGCTGGTCTACGATCCTGCCAAGGATAAATACTCAGACTCCCCACCAGTCACTCAGAACTGAGGAAGCTTCTCGGATGAGAGGCGAAACGTCGTCATGGATCTACAACAAGTCCAGTTGCCCTAGACTCAACCTTTTTTGAAGAAAGATGACTCACAACCTACACAGTTGTCTTCTGAGTTCTGTTACAATTTAACTCTGTTCACCAACTGCTGTTATGCTACATTCTTAGTTAATAAATTTAGTCATAAGTTTTATTTTCTATATTTCTATATTTTTCTATATATTAATATTTCTTTTATCTGAATCACTATAAGTAGAGAGTACCTATTTGTGCACATTCTAGAGTGAATATTTTACCCACAAGCTTGTGCTGTTCAGGGGCAAAAAATTAGGCTTGAATACCCGGATATTTTGCACTGTGTTGTTTGTGAACTTTGGTTTATGAAGCCACAATGGCCATGTTCACACAGGAACTTTACTGGATCAGTAAAGCTTTTGTTCAGAAGACACGTTTTGTTTTTTGCTCCATTGTTCCATTTGTCAAACAGAACAGCTCATGTTTTCCCAAAGATGAACTTCAAGGGGAAAGAGAAGCACTGACATCTAACATTTCTTTGACACAAAGTGTTGACATCTCTCTTTGAGATGTCCTAACAGGATAGCATGATCTGTCTGCTGCTCTGTCCAACTCTGTGGGGTAGTGCTATAGAATGATTGAGGTACAGTACAAGTTGGGAAACTAAAACACATTTTTCTTTGTTATTATCAATAAATCCGAGATTGTGGAAAAACAAACAAAAAACAAAGCTAACAATTTGGTCAGTTGCAGGACTGAAGTCATAGTCCAGTCCTGTGGTGGATTGGGGTGACTTACACATAACTAGTCTTTAATTCATGCTTGATATTTATTGTAGTTATTCTTTCCCTGTTGAATGTTTGTTTGTTTTTTTCTAATTGTTTCCACAATCAGTAAGCCAACTACCTGAAACTATTGCATCATGGGAAATGTGTCATGGGAAGTCCCCCAGCAGTCTAGTCCTATAGCAGCATAACTAAGGGATGGTTCAGGACTCACCTGAGCCAGGTCTAACTATAAGCCTTATTGAGTGTGCCTGCAAGGCCCATACTTAGGAATTTCGGCATGCTACGCCTCCCACAGTTTTGGTCGCACATACATACACAAAAGAGGTATCAAAACGACCGACTCGGCCGGGAATGGTGTGCTATGACTCTTCTAAGTGCTTCGCCGAACGGTTTTGTCAAAAATCACCAAAAACCATGCCAAAAAATGAATGGGTGTGTATTGGTAGAATGTTCGTGAGCTAGGGGTGTGACATCATTCAGCTTTTGGATACGCCACACCGTTTGCCATTTGTGGCCACCTGTTTGAGGGGGTTCACTTTGAGATTTTCTGTATCTCTCAGGGGTCAGAGGGAGAGAGCACGCGCACAGCTGCGCTTGATTGCTCTGGGTGGCACCTGACCCTGGTTGCTTGGCAACCACAAGCCTGACTGTGTGAAACAAGCACGCACACACACTGACAGCTACTTAATGTATGGGCATGACGGGGCCAGAGTCAGGCACACTCAAAATTTCTTTAGAAATGTTCTAGTCTTGTCTTAAGACTACTCTTAAATGTGGAGAGGGGGTCTGCCTCCAGAACCCAAAATGGTAGTTTGTTCCACAGAAGAGGAGCTTGATAGCTGAAAGCTCTGGCTCCCAATCTACTTTTGGAGACTATAGGAACTACAAGGAACCCAGCATTCTGAGAGCGCAGTGTTCTAGAGGGGTAGTAAGGTACTATGAGCTCTTTAGATATGATGGTGCCTGACCATGAAGAGCTTTGTATGTAAGGAGAAGAATTTTAAATTCTATTCTAGATTTAACAGGTAGCCAGTGCAAGGAAGCCAACATGGGAGAGATGTGATCTCTGATCTTGGTTCCTGTCAGAACACGTGCAGCAGCATTCTGAATTAGCTGCAAAGTCCTAAGAGACTTATTGGAGCAGCCTGATAACAATGAGTTACAATAGTCCAGCCTAGAAGTAACAAATGTGTGGACTAGTTTTTCTGCATCCGCTTGAGACACGATGCGTCTGATTTGGAACTTTTCACTCTTTACTGATGTTTTAAAATATTTAGTGATTAATTGAGAAAATAATAATTTCATGCTATTACCACCTCCAAATAACTTACCATTTAAGAACCATTAATTTAACGTTAGAATTGGATGTGAATCAAAGATTGCACGTATAAACTTCACATGGTAAAGTAAATCTGCAAAACATTCACTGTCTCTGTCTTGTTTTCATCTGCTAATACCATGAAGCATGAAGAACTTTTGGTTATGTTTAGGAGCTCAGAGCACTTGGTTAAGGAAACACTGTGTCTTGGTTTGATAAAGTCAAAGTCAAAGGTGACAAGATGTGTTTTCTATGTTTAGCTTCCCTGACCTTAGCCAAAAAGTGTGTGGAAGTGAATGCCTGTATTCAGTGTCTAAGTAATTTGCCTGTTGACAGCTGGGCAGAAAGTATGTGTCAGATTGAAAGTTCTGAATCAGATTGTAATGTAATGTACATTCAGACAATCCTGCTGTAGCTCTGTAAAGTAGAATGGTAATAGAATGGTTCGATCTGCTCTCTCTGCCTGCAGTAATCCTGCAGAGGCACAATGAACGTTTTGACTGTACAAGACTCTTCATCATCCAGCTGTGTATGTACAATCAGACCTCTGTCAATAAATTCAAGTACAGCTTTCACAAACCTGCTGTGCCTCATTTCCATCTATCATCTCAGTTGGCAATCCTACAACATCATTTTTATTTTCATGCAGCCTGTCTCCTTCAGCCCCATTCTTATTCAGCAACCGGGGTGTTGCGTCCGCAGCGCAGCGGTCATATTGTCATATTTATTCCCACAGCGGGCAGGCAGGCGAGACAGTGAGTGTAATGAGAGAGATCATTGGGATGATGTACACTGGCCTTTTTCCCCAGGCGCTGGAGGCTTCAGCTTTTGACCTCCAAAGCAATTGAGATCTCTGGAGTCTCTCGGCTTGGATCCCCCTTATCAGCAGACTCATCCCTGCCCTCCTGCCTCCACTTTTCTGCTTCATATCTCACCAGTTATCAAAAATTACATCCGAGAGGATGACTGAACACTTCACCAACTGTTCGACCACCTGCCTGTTTTTTTGTTTTTTTCCACTGACTCAATCCAAAGTCAGGGAAAATGACTGTTTTTCATTATTTCATGCCTCAAGTCACTTATTAATGTAGGGTGATGACTGCTGAAGTGGTGCAAAAACACTGCTTATACAGCATGGAATATGTTCAGTGCTCAAACAATACTGACATATACTTTAAAGATATATTATGAAATATGAATGTAAGCCGTTCATGAGGAAAGTTTACTGAGCTCATCACCAAACTCTTTGTTCTTTGTCAGAGGTGGATAACCAGTAACCAGACATACAATTACCAAAGTAACCTCCTCATCGATTAACCACTTTAACTAACACGGTACTGTTAACAAAAGGAAATCAACGCAGCCGCAATCTTCACCTTTATGAAACAGTGGTCTGCTGTGTGTCTAATGTTTTGTTGTTGAGGATATTTGCTCATTAGCATTTTTCTGGGGAAGACAGCCTGGAGGTGATTTCACTTAAGACTTCAATTGCTGTTTGCTCTGCTTAGTTGTTCTTCACATAAATGTATAAATGTCTCGGGCTGACTTGACCTTGTATATTTGTGGTACAGTCAGTCATAGTACAGTGATTCCAAGTGTGCTATCCATCATGCAGTTGCAGGTTTATATTGTTGAATGTGATGGCGCGAGGAAGGGGTAGTTTAATCATCTTTAATGACATCATTGATTGAATTTTTTGTGCACACAGACTGGAGACACACTGGGCAATAAAAGTAATGAGATTTTGATATAAAACTGTGCTAATGAAAGGAGGCAAAGCTGCAGTTCATTCTTCGTTTGAGATGGTGTATACTCACAAGTGATCAATTATAAGAAACGCATTTTACTTGACGAATGTATTGTTGGTTTAATGATGAGTAACAAGTACAACTACAAGTGGAAAATGTCATGTTTTATTCTATAGTAACTGTAATGTTCCAAAATCATAAACCAGAAAAAAGGGTTATTATTACAAGATGTCAGCAATAAAGATAAGCAACTATAATGATCACTGGGTTGGCGGCTCAATCCCCACCTTCGTGTTGACATGTGCCGATCCCAGGAAGGGTCCACATCCCATCAGGAAGGGCCTGTGCCACATCAGAATATCACCATCAAATCTTTATGTTGAATTGGGAGGGGGCCAGTTTGCCTGTAGGATGTAAACAGATGATCCACTGTGGCGACGCTGATGGGGAGCAGCCAAAAGAGAATAATGAATAATAATAACAACAAATATAACCGATGAGGCAAGAAGGAAATGAGGACTGGAAGGTGGCACCTCAGACACAGATTGAGTGGACAGGACTCTATGAGTGAGAAATGTACGTACAAAAATAACATTTCAACATTTCAATTCATATTCATGATGAAAGAGTGGAAGCATTTTGATAAGAATCTGACTTACTAGAGACTGAGTTAAAGAAAAATGTGAAGCAGGTTGAACAGAATAGAAAAGACACGAGGAGAGCCACTACGAGAATAAAATCTGGTATGGCGATGGATGATGGGAAAGAATTGCAGAGTGGAAAAAGACTGTGGAGGAACAAACACAGAAGTTTTCCTGCTGGTCAGAAAATATCATGACATTTCTGCAGGTCTGTTCTCAGCACAGATTTACAGCAAAACATTCTTAGAGGAGACAGAAATTAACCAACCGCTCAGCACATACATTTGGTGATGTGTAGCTGCTGCTCTAGAATGTTCTGGGTCATAATGACCATTTATTTACGACATAAACATTTTAAATTAACATGTCAGGAGTGGTACCAACAGTATGTATAAGGGAATGTTCTATTCTAGCATGCCACATATGGGCGTTACACAGGGTCAAGCATGTGTCTTGAGGTCTCTGTAGTGTTAGGTCTTATGTTGTTATGGAGATACTGACTTCTCTCCTTGAGACACGGAGGAGCTGTATGTTTGTGTTCAGGAAAGGAGGCATCATTCTGATCATTACTATGGTAACTGTGGTTAGAGGATAGTCTCACTCCATAGACACAACAGATGAATAACACAGAAGTCTCTACAGAGTCACATTGTCAGACCGCTGAGGGTTAACATATTTCCTTGTTTGCAAAACAATGACCAGTTGGCAAATACCGTATATACTGTAGATGCATTGAGTATGACGACAACGAAACAATGCAACATTTTGATCTGGAGCAAGATGTCCCCTGACCTTTCTTCTAAAATCTAATGTTTATTGTCATTAAAATGTACTGAGAATGTTCATGCTCACCAGAAGACAAATCATTTCAATTTTGGAAATGGTAAAGGCTTTCTTCTAGCATGACCCTCACCCTCACTCATTAGATCAGTTGACTATATTGTCCTAAAATGAATGAAATACTGTGCATACGCTCATGCCCATCCCATTTCTTTCTCCTGCTTTCTCCTCTCCTTCCTACTCTGTTGTGCCTGGGTGTTACATCTCTCCCATTTTGGCTTCCTTGCACTGGCTACCTGTTAAATCTAGAATAGAATTTAAAATTCTTCTCCTTACATACAAAGCTCTTCATGGTCAGGCACCATCATATCTAAAAGAGCTCATAGTACCTTACTACCCCTCTAGAACACTGCGCTCTCAGAATGCTGGGTTCCTTGTGGTTCCTATAATTTCCAAAAGTAGATTGGGAGCCAGAGCTTTCAGCTATCAAGCTCCTCTTCTGTGGAACAAACTACCATTTTGGGTTCGGGAGGCAGACACGGTCAACACTTTTAAGAGTAAACTTAAGACTTTCCTTTTTGATAGAGCTTATAGTTAGGGCTGGCTCAGGTCATCCCTTAGTTATGCTGCTATAGGACTAAACTGCTGGGGGACTCCCCCTTTCAGGGTTATGCCTAGCCAGGCACGGTATTGGTTGAAGATGCAGTCACATCTCCCTTTACTGAAAACCCTCTCTCTCTCTCTCTCTCTCTCTCTCTCTGTCTCTCTCTCTCTCTCTCTGTCTCTCTGTCTCTCTCTCTCTCTCTCTCTCTCTCACCATCACCACCACCATCTGTAAACATACATGTCTGTCATACATGTACATTAATGCATCTTACTAACTAAACTTCTTCCCCGGAGTTTTTGTGCTCTCTCGTCCAGCAGGTTCTCGTGGATCGTGACTGCTGCTGTGGTCCTGCATGACGTCCACTACATATATTATTACTGTCACTAATGTTACCATATCTTCATTACAGTTTATAGTAATTTAGTTTAATGACTTGCTGCTGCTGTGCATCTGTGTCTCTCTATTTCTATCACAGGTTCCACTGCTACTGTAATCATTTTATCATTCATTGTAATCCATTGTCATTTTTCATTGTAATTGTACAAAATGTTTCTGCTGACTTGTTGACTGTACACGTGACATCTATTGCACGTCTGTCCGTCCTGGGAGAGGGATCCCTCCTCTGTGGCTCTTCCTGAGGTTTCTTCCACTTTTTTCCCTGTTAAAAGGGTTTTTTGTGGGCAAGTTTTTCCTCACTCGAACCGAGGGTCTAAGGACAGAGGGTGTCACTCCCTGTACAGATTGTAAAGCCCTCAGAGGCAAAATGTATTTTGCGACTTTGGGCTATACAAATAAAATTTGATTTGATTTGATTTGATTTGTGTTACAGCAGATTCCCCACCGAAGCTTCCCCATAATGCAGCAACAGACCGAAGAAGAAGCACAAGAGTTAACGCCTCAATCATTTCATTCTGTTAATAAATAATTTAAACATATCGTGTTGATGTTGTGGTCCACCCTAGCGAGGATGATCAGGCCCAGCATACCAGAGTTTTGCTTTTTTAGTTTTATTGTTTGGCACATTTCCTCGAAGCACCTGTAAATAAAAGTCCACCTATGGGACCTGCAGCATAACATCTTGAGTCTGCCTCTTACTTTACAACAGACGGTGTGATATTGATGCTGTCTTACATGGACATCATGGGAATACTGTTTGCCTGCACCAAACTGTGCCAATGTTCAAAGTGTCTAGTTTTATTCTTACTCTTACTTTTTTGGATAAAAGCGTCAGTTAAATGACTAAATATAAATGTTTATTCAGTAACATGAATGGATACTGAATGTATGCAAGTTTTTCAATGTTAATCTATACACAGAGGTTACAAACACATTCCTGTGTAATATCAGGCTGATTGGTAACATTTTATACGTTGAATATACTGCACATCTAATGCATGAGTCATGATGATACATATTTATTTAGTGCTTCATGTTCATAAAAGGCAAAGACATTTTAAAGGAGTTAAAATCATCAGACAGCACGATGATGAAGATACGTTTTAAAGGCGTGTCTTAAAGGTAGACAGGCTGGTGTAGTCTCTCATTTGTTTGTTACTGCAGTCTTCTTTTCCAACAGCTGATTTCACACTACCATCAAACCTCACACAACAAATGTGTTAGAGACGGGGGAAAGAGTAACCTTACGGTAAAAAAGAATAATAATAACCAGAGTATGATGAGTTATAATGACATTAAGCAGCATGAAGCACATTACACCTGTCAGCCTGTCGCTGTATATACAGTTCATGTTTAGTTAGCTAACATAGCATTAACATTATCACAGAACTAAGAACATGATGTCTTTGTTGAACATAACTAACATCAGTCAGTAGATACTATATCTAAGTTTGAAGAGTAAGGTGTTAAACTGTGTTTATTTAACTATATTATTGTGAGACAAAACATGCATTAAACTAGTAACTATTAATCATGTTTAAAGCAACAATCATCAGTTACGTGTTATGCCTCATTTTAGTAAACTCATCTTCCTTGTTCACATGTGGATCAGGATCTGATCTGATCTGATCTATTCTATATGTCATCACAATAATAAAATAAAATAATAATGCCCCTTTAATATAATCTGCCCCTGCAGATTCAGTTGATTTGTTTATTTGAGGATGTCATGCATCATTTAGTGAGGAGAGTGGTGGAAGCTGCACAGACTGCAGCACAGACAGGTGAGCTACAGACTGTCAGGTGTCTGATGTGGTCATAAAATGTCTGGCTGTGAGTTTATGAGCTGAAAAATCAAAATGAGTTTAAATAATGGTTGATTCTGGAGCATTGCTGTATTTCATGAATTCACTAATAAACAGAGTAAATCTGGAAATGACATTTATATGTCACCAAACTGTTTTCATAAAACAGTTGGAGAGTGGAGAGTGTGTTACAAGATGACTTTTTATTTCAAACAAATGAAACACGCTGTCAGTGAACATTTTACTGATAGTATCAATATTTGTATGACTTGCCAGGTACATTAATTAACAACATCTCCTCATTATGTTGATGGAAAATGTCATTTGGTCATATAAAAAGTTAATTGAAGTAAATAAAATTTCTAGGAGACTAGGAGGTAGGCAGTAACAAATGGCATAAGGCAAACATTTTACACACTGTGTGTGTGTGTGTGTGTGTGTGCGCATGTGTGTATATGTATTTATGATGGTATAGTCAGGTATAGTCAATAAGACTGTTCTCTGTATGAAACATGGTCGGTAGGTTTTTCAAAGGAAAACTACCCATGCTCCTATTTTAAATCTCTACTTCTACTCTTCACCTAAGCACATTTTGAAACCAGTAACGTACTTTTTAATTCGCAACATTTGCCATTCATAACTTCATTACAAATAACCTGCTGTGCATTTCTATCTGTGTATGCCGGCTACCTTTCTGAACTTCTGCAGTGGTGTGCACACAGACAGTGTTGCTGTGCAGCACTGCTAACATAGCCATTTCACAATCTTTTATTTTGAAACAGATATGCTACGGTATCTTACACAAGGCCAAGTGTAAAATAGTTCACTCAATGATCTGATTTAAGATGGAAAGACCTACAGGGAACAGCTTTACCCCCAAATTCCACCGGGCACGGATGCGATGCGTTCCATGTGCAGCTCGGACACTGCAAGCAGCCTGCGTCAATCTGCAGATAGCTCGACACAGAAACGGCAATCCTGGTGGATTTTCAAAATAAAACACCTTGCGCAAACTGCCAGTTGTAAAAATAGCCAAAAGAGAACTAAACCCTTTAACTTTGTAGCATATTCTACTGGTATCTCTACTGGTATCTAGCCATGTGAATGTCCATTTTCTTTAAGATATCTGTCTGAGATTTCTGCTTCCACACCAGCACAATGAATCTAAATGGGATTTCCTTTGTTCGCTGCAAAGACTGGTGCCACTCTCAAGTCTCAAGCCCCTGAAAATTTTGTTTGAAATCAGAAGTATTTCATTGTCACATGAAATATTTGTGATGAAATAAGCAACAATTAAAGTAAAAAGTTATTGTGAATTTGCTCTGTCTGTTTGTGCTGAACGTAACCGCTGTGAAGCAATCAGGAAATAACTTTTATTTTGCTGATTAACCAGCTTTCTTGATGCTAGTGGTCGCTCACTTTCATTCACTTTCTATGTCTCTCAACTAATTCTCTCTCTCTCTCTCAAACCATCAGACACAAACCAAATTAAATTTCTTTGTGTATTTTGCACCATAAATTGTGAGCCAGACTCAGATTTAAAAGCTGGAATAAACTGAAATAAACAAAGTCAGAACACAATAGGTAGAGTATCAGAGTTTGTCTCAGTTTCAGAGACATTTAAGGCTGACTGTGGAGGTTTGACCAGTCTGAGCGTCTGATTGGCGGTTGCAGCATGACATCAGGCTTCATTTTTCCAAATGTTGGAGAGTAGCGTAACGTAATTAACGTAATTTTTAACTGCAGCATTATATGTCGTAAATAATAATGGCATTTTTCTCCACACTTTATTTAACACAAGAAAGAGGCTAGAGTTAGAGGCTAGAGAGGCTTTAGTTCAGAGGCTAGACTAAACAATGTGAGAGGGGCATTTTAATTGCAGCATTATGTGTTAGCATAATCTGTCGTCAATAATTATGGAGATATATTCGCCACATTTCTATTATGTGGCATTTAATGTACAGTTGAAAGAGTGATGCTGACTGTGAGTTATGAGAATATAATAGTTTTGTATTTGTGTCAGTATTGAAAGAAATCCACCGGCTCTGCCGCAGTCCAGTAAGCACTCTGCTCGGCTCTGCGTCGCAGCCGCGACGTGACAGTATCCGGATCTGTTAAGTGAGTGACCCAAATGTCTACATGTCTACTACCAGCTACCTGCAGTGAAAGTTAGTGACCAGCTTGGAAACTTGGAGTTAGAGAAGTCGCTAAATGACGTCATCAGCTGGTGGTGGGTTGCCATCCGCGTGTCTATACCTGCTGAATGTAACCGCTGTGAAACAATCAGGACATAACTTTTTATTTCTCTGATTAATAACAGCTTTATCGAGGCCGGCGCTCACTCTCTCTGTTACTCTATGTCTCTCTACCAAAGCGCTCTCTCTCTCTCTCTCTCTCTCTAATCATTGGACACAAATCAAATTAAACTTCTTCGTGTCATTATATTTTTCAGCGTAAATTGCGAGTCAGACTCAGATTTAGAAGCTGGTACATGAAATAAACAAAGTGAGAACACACACAGGTAGATTATCAGAGTTTAGTCCGTGAATCCACCTGCATAGTCTCTGCTTCAGAGACATTTCAGGCTGTCTGTGGAGGTTTGACCGATCTGAGTGTCTGATTGACGGCCGGGCCGGGCTGTGACATGGGGCTCCGTTTTCCAAAAGTTGAATCTGGATCAACTTCTCTCCCGGTCGCTGACGACGTTTTTTGCGGCAACCCCTGCGTTGCAGGCTGCCGGTGCGGAAATACACGACCCACCACCGAAATGAATTAAAAAAACGTCGACAGCGTCCAGTTTCCCTGTTCCTGGCTGAACGCCCGCTTATTTGCCTTTATGTTTTTTGCCTGGTTTCCAGCCGCCTTTTGGTTTTTTGGAATACTGCTCTGTGTTTCTTTGTGTTTTATTTTGGTCATTAAAGTGAGCTCTTGTTCACCCTCACCTGCCTGCAACTGGGTCCTTTTCTGAACCCCCCCCCCCCACACACACACACACACACACACACACACACACACACACACTCCCACATAACAAATCTACTTCTACTAAATCTGACTAAAGTGTATAGTAAGTAAGTATAATTAGCACATATGGTTAGGTCCATTGTAAATATAATATCAATATATAATCTTATGAGGGGAAAAAGGGCATGAAGCGTACAGGGTGATAAACAGTTCAACCAATAATCAAAGAGTTTTTTATTATATTATTTTTAGGGCTGTCAAATTAACACATTAATTTCGATTAATGAATTAATTAATTATAGAAAAAATAACAATTAAAAAAATAACGCAGATTAATCGGGCTGCATCCACTAGTGGAATTAGGAAACTTCAGCCCACTCTCCAGCACAGTAGGTGACAGTAATGCTCCTTAAACGCTCGTTGCCGTCCGCCATTAAATAAAAGAAGAAGAATCAGGCTGCGTGGTACCTGCTGGTGCCACCTTTGAGTCGGGAAAACGCTCCGCCCACACCTGCTTTGTAAACATGATGGAGGCAGATGAGAAGCAACACCTGATGCTAGCGTTAGCAGCCAGCCTCGACCTCGACCAGACATTCAGATGCAAACTGATGAAGTCTACTAACGACTGATTAACAAACTGCCTCACTGACCAAAGTGACAACCAGTATTATTGTGGAGATTATGATGATCATTTGTTGCAGCTGCCCTTCGCTTGGCCTTGGCGTGGTGAGTTTCATAGTGTCTGCGAATGTTAAATTCTTTGAGCACCGCCACTTTATTTTTGCAGATTAGACAAACTGCCTTTTCCTTGCACTGGCTCTCTCTGTTGTCCCTCCCCCAAAGACCACAGACTCCTTTGATTGGCTAGAATACGTCATAGGAACCGTCCACTGATTGGTTGAAAAAGAAAGTATTCTGCCTAGTAACGTTTTTCCATTCATCGACTGCGTATGGAGTCTGCCGAACATCTATTTTTCGATTGGTCTTTTACACGGCGGCATAGAACAACAAGGAAGTGTCGCACAGACTATGGGTGCGGTTGAATAGTCAAATTTACTTAGGAACCTTCCTAACTGAGTGAAATGACCCGGAAGTATTAACGTAGTCGCCATGATAAGAGCTGTCTCAAACTGTTAAGGAAAGGAGCTTCAGTGCTTCCTTTATCATCTCCTTTAGCATAGGATACACCGGACCATCCTTTACCAAAGGAAAGGAGGTAATGCCGCCCCACAATTCCTTGCGGCAGCGACAAAAAATCGGCGCACCCTTCAGTCATTCACAACCAGACATAAAAAAAATATTAATGTATTTAAACAGTGTGATGCAGACTGCAGCAGAGAGAGCGTGTGAATATGAACATACGTGTTGACATGATCTAAAAACTTTGATCATGAAGTGTGTTCTGTTGTTGACTGTGGAGCTGCGTTCACACACAGAGTAAAAACTGTTTCTAACTGTGACATCCAGCGTCCTGCAGATCATCATGAAGTTACCGTTGCTGATTAATCATATATCTATCATAACTTGCTAATATGTTTCTATATGAGTGGACAGGAGGGTGAGCGACCATACCAGCGTAACAAACACTTCATTTGACTTCTGTGACAGGTGGACAATATTCATTTATTATTTGAATTATGACGTTGATAATGAAGTCAGATTTTTCACCGGGTTTTCCACGTTTATATTTCCTGCATTAAACTACATGCTAAGAGCGCACGGGGAGTATCTAGTAAGTATATTCAAGTCTATTAATAAATCCTAAACCTAAACTAAATTATACTTCATTTGAAAGTCTTGTTCTTAGCCTTACTCACCCAACCTGGAAAACATTACAGCCAATTCTATTTGTTATAGTATATCGTGCTCCTGGTCCTTACTCTGAATTTTTATCTGAATTTGCAGAATTTGCATCAGGCTTGATCCTTAAAACAGATAAAGTAATTATTGTAGGTGATTTTAATATTCATGTGGACAACCACAATGATAGTCTTAGCACTGCGTTTATCTCTTTGTTAGATTCAATTGGCTTCTGTCAGAGTGTAAATAAACCGACTCATTGTCTGAACCACACTCTTGATCTTGTTCTCTCATATGGCATTGAAATTGATCATCTAATAGTCTTTCCACAGAATCCTCTTCTGTCTGACCATTTTTTAATAACCTTTGAGTTCATATTACTGGACTATAAGCCTTTTGGCAGAAACTCCTACAGCAGATGTTTATCTGATAGTGCTGTAGCCAAATTCAAGGAAGTGATTCCTTCAGTATTGAATTCAATGACTTGTCTCAATGTAGCAGAGGACTTGTCTGCTTCCTTTAGCCCCTCACAAATAGATCATCTTGTTGATAGTACTACAGGCTCATTACGAACAACTCTAGACTCTATTGCACCTCTGAAAAAGAAGATAATTAAACAAAGGAGGTTAGCACCATGGTATAGCCAGCAGACTCGCAACTTAAAGCAAGAGGCACGTAAATCTGAACACAAATGGCGTGCCACTAAACTGGAAGAATCTCGTTTAGTGTGGCAAGATAATCTTAAAACATACAGGAAGTCTCTCCGTAATGCCAGAACAGCCTATTACTCTTCATTAATAGAGGAAAATAAGAACAACCCCAGGTTTCTCTTCAGCACTGTAGCCAGGCTAACAGAGAGCCACAGCTCTATTGAGCCATCTATTCCTTTAGGTCTAACTAGTAATGACTTCATGAGCTTCTTTAATGATAAAATTATAACTATTAGAGACAAAATTCATCACCTCTTGCCCTCAACAGGCACTGATCTGCATTCTGATACAGCAAGTTTGGAAACAGCTGTAAAACCTGATATATATGTGACCGGGTGGTACGTTGATTTAATATCAAACGTTCCATGATGTTGTGTATAGCTCCCATGTATGTGTTTTTGGTGTTTCTTGTTTAATGTTACATTTGTTTCAGTCAAAATGATGCAAATTAGATTGTAAGTGGGACACCACAGGTTCACACGCTAGTACAGACTTTGGTCACAAGGTGGCAGTATGGAGTAAGGTTATTGCTATTCCGCCTGGTGCATGACGGTATTTTGGTCTGTGTTACGCGCGAACGACCTGGAGAGTTGCAGAGCAGACGGTGCGGTTTCTCCGTCGTGCGTAGTAGGTAAATATACAGATATCTTGTAAAGTAATCCTGCACAAGTACTGAAAAGTCGTTGCCTGTTGATATTTTAACAAGATGGTTTGATTTAGGCACTACTAGAGTTTGTGTTGTGGACTTTCTGGCGCCCGTCGTCGAGCTACGGTGTTCTCTATTGTCTGGTAATGTTAGCATGCATATCGTCACACCGTGCTATTGTGCTTCATAACTAAGGAAACTCTGTATGATTTACATTGATTTTTACTTTTGTTTGAAGGTAAATGACAGTGTGTTGAGTTGTGCAATCTCCGGGGAGTTCCACGTGTTATTTGTGAAACCTGTTGAAATGTAAGTGTCTTTTAATAAGTGCATATTTTATATCTGTCACCTTTATGTGGGCTTGTGATTGTTAAGAATGTAGTTAACAGGGTATGTTGTCCTTCTGTCTATATCCAGAGCCCACTGCCGTATTTTTTATTTTGTATTTTGTTAGTATTTTTCTTTTTTCTAAATTTCTGTGAAGTAGAAGCTGCCATAAGCTAGCTCATACACTGAGGTGAGCAGTTAAAACTGTGGTTCACAATAAAATTAAGGCTACAAAACCCGGAAAACAATTGTGTCCTGTGTGGCATCTAATTCCACGGGCTACATATATTTAGACTGTTTTTCTCCCATCGACCTTCATCAAATAACTTCAATAATTTCTTCATCTAAGTCGTCAAACTGTCTCTTAGATCCCATCCCAACCAGGCTGCTCAAGGATGTTTTACCTCTAGTTAGCCCTTCTTTATTGGATATGATTAATCTGTCTTTATTATCAGGATATGTACCACAATCCTTTAAAGTAGCTGTAAGTAAACCTCTTCTTAAAAAGCCCACTCTAGATCCAGAGGTTTTAGCCAATTACAGACCAATATCAAACCTTCCCTTTCTTTCTAAGATACTTGAGAAAGCTGTAGCCAATCAGCTGTGTGACTTTCTCCATAAGAACAGTTTATATGAGGATTTTCAGTCAGGATTTAGAGTGCATCATAGCACAGAGACCGCACTAGTCAAAGTTACAAACGACCTCCTAATGGCATCAGACAAAGGACTCATCTCTGTACTTGTCCTGTTAGATCTTAGTGCCGCATTTGACACCACTGACCATCAAATTCTTTTACAGAGACTGGAACATCAAATTGGCATCAAAGGAACCGCCCTAAGCTGGTTTAAGTCTTATTTTTTAGATCGTTCTCAGTTTGTTCTTGTCAATCATGAATCCTCCATGCATACCAAAGTTTGTCATGGAGTCCCACAAGGTTCTGTACTTGGACCACTTCTATTCAGTTTATATATGCTTCATCTAGGGAACATTATTAGGAATCACTCCGTTAATTTTCATTGTTATGCCGACGACACCCAATTATATTTATCGATCAAGCCTGATGAAACCAATCAGTTAACTAAACTCCAAGCATGCCTTAAGGATATAAAAAGTTGGATGACCTTCAATTTTCTGATGTTAAATTCGGACAAAACTGAAGTTCTTGAAATTGGACCCAAAAACATCAGAAACTCTCTTTCTAGAGACTTAGTTACTTTAGGTGGGATCACCCTGGCCTCCAGCTCCACCGTAAAGAATCTTGGAGTTGTTTTTGATCAGGATTTGTCCTTTAATGTCCACATAAAACAAATTTCCAGGACTGCATTCTTCCACTTACGTAACATTGCCAAAATCAGACGCATTGTATCTCAAGCGGATGCAGAAAAACTAGTCCACACATTTGTTACTTCTAGGCTGGACTATTGTAACTCATTGTTATCAGGCTGCTCCAATAAGTCTCTTTGGACTTTGCAGCTAATTCAGAATGCTGCTGCACGTGTTCTGACAGGAACCAAGATCAGAGATCACATCTCTCCCATTTTGGCTTCCTTGCATTGGCTACCTGTTAAATCTAGAATAGAATTTAAAATTCTTCTCCTTACATACAAAGCTCTTCATGGTCAGGCACCATCATATCTAAAAGAGCTCATAGTACCTTACTACCCCTCTAGAACACTGCGCTCTCAGAATGCTGGGTTCCTTGTAGTTCCTATAGTTTCCAAAAGTAGATTGGGAGCCAGAGCTTTCAGCTATCAAGCTCCTCTTCTGTGGAACAAACTACCATTTTGGGTTCGGGAGGCAGACATGGTCAACACTTTTAAGAGTAGTCTTAAGACTTTCCTTTTTGATAGAGCTTATAGTTAGGGCTGGCTCAGGTCATCCCTTAGTTTTGCTGCTATAGGACTAAACTGCCGGGGGACTCCCCCTTTCAGGGTTATGCCTAGCCAGGCACGGTATTGGTTGAAGATGCAGTCACATCTCCCTTTACTGAAAACCCTCTCTCTCTCTCTCTCTCTCTCTCTCTCTCTCTCTCTCTCTCTCTCTCTCTGTCTCTCTCTCTCTCTGTCTCTCTCTCTCTCTCTCCATCACCACCACCATCTGTAAACATACATGTCTGTCATACATGTACATTAATGCTACTATACTAACTAAACTTCTTCCCCGGAGTTTCTGTGCTCTCTCGTCCAGCAGGTTCTCGTGGATCGTGGCTGCTGCTGTGGTCCTGCATGACGTCCACTACATATATTATTACTGTCATTAATGTTACCATATCTCCATTACAGTTTATAGTACCTTAGTTAATGATTTGCTGCTGCTGTGCATCTGTGTCTCTCTATCTCTATCACAGGTTCCACTGCTACTGTAATCATTTTATCATTCATTGTAATCCATTGTCATTTTTCATTGCAATTGTACAAAATGTTTCTGCTGACTTGTTGACTGTACACGTGACATCTATTGCACGTCTGTCCGTCCTGGGAGAGGGATCCCTCCTCTGTGGCTCTTCCTGAGGTTTCTTCCACCTTTTTTTCCCTGTTAAAAGGGTTTTTTGTGGGCAAGTTTTTCCTCACTCGAACCGAGGGTCTAAGGACAGAGGGTGTCACTCTCTGTACAGATTGTAAAGCCCTCCGAGGCAAAATGTATTTTGCGACTTTGGGCTATACAAATAAAATTTGATTTGATTTGATTTGATTTGATTTATATCAGATGAGTGTTTTGTAGTTCATCTTCTGGACTTTGTAGTTTTACCACAGGTCACGTCAATAACATTCGCCGTCACATTATAATGACGTAGTCTAAGTGTAAGTGCAGTCGGATTCTCTGAACACTGCGGTCGTCTTCTCCTAACTCCTTATGAATTCTCCTTCACATCTTTCCTTGACCTCGTGACGTTTTCTATCGAGGTCAAGGAAAAGTGGTTAGGAAAGGACTTAGGAGCTAATTCTTTTGACTATTCGACCGTACCCTATGAGGGGCCGTTCAAGACATTATTCATTCTGGCCCTCTCACATACATATATTCTCCTCCCACATACATATATTCTCACTCTCACATACATATATTCTGACTCACATACATATATTCTCACTCTCACATACATATATTTTATCTCTTATTTACATATATTCTCAGGAGAATGTATGTATGTGAAAGGAGAATGTATGTATATGAAAGGAGAATATATGTATGTGAGAGGAGAATGTATGTATGTGAAAGGAGAATAACATGCTCAATGGGTGACATGTCCGGTGAGTATGCTGGCCATGCAAGAACTGGGATGTTTTCAGCTTCCAGGAATTGTGTACAGATCCTTGCACCATGGGGGCGTGCATTATCATGCTGCAACATGAGGTGATGGTCGTGGATGAATGGCACAACAATGGGCCTCAGGATCTTGTCATGGTATGCCATCAATAAAATGCACCTGTGTTCGTCGTCCATAACATACGCCTGCCCATACCATAACCCCACTGCCACCATGGGCCACTCGATCCACAACATTGACATCAGAAAACCGCTCACCCACACGACGCCACACACGCTGTCTGCCATCTGCCCTGAACAGTGAAAACCGGGATTCATCCGTGAAGAGAACACCTCTCCAATGTGCCAGACGGCATCGAATGTGAGCATTTGCCCACTCAAGTCGGTTACGACGACGAACTGGAGTCAGGTCGAGACCCCGATGAGGACGACGAGCATGCAGATGAGCTTCCCTGAGACGGTTTCTGACAGTTTGTGCAGAAATTCTTTGGTTATGCAAACCGATTGTTGCAGCAGCTGTCCGAGTGGCTGGTCTCAGACGATCTTGGAGGTGAACATGCTGGATGTGGAGGTCCTGGGCTGGTGTGGTTAGACGTGGTCTGCGGTTGTGAGGCCGGTTGGATGTACTGCCAAATTCTCTTTGGAGACGGCTTATGGTAGAGAAATGAACATTCAATTCACGGGCAACAGCTCTGGTGGACATTCCTGCTGTCAGCATGCCAATTGCACGCTCCCTCAAAACTTGCGACATCTGTGGCATTGTGCTGTGTGATAAAACTGAACATTTTAGAGTGGCCTTTTATTGTGGCCAGCCTAAGGCACACCTGTGCAATAATCATGCTGTCTAATCAGCATCTTGATATGCCACACCTGTGAGGTGGGATGGATTATCTCGGCAAAGGAGAAGTGCTCACTATCACAGATTTAGACAGATTTGTGAACAATATTTGAGAGAAATGGTTATTTTGTGTATATAGAAAATGTTTTAGATCTTTGAGTTCATCTCATGAAAATTGGGAGCAAAAACAAAAGTGTTGCATTTATATTTTTGTTCAGTGTATGTATGTGAGAGTAAGAATATATGTGAGAGGAGAATGTATGTATGTGAGAGTGAGAATGTATGTATGTGAGAGTGAGAATGTATGTATGTGAGAGAAGAATATATGTATTTGAAAGGGCCAGAATGAATAATGTCTTGAATGGCCCCTCATAACAGACACAAACCACACATCTCCGTTCTCAGCGGAATCTCAGGAAAACAGTGAAACAAACCACATCTCTCTATCATAAACCGTTTCAGAGATATTCACATATATGTAAAACTTAAGACTTTTAGGTGGATCCGCCCAATCCGTCCCCAGAGGGTTAAAAACTCTGCACTCTGAATCTATTTTCCGTTTCCTCAACAGTTTGTTGTCTGGCTTTCTTCCGTTAGCTCGCCTCGCCCACGCGCATATTCCGACGTGACTTTGCTCGTGATCAAGCGTCTGATCACGAGCAAAGTCACGTCGGAATATACCGTATATTGTGTGAGGGGGTGAAAATTAGCTACTCCTGTAAATAGTTTGTAAATAAGGTACATTTTAATTAGAAGGCCAACCTTAATCATTAAGTGTGGATATTTTATAATAGGAAAATGCAATTTAAAAAAATAGGCCATGTTTAGAGGGATTGTTTGGGATCGTTAAGTGGGCCACTCCAATTGTTTAGGCGGGCCACATGTGGCCCAGGAGCCGTAGTTTGGGGACCCCTGTAGTAGGGGAACTGGAGCACCCGGAGAAAACCTCTAACACTAATGATCATAATCAAATCCTAATCTTAAACTTTTCTAAACTGTAAACTGTACTCCCACCATGTGTCACGGGAGAGTGGGGGGGTTACAGGAAAGGACCCAAATGCAGGCAAGTGCACAAGAGCTAACCAAACAAAACGGTGAGGGATAAACACAAAGAAACACAGGAGCAGGATTCAAAAAACCAAAGGACACAAAAAACAGACTAAACAAAAGGCAGCTGGATAACCAGGCAAAAAACACAAAGGGGCAAAAGCAAAGGCAGGGTCAAAAACAGAAAAGATACAAAAACCAGGAACCATGAAACACTAGGAAAAACGCTAGGGAGTCGGAGACAAAGGGGACACACTGAGGGACAAGACATACACATCTATACACGAACACACAGAGAAAAGGCACAGACACAGAGAAAATGGACAGACAAGGAAACACAGGAACTAAATAGGCATGCAGGACTAATCAGGGACAGGTGAAACAAATCAGGGGCAGGTGCAAAATCAAAAAAGGTAGGAAACAAGACAGGAAGTAGAATAAGAAAAGACAGACAGGGTGGAACTACAAAATAAAACAGGAAACACAGAAACAAACTCAAAACTGTAACACCACGAGCAAGCACTTGGCGACAGTGGCGAGGAAAAACTTCCTTTTAGGAGGCAGAAACCTCGGGCACAACCAGGCTCATGGTGGATGGTCATCTGCCGTGACCGGGACAGGACACACACGCACACACACACACACACACACACACAGAGGTGTTGATGATCATCTGCCCCAGGTGAAGTAGCCTAGAATGGTGTTCCTAATAAGCCTAAAGCATCTCCATATCCAGCCCTCGTTCTCCACGTTGGCATCATGCTGGACCTCCTCGGTGGTGTTCTCCTCCTCTACGGCATTCAGGTCTTCTCTGATTGGTTCTCCAATCCAAAGACCGATGCGTCCTGGTCGTGTTGAGCAGGAAGGCTGCTGACCCTCTGCAGGTGCTTCCTGTTCACATGTTGATGTTGGCAAGGGGGGCTTTGTTTTACGAAGGGATGCTGCAGCACCTCCAGGGGTTTAATTCACTTGTCTGGATCGAAATCTAGCATCCTTTTAAGGAGTTCCACAAACAGGTGTTGATCAGTCTGTCTTTCTGGTGTCATCATTATCGGGAGCTGGTCAAGGCTGTTTAGCTTGAAGTATCTTACGCTGGAAATGAGTGTTTGACAACAGCTTTCCATACATGTACAAATATTACAACTCTACCAGATGAAATATGTTAATAACTATTGACATAACATAACATGGTGGTTAAGTGTTTCCACAGAAATAAAGAAATAAATCAAATTGAACTTACTTGCTGTTTGGTTTAGCATCATCTTGAAGGATGTCTTGATCTTGTCCTTTCCGAGGTCTTAAAGTGGAGATATTTTTGTTGCACCTGTTCTCATCAAGTTTGGTTGATGGTCTGACTTGCACTGAAAGATCCCCTATTTGTAGTCTGCATCCTATGACATCACAGGATTCCATCCTTTGATGCCACCTTCTAACATTCTGTGTGTGTGCGTGTGCGTGTGTGTGTGTGTGTGTGTGTGCGGGGTGTTAAAACTAAATCTCCTCCTTTGTGCTCACCATCACCCCATGGATGCCTGAACTCCCAAGCACCCACAAATTTGGCATCTTTATTGCTGACGTTGTTCTAGACCTCTGACCTTATGCAAAAGTCAAATGTGGACCTTTAAGAGAGAAAACATCTGAGTAATCCTGCTTCAGGGGCCACTAACAAGGCTCTGCACACGTCCACTGCGAGTAATAGATGAACACAGAACACAATGTGCATCTTCTCTGCTTTTGCAAACTAAAACAAGTTAGCTTCTCAGCAGCTGTGAGGTTTTTACATCTTTATAGGATTCAATTAGTCATACATAGATACACTACAAGAGAAAGAAATGACAAATGGTGGAACACAGACCTCATCATGTCCATCATGAGGAGAGGGACATCATCGATCCTCACAGTCCCCATCATATTTTTAATCCAGACAGCAGCTGAACTTGATTTTAAGATCATTAGAATCATAAATAAAAAAGTTTTTAATGTTGACATCTGTGTTTTTTTCCTCTTGTAAGATTAAGAGGGTGTTGTGAGAGAGATCATTCACAGTGCATCGTGGGTAGTGATTAAGACACTGAACATTTTTGTTTGGTTTTTTTTGCTCAAAATCATGTCTGACTTGCCTGACTCTCACTCCGGGAGGTGGATGCTGTTTTCTGGGGAGGATGGTCGGTAGGGAGGACTGACCGGGTGACTTCTCCACATATAACATTTTTCTTATGAGTTACCAAAGAGACGACCTACACCACCACTGTGGAAAGCTACAAAGACGTTTCCACGTCTCAAAATCACATCACATACTCACTGTCTGTAAACAGCGGGACATACTTGGCTCTCACCAGAGATGCTGTTTTCCTGGCAGGAAATGAGCTGATGAGTCGTACAGTGGACTGACCTGGTCATGGCACCTTTTTTCACTTTGGCTCTAAATTAGCTGATCGTGGTCAGCTTGCACTTTGGCAGAAAACTGAACCCACAATGTGAACCACAAACAGGAATTGCTTTTGAAGGTATTTATTTCTGAGACACGACACGAACAGACAATACAGGAGGAGTCCGGGGGGAAGGCTTCAAGGCAGGACGACGAGGACTGTTGAGCAGACGAGGACTGTTGAGCAGACGAGGGTAGGCTGCGCGTGGCTAGCAGGGCAGGTGAGAGTGGCAGGGCTGAAGACAAAGCAGACAAACAGACATCCAAAAAATACACAACAAAGAATCTTCAAATCTTCAGAGATGGTACAAAAACGAACTGGCAGAGTCTGGGAGGGTGAACCAGAGTTAAATACTGCAGGAGCTGATGAGACGATGAGAAGCAGGTGTGAGAGCAGAGCAGGTGAGGATCAACGGGGGAGTGGTCGAAGAAATAGGTCAGCCACGCCCAGCCTGCACAGACAGGGGAGACTAGACAGAACAGAGAACACGAAGGGCAGGGAAACTCCAGGAAAACACAGGGAAATAGACAAACCTAGCAAATCCTAACAGATTGTTTTTTCATAAGTTGACAAAAACACTACATACTACCACATTACTGTTGTGTGGGTTCAACTGTGGGATGTATTAAAACCAGAGAACAATCTGTTTTGTTGTCAGACTCCAGAGAAGAATACTGTGGTGCTCTTTGTGTGTGCGTGTGTGTGTGTGCGTGTGCGTGTGCGTGTGCGTGCGTGTGCGTGCGTGTGCGTGCGTGCGCGTGCGTGTGCGTGTGTGTGAGAGAGAACTGTGTGTCCAGCTCAATTCAAATGCCACGTGTGTGGTATTAAATTAAAGAGGAAGTTATGTTTTCTAAGATGAAGACTCTACAGTTCTACAGCACTGAGGGTTACGATTAGGTGCAAAATGAAATAAATGCCCTTTTTAATTATTGTGCTTCAGGCAAGTTGTGCTCCTGACATGTTAAATAACTAACATTAAAAGCATACATCCACCAAGCAATTTCATGCTACATCAAAAAGAAGCTCTCGGTTAATTAGTGAAGTGAGACGAACAGTGACCTCCCTCTCATACAAATCTAATGATCTATCACATTATTATTAAAGATTAAACAGCCACCCAGCATCCATCCATCATGTGATAACTGCTTCTCCTTGGCAGGGTCTGGGGCGGAGTACGGGGGCTGACATTGGGGGGTTACACCCTGGACAAGTCTCCAGGTCATCACAGGGCTGACACATAGAGACCAACAGGGAGAACATGTCAACTCCACACAAAAAGGTCCGTGCCACAGAAAGGCTCCGACATGCTGGAGTAACAAGAAGAAGAAGACGCTACAGCTGCAGGCAGCAGGCTGTAGTTTGTGAGAAGCAGAACACATCCAACATGTCGTTCAGGTAAAGTCCTTCCTCTGCCGGGCTGTTGTGCAGTGCAGCATCAGCTCAGACCACGGCTGCTGGCAGCATAATGGATTTATTATGAAGAAAGCATTATGATGATGAATCCTTTCAACCCATGTTTTAATCACAGGCAGTGCAAAGTGATTCAACAGTTCTTCTTCTGGTACATTTCTTACAGCCTGTCTGTATGAATCACATGAGTCTCAATATTTATGAATGTGCAAGAAGGATTCACAAATGTGTTCTGTGTTTATATATTCTGACTCTGCACAAAAAGAAAGACACTATAATTTCTTAATTTAAACAAATGTCATAGACAGATATACTGCATGTTGTATTTGTGTCTTACATTTATATACAGGCTGTTGAACCTGAATGCGTGAACGTCTGTATATATGTGGATCACACACCTCCTGACTGACAGTAGTCAGCAGGTGAGGCTGGGGAACATCACATGCTGCACCCAGACAATCAGCACTGGCGCAGAGGGTGTGTGCATCGAGCTGAGCGTGCCTAAAACTGTGGAGATGACAGCGGACTTCAGGAGGAGCCGCCCATCCACCGTGCTGCCATCACCATCACCGACAACACTGTGTCTGCTGTGGAAACATTCAGGTTTCTGGGATCCACAATCTCCCAGGAGCTAAAGTGGGAGTGCAACACAGACACTATCATCAAAAGATCACACCCTGGTACATCACACTCCAGACACAACTTGTTTGAACTTCTTCCCTCTGGGAGGCGCTACAGATCTCTGCACGCTAAAACAACAAGACATAAGAACAGTTTGTTCTCACAGGCCGTCACTCTGTTGAACAGCTAAACCAGACAGACAATGTCAGGAACAATACCTGTGCATTATGTATTCTGAAATGACAATCAATCCCACTTGACTTGACTTGACTGAACCTGACATGCCCCAGCCGAGGTTCAGACCAGGACAGGCGACAGTGCTGCACCACCGTGATGCCCTCATGTGTGAACTCATACATCAGACATCTCTTTCCATTTCAGCCAATTCCATGAGTCATCATTCAAAGGTATGATGTAATGTGATTCCACAGCATTACGTTTGATACATATAATATAGCTGCACTTATAATCATAATCAAAAACCAACAGACTGTATTGAGTGTAGCTTCAAAGTGAGGGAGTTATTTCTCATTTAACAGTTTCCTTGCAGTAGTTGGACAATTTAAGATTTATAGATTCCTTTGAGTCTGAACAATGACAAATCCTGGAATAATGACTTCACAGTCAGAGGTGAGATTTAAAATGTTAAGTGCAGCAACTGCAGATGATTGAATGATGTTTTACTTAGTGACTATAAAAACTCACCGGGCCATAAATAACTTCTACTTTACTAGAGCAAACTGACAAGCTGACTTTTGTCTCATGATGTTTCTGGATGATTCTGAGTGCTCAAATACAAACAGACTTACTACATATTTTGAGTTTACACACTGTGGTGGTGAAGTTTGGCTCTTTGCCCGCACCTTTGGAGCACTTAGTCATCTGAATGGAACACACTTTTAAGAGAAAGCCACTAAATGTCACTTTTGAAAGATGTTATTTCCTGCTTTTAGTCGGTATCACTGCATATTCACTATCACACTGATGTCACAGTGATGTACAGCTCTGGAGAGAACACAATGGAAGGAGTGAAAAAGTGATTTCCTGGTGATGAAGAAACATCTTCCAGTAGGAAATGAGAGCAGTGCTATAATAAAAAGCTCATTTGAATGTGATGTAGTTCCCGAGCTCTGCCCTTCATTATGACAAACGACAGTCTGTTCCTTTGCTTTGCCTCAGAGTCTCATTGGAGAACTCAAATCTTGTCACAGTGGCCTCAGAGTTAACTCTAACTGCAGATACTATCAATCACGAGAGCTTCTAAACAGATCTGAACATTCATTCTCAAGTCAGTGACATAAATAATGATAATGATTGAAAATAATGATTAAACAACATCTGTACTAATGAGATGGTAGTCATCATGGATATGAATATCTGCTGTATTTATAGCAGTGACAGTTGCAGTGTGCTTCAAGGCTCATCAAAGCTGCTTCTTACCACCCTCCAGCATTCAGACCACACTGCTCCTCACCTACCCCTGTAACCATGTGTAACCACTGTGTAAGGTTACATAAAGATTGTTACTTTGTCATGGTCCTGACCAGATCTTCTCAGATTGTCTAATATTTACATATAATATAGTGTATATGAATATAGTCGCTCAGCACAGCATGTTACATCAGAGCAGACAAACACACTTTATTCATTTGTCTTATTTTAGAATCCAGCTCTTAGATCCAGTGTATAATACTTTATTGGCATAAAACTAATTTAATATACAATATAATATTAAAGTCTGTGTACAGTCAGAAAAAATATGTGTTCTGAGTTCATCAGACCAAAGAAGAAAGAGTTATTAACCACCCAGCCAAATGTGAATGATTAAAAATATGGACAAGTTTATGAAATTAGGTGTAAAATCAGGTAAAAATGAATTCTCAGCTCCAGGACTGTGGGGGCGTGTCTTCTGAATGTGTTGAAGCCACGCCCACTCACGGGAGCAGTCAAGAAGCCATTTTGAAGGGACTGAAACATGTCAGATGAGTTCAGAAAATGACATGACTAACTTTGAAACACTGAGTGAGATGAATTCATCTCTATCTCTCTCTCTCTGTCTCACTGTCATGTACCTCAGTGAAACAATGCGCTGTGTGGACTCACCGGCAGCACAGTGCATCTGCAGCGGGTAGTTACACCCGCACAGGGAGATGTCTCTCAGTCTGTGTGTGCTGTTACCGACACACGTAAACAAGAATAATAACTAACATACAGAGGACCACAGATGCTAATGTGTATATATGTATATTTAATGTATTTTGAAAGAAATCACGGAATTGCCGAATGTTACACGAATGTTTACAATATTCTTGTGCATGCCACTTTTGAGAGTTGCACAGGGAAACTTCTTCATATCCTGGCTTCTCTTTTAGTCGACATTTAGTCAAATGCAGACAAACTTTCATCAAGCTAATCAGACTGATTCCTGACTGGTGACAGGCCAACAGATACAGCTTCAGGCTCAGCAACCCTCTCTCCTCATCACCGTCCCCTACCAGTGAACCACCACCAACCAGAGGATAACAGCATTGTTATTCTTAGTCTTATTGTCATTATTATTATTATTTATTTTATTTAGTTTGTAAGTTAGATGATGACGTTAACTCATTAATTAAAGAAGTGAATGTATATTAAAGTTATATTGATTTGAAAATACTCATTAATGTTAAGAGATTTTTTCCATTCAGGAATGTTGCCATTAAAATCACATTTGGCCTTCAGCACATTTCTTATAGAGAGTATCAGTCTTGCATCATATAGTGAATTCCACTGGATGCAGAATGCTGCGTGTCTGCACAGTGTTATGTTTTCACAGCTCACTGTCAGGAAATATTGTACAGGAAATACAAGAGTGGCAAGCTTGCACAGGTACAGTTATTTAAAGCTTTGGATGGGTTGATTAGGTTCTGGATATTTGAATTCATGGGGCCCAAAAGCCCTGCTAAAGCCCCTAGAGACAAGAACTGGCTTCTGATCTGGTCATCTGCAAAGAAAATTCTATATAACACACTAAAGAAGAGAGAAAAATCCAAAAAGCATATTATGTCCTCTTTAATGACATACTGTAATAAAGGCACTGTACACATCAGGTAGTGTTCTGGAGGATACTTGGTTGTGCTCCTCATGCTGCATGATGATGTGACTGATAAATCATGAAGCATGAGAGCGTTTTCCTGCAGAGCCATTAATCTGCTCACGTTCCCCCCTTCCCTGATTGGAAAAGCTATTTCACTGAAAGGCCCTTTTGGTGCTTGTCAAGAATAAAACCCGTCTTCAGTCTAATAAATAGTAATTTGTAGAAAACAAAATGGCAAGGAGGATGCTGTGTAAAATCTTGATGAGAAGACTCAACAAGATTTATTCCACTGACCCAATGTAATAAATACAGACAGTGCCTCAAAGAGTGAGTCAATGAACATATAACGGATATACAGTATGTTATGCATTACGCATTAGTTAAGTCTTGTGAATCACAAAAAAATGATAGACAGCAAGATCAGTTATGGAAATGTATACTATTAAAATCAACAGGAGGACAGACACAGGGGGTGGATTGGAAGAGTAAGGCAATCTATAGTCCAATCTTTAAAATGAATGTGGTTGAGGGCAAATCCAGAGGATGAAGGCAGGGGGGAGTGAGGGACGCTGATGGGCTGATGAGACGAAGCAGAGCCGAGGACAAAGGCTGATGTTGAGCTTGGCGTGCAGGCAGACAGCGAATGATCCCAGACACAAGGACTAGAGCTGGTGAATCCAACAAACACACACGAGCAGAGAAAAGAATGCACAATTCAACTTTAGATGTGAACCACCACCAGGCCATTTAATGGTCTGGTGATGAGTGGGTAGAGATGCAGGGTTGATAAACTGCCATCAGTGGATGGATGGAGGTTATGGACAAAGCTGTAAAAGCTGTCTATAAGATCTATCTAAGATATCTATAACTATGTCTATAAGAGCAGCTGCAATAATGTTTTCTGTGTCTGGATGAGCTTCATCAAGTCGGAGCCACAAAATATGTATAATATGTATAACTATATACAGACAACACATGGAAACACTGTGTTTCTGTGTTTTGCACATGTTTTCCTTACCTGCAGTGAACTGAGAGTTTTCAAACCCTCAACTTTAACACTTGACTACGGCATTGTGAAAATGGCGGCAAAGAAAGCTGAAGCGGTTGTGGTGATTGCCACAATATGCAAATATAAGTTGTATATATGTTTAATATTTATATTCAGCAGTTCGGCAGTCAAGTGATGGTGCTAATGCTCTGCATGGTGCAATTTCGTGAAAAAGAAGCTGTACTTGTCTCTTCCAGTAAGTGCTGTACTTTAATTGAGACACTACCCTGCTGAAAATTGTGCACTATGCCAGGAAGTACATAGTGTACACAGTGTACTATGTAGAAATGTAATGGAAGTTTTCAAATTGAGACACAGCTAAAGTTTCAGTTACCACTCACCTCACCCACAGATAGATTTTAATAGGTCATCTATTATCAGTCTTTGTTCAGTCTCTCTTGAGGTATGACACTCAGTACATCTAGATTTACTTCAGCCTGCACAGGGTACAAGAAACCTGGAGTACATTAAGATTCAAAGTTGTGGCAGTAAAGAAACACAAGGCCCAAACAAAAAATCAGAGTCCCTCTGAGGCAGGCCTGATGATTTAAAGAGAGGGAAGAAAGAAGCCCTGAGCTGTGTCTCAGCAAATGGATTCACAACAACTCAGTTCATTTATACAGCCCTTTAGCCATGACTACATCATCCATCCATCTACTGCTGCATATAAAAGTCTCTGCTTTCATTTCGGTAGTGAAAATGTGTCATGTACTCGTTTGTGTGTTTGATAAAGCCTTTTTTTTAGAAAGTCAGAAACTGTCCAGATAGTCTTGTTATTTCTATAAATGGAGGTAGTCTGCAGGTGGGGGTCTCAGAGCATGCTGGAAAAAATGCAGCGACTTGCAGCTGAGAAGTTGAAACTCAACTCAGTTTTTGGAGAAACTCAATCCAATGTCACGCCGTGGTGGCCAGTTTCACAATCAACCGGTCAAACTGATACAAAGTTACCCGCAAATATCACTGAAACTGAGCGCTAACCAGGTGAGAGAGAGAGAGAGAGAGACGGTGATGATCAAGTGACAGACAGTGAATGAAAGAGAGAAAGACATTGAATCTGCAGCTAATCCACAGTGTCTGATTTGGTCTGAAGCCTTTTGTACATGACTTTTGCTGAGGAATCAGGATACCCTTTGAAACTGTATCTTAAATGTCTTATTGTGCTTCCAGTATCTTTGAAAATTACATCTATGCACAAATGTGCAGTCACGTCCAGTGGCCAACTGCCAGTATAGGAAGTAGCGTGTCCATTATAGATCGGTGGTGAATGGTCTGCAGTGGTGGTCTCATGTTTAAGCAGGAAACCAGAGTAAAGTGCATTCAGTAAAAATACAAAAGTTTCATCAGCTAAATGCACTAAACTATCGGTTCTATGAGGTTTTAATGTTTAGTCCAGTGGTTTCCAGTCAAGTTGCCCCCTCCAAAGGGTCACCAGATAAATCTGAGGCTTTGTGAGATGATTTGATATCTGTATTGATTTTTGGGAGCTTTTTGGACAGAAGTTTTAGGTTAGTTTACCTCTTTGGACCTCAAACAATTATTGAAAAAGAACCATGTAAGAATATGAACCATAGCTGTAGAGCATAGTTGCCATACACAGATATAGCAGACAGTAAGAATGGTTTGTGCAAAATGGTCCAATATGGACTGTCTGGTCTGGAGATAGTGTTGCACCAGCTTTGTAATTAATCTTGTGGCTATATAGTGAACTTTACTCTGATAGAAACTCAGTAGGATGAAGTGAAGTCCATGTCCTGTGGTCAGACCTAGAAAATGCTCATCTAATGACAAATAGGGCAAATACGACTAGTTTCAATGATAAATGTAATGTGTACTGAATAAATGGTGATGCAGAGAGAGGGTTAAACAGTGTGTTGACGGAAACAGCATTAAAATAGAGCTTGTTCGGACTGAGGTTAAAACTTTGTTTGATGTGAGGCGTCAGTGTTCGCGTGCTTTTCAGACTCAGTATTACTGCCAAGTTGCATACATTGAAACTTGAAGGGAAAACCATATTCCTCGGTTGTATTTACTGCTTGGATATGTGAACTGCATTTGCAAGTCAAATATGGTAATTAAGAAACTTCTAAATGAGCCCAAATGGCTCTACTTGCTGTCCATCTGTCTGTCTGCCTTATAGTTAGTCTCATCAGGCTCCATACGTTAGAAGCCATTTTCTGAGACTTTACACTAGCTGCAGAAGTGGGTGAGAAAGTAGTGAGAAAAGCAGCACTCCAAAGGGGCTGTTCACTTTCCTTACATCCTCCCATAGGGAACAGTAGATCAGTCTCCAGCAGACCTGCAGCTCCCCGGGGATCCGTGGCCCTGCCCAGCCCCCAGAGGATAGCAGAGCAGCTAATCTGTCATTCCTCTCAGCAGGACTTCTCTCTTATTATAGGTTAGACTATTTCAAGAATATAGTCATCATCCCGTCTATGGGACTCACCTTGCAGGTGAGGTGACACATTTCCACATAGCAGTGTCACTCACAGACTGGCCCCTCATTTATCACTGACATCACAACTGAACTGCAGGACGCCGTCCTATCATACAGTAATAATGTACAACAGTGTCATTGGAACTCACCAGTACAGTACAGTGTAGTACAGTACTGTACAGTACTCAGCTGATTCTATCAAGCTATGAGAATCTTCTCAGTGGTGTTAGAAGCTCAGGGTGGTTGAAATTTGTGATTAAATGTTACAATGTATTGGTGCGCTTCAGTAACCAACAATCAGTTTACAATTTTATGTGATTAGCATAATTAACACACAATTTAAATACAGGCGATTACATCTGACCTTCACAGCTGGAGAAATATCACACTACACTCACCAACTTACTTAACTACAGCCAGTCATGGGGGTACGGTGAAGTCTAATTTATGTCGTTTGTTGTATTCTTTTGTACAGAGAGGTAACACACACACACACACACACACACACACACGGTGGCGTCAAGTGCTTGCTCATGGTAGAACTGTTGGTCTCTGTAAATAATATTATAAAGAATACAGTCTAGACCTGCTCTGTATGGAAAGTAAAGTGTCATGAGATAACTTTTGTTATGATATGGCACTATATAAATAAAATTGAATTGAGTTGAAATTAATTGAATTTCATTTAGTCTTCACTCATAAATGGATTAGACAAAATACTGAAAATGTAAAATGTAGCAGTGTAATCATCACACACCCTCTAAAGAGTTTCAAGCTGGATGTTGTGACTGTCTGCTGTAACTGGCTTCATTTAAATGTTAAGTTTGGTAACAGTATAAAAATGTGAACACATGGGGGCGGCTGTGGTTCATGACATATGTAGTGTAAAAGTGCTTTGAGTGGTCGGAAGACTAGAAAGGAGCTATAGTACATAATAAGTAGTAATATAATAAGCACATTTAAGTACATAAGTACAGCCCATTTACCATTATATAATATAAAAGCAAACCATTTTGTCATGCAGCATTTAACCTATTCAGAATGTGACTGCATTCATTTAGCCAAATGCTAGCCAGGTGTATTTTATAATGTGTATACTGCTGTTACTAGAAGCTAACATTCTGCTAAGGTGTGCTCAGAATGATTAAAAAAATATTCGCCTTGCTATAGTCACGGATATCTAACCACATAATTTATTGATCTATTGAACTGTCAGCCATTGTTCCCGTTAAGGGATGTTAACTATATGCTAGCTAGCAGTCGAAGCATCGTCCTTGTGTGTGCAGTGATGGTTTAGCTCATACTCTATGTCACCGCTTACAGGGAAATAAATGAAATCTATTTATTTCTGTTATTTGATGTATTTTTTTTATTGTTCACTCTCATCTGCAATCAGAGCACAGAGCACCTTTAAGGTTTGTTTGTTAAATATGTCACCCTCAACCTAAAATCTTTGTTTGATATGCTTTTGCTTTTCAAATATTTTTCACTTGATATTGATATCGTCACAGCATATGTGCTTTGACTGAACTACTACATGTATGAAAGCATCTGTAACAATGAATCAGCGCGGTCACGTGATGGATCACAAACTTTCAGCAGTGAAGTTTCTCACTGTTGTCAGCTCAGCCATGATATAGTCCACTGCTGTTTCATTAACAGTTTATTATAGAGTGAATGCCACAACAATCATACTCTGACTGCTTGTATAATGTACTAACCTGAGCATAATGACTTCGACCACACACAGACTGAATGTACTGTACTACTGAACTGTAATGACTGGGTAGACAAGAAACTTGTTAGCGTCTAAAGTGTCATTTTCAAGTAACTTGCAACAAGGATCTTGCTGAAACAGGTATTATCGGTAGATTTTCCTCGTGAAAGAAACATGTCTTAAGCTTGTGTTGATCGATTCTTTTCACAGTATAACGTGTTGCATCAGTATTTCTGTTAATTCCCATCACTGACTGTCATTCATAGTTTAGATCTCTGTTAAATTCACAGAAGCAACAAAAGAAATAAGCAGAATGCAGGCTGTTCGGCTGCTCGGCTGCAGTCCGCTCTGTGAATAAAGCTTCAGCCACTTACCTCTTCAAACCTTTTACTAGACAAGTTTAAATGTTCTGGATTTGACAGAGGTGCAGCCTGTGTGAATATCTAAATATGACAAATGTTGAACCGAATCACAGTGAAGGGGTGACTTTAGTTTTAAATGCAGCGAGCCAGCCGACAGACTTCAAGTTCTTGACAGCTTGCCATGAAGGCTGCAGCACCCCTGCACAGATTTTGCCAGTTCTGAAATGTCACAATATGCAAATGCTTCATAATTTAACTGCCTGCTCTTACACCTTTCATCCACCTTTAACCAGCCATCTGTATAACACAGGGAAGGCGTTTCATATATGCTGTGTGGTTTGGAGCGGCTTCAAAATTTAAATCCTCAGCTCTTTAAATGAGCGACAGGTAATGGAGCTAAGTGCTGTCCGTGTTAAATTTATTTCAAGAGGTTGCCATTCTTTGGGTGTGCACAGTATGCACAGACGCAGAGTAAATAATTCAGTGAGTCTGAAAATTAATTTAGGATCCAGTGGGCATGACTTGTTGAAACAAAGACTGGCTGGAGAGCCAATCAGTCTCACAAGAAGACAATTACAAAATGTAAACAGTGGACACTTGAACAGGCACTGCGTGTGTGTGTGTGTGTGTGTGTGTGTGTGTGTGTGTGTATGTGTGTGTGTGTGAGACAGAGAGAGAGAGAGAGAGAGAGAGAGTGTGTGTGTGTGTGAGAGAGAGATTGGGTGAAAAGGTAAATTCAGTGCCTTCTCTGCAGTCCTCAGACAACACTGACATCAAGTGGTCGCATGTAGGAACTTCACCAAGCTGGACTGCATCATGCAGTCATATGACTTACTCTTCATGAGTCGTCATGGTGTTTTTGTTATCATGCTTATCATCTTCATAAAGTAATCAGTTACAGGAAGCATTGAGAACAACTATTTGCACCTGCTGACGTCGGCTGCTGTGACAGGTTAACAAAGAGAAAAGTTTTTTTTGGCTACACGTACAGTTCATACCTGTCATATCTTTGTTCTGGCTCAACAAGTTTGTCAGCATGTGTTTATCTATTAAGGACATTTACCTGTATGCACTGACATAAAGTAACCTTTCTAAAGACTGGAACATCTGACTGACATCAGACCCATAATTGTTGAACATGTAATTCCAAAAGCACAGGCATTAATGTTGTGTTTGAGCAGCCTCAGCTCTTCTGCTTTCAGTCTTTCCAGCAGCTGTTGAACCTGGCTGCAGGGATTTGCTCTCATTCAGCCACCAGAGCTTCAGTGAGGTCCAGCACTGATGTTGTCTGATAGTCTGGCTCACAGTCAGCATCATCCAAAAGGTTTTGGATCGGAGGTTGAGGGTCAGGGCTCTTTGCAGGCCAGTCAAGTTCATCCAGACCAAACTAGGGAAAGCATTTCTTCATGGAGCTGTCTTTGGATCATTGTCATGTTGAATCAAACACTGCAGTGGAAGATCTCTTTAATTAGAAACACTCACAATCAACATATGATGATAAACTGATATATTAAGTAAGTAAGGATGATTGTAGAGCATTGGTATGGCCAGTCCCGGCCCTAACCAATTTGGCGCCCTAGGCAGGATTTAAGGTGGTGCCCCCCCCCTTGCATCGCAGCACTGCCAATTTACATACAAACACACAAGAAACTGAATAACTTTGTCTTTGACATTTTATTTTATTTTTACAAAACAAGTTGCCCAATCAAAACAGTAAACAAGAAGATAATAAAATAAAAATACAAATAAATAAATAAAAATGTACAAAAATACAATATTGTATTTTTGTACATTTCCTATTTTTGTTTATATATATATATAAATAGCCTACACATAGTATAGGATTTAACTACCCACAAAATAAAAAACTGTAAACAAGAGGTGGAGGCGACAGGAGGGTCGCTCGATGTTTCTGAAGTGGAGATAACCGCCCAAGATTGGCAGAGCTGGGATTCAGATATGTGAACAGCACATCTGGAGAGAGAAGAGGAGTATGTGAAACCACTGGGTGTTACAGTCTAATCATAAAAAACATGATACCAAGAATAAAATGAAACGAAATAATAAAAATGAAAAACCTAAGAGAGGCATGATTTCCACTATTCTGTACATGTATCATATACAATGCAATTATTTCTGATATGCAAATTAGATTAGATTCATTTTTATTATCATTACAGTGAACTGCTGATTAGCAGAATGCAAATAAGCAGTAAACTGCAGTATGATATAACATATGGGAATGCTAAATTATGAAGTATTAACATTAATGATGTGCACTTTAACACTGATGTAAAGTTTAACACTATAAACACACTTTAGACAATATGAACTGTAACACAACAAACAACCAGCCTTACAGCTCGAATATATGAAGTTGTGGAAAATGAAGAACATTTGACTGACTATTACAAGCAGAGCAAACGTTAACCAATTGTCAATAAAAATGACAGATGTAATCTCCTGCTGAACAGATCTAATCTTTACAAATGACCCTGAGAAATGATCAGAACACACACTTTTTGTCTGCAGAATCCAAACACACATGAAAGTGATCCGATTTTCAAAGTAGCAACCGTGTGTGTGTGTGTGTGTGTGTGTGTGTGTGTGTGTGTGTGTGTGTGTGTTCTTACACATTCTGCAATGAGGAGAGGGAGATGTTCATTCACCCAAGTACTCTACTTAAGCACATTTTCACATACTTTACTTGAGTATTTCCATTTTGTGCTGCTTCATACGTCTACCCCTTTACATTATATTTCAGAGGAAAATATTATTATTAATATCTTTGGACAGATTTAGTTACTAGTTACATTTTACATAAAAAAGAACATGTAATGCTCAAATGATATGATGCAGCCAGGCTATTCCTTTAAATGAAAGCTCAGTGTAGACTGCCAGCATTACTTATGTAACCTACAGTAATGAAACAAAGCAGAGGGGGTCACCAAAGGTCATACGTAATGCTTTGTCTGTTCTGTGGTTTTAAAATTTAGATTTGCACATCATGTTCACTGAACTCATAACAACACACTGACCGGATCATTTGTACAAAAGGCTGTATGTCAAAGAAATACTGGGCTACTCAGTACACCTCTGTGACCTGTGAGCTGTCTGTCAATAAGTTTCATAAGGTCTTTTAGCTCGTTCTTGTTTTTCCAGTCAGAGCATCACAACATGTTGTGAGAAACATGACAGGGCCTCAGCAGTGACTCAGCACAACCAAAACAGAAACTATCTGGAAAGTTCCATGAACTTACTTTACTGAAGGACAGGACAGGTGTCTGCCAGTATGTGATGAGAGGCTGGTTAGGGTTATAATCTGGAAACTATATTATAAAAAACGTTTTCATTTCAATCTGCTGCCACTGAAGTCAAGAGTTATCAGACTGCTCCTGTTATGAGAGTGAAACTGAGGCTGCATTGGAAATAAAGTTGAGACAGCTCTGTTTCATAGTCAGTTATTACCGTGAATAATCGGAACTCAATTAAAACCAAAGCCTTCATTACCAGTCCGGCTGGCTGACTTTCCTCTCTGTGTAAACAAAGCTGATTACAGGAAACAGGAAGGTTAAAGGTATTACCCTCAGTTCCTCTAAACAAGACTGAGACATGTCAGAAATAAATACTTTGTCAGCATTACAGCTGCTGTCTGAATCATTCACACAAACATGTAAACTGCATGTGAATGACAGAGAAACCTGTACTCAGTGTGATGAATGCACCAGTCTGCTTCTTAAATGCTGGTTCTTATCAGGCACTGGATTGGATTCAGAGTTCAGTGCATATAAGCTGATTCGCACACATGAAATATCTATATTAATTCCACGCTCTCAGCGGCTTCAGAGTGTACATTTAAAAACATGCTGCACTTCCTTGTGCTTAGAAATTCCAGTCCATCAGAGACAGAGGAAACGCCCACATGGAGGGAAGATAAGTACTGACAGGTGCCAGGAAAAATGCATTCATAGCATGACAGGACACGGTGGCAGGATCCTTTTGTCATCTGACTCTTCAACATGAGCGGGGCATACTATCAAGGTAAGAGGATTTCTGTTAATGTGACACTTGAGTGGAATTTGAGTCATTTGTATTCCAATAACACACTCACTATTAGATCCATTTTTTAATCTTGACCTAATTAATAATTCATAGTAAATTATGAAGTAGTGGAACAACTATTTTAACGAATGTTTAAGTTTACATGTAGAAGGGATTTATATTAAGGGTTTTTTCTTTTCAATAACAAGTAGTGTTAAAAGTTCCTATTTGAAATTCTGCAATTACATTACAGTTAATAATCGCAGTAACATTATTGCGAATAGGTTTAGCTGTCTTCCAGTCATTGGTGGGTTGATGGGTGGGTTGAGTTTGGTCTTTCTGTGTTCTATGGGCAGACCGGTCAGCTCGGTGCAGAGGCTGTGCTGGGATTAGCCTCGATCAGTGGAACAGAAATTCAGCTCAGGCTGAAGAGCAGTAAGCACAACAGTTCGTTCATATGGATCGTTCATAGTATGGATCGTTCATACGGATTGTTCTTTCGTTCATTTGTCACGTGACAGCCAGGCCGCTCAGGCTGTGTGACGAGCAGTAAGCACAACACTTCGTTCATACGGATCGTTCTTTCATTCATTTGTCATGTGACAGCTGTAGCTCAGCTACGGGGGTGTGGACTGAGAAACGAACAAGGAAATGAATGATTTGTTGGTGTCTTGTTTATGTCGTTCGTTCATTTGTCACGTGACAGGCAGTTCGGGCTGTGTAAGAAGCAGTTTGTTCGTTCGTTCGTTCATTCGTTCATTCAGAACGTTCATTTGTCACGTGACAGGCAGCTCAGGCTGTGTAAGAAGCAGTTCATTCGTTCATTCAGAGCGTTCATTTGTCACGTGACAGGCAGCTCACGCTGAACGGGTCGTTCTCGTTCGTCGTTCATCCGGATCGTTCATTTGTCACGTGACTGGCAGCTCACGCTGAACGGATCATTCTCGTTCGTCGTTCATCCGGATCGTTCATTTGTCACGTGACTGGCAGCTCAGGCTGTGTGACGAGCATTACGTTCGTTCTCGGATCGGTCTCGCGTTCATTTGTCACGTGACAGCTACCTAGTCACTGTCATGCTGTTAAACAACAATGGCAGGGAGGATACAGGACACAAGTCACTTTATTGTGGTGTGTATTTGCTTTCCTAGGTTTTCATATGGTTTGAATTGCTTGTGGCATTTTGTTTATTATGCTTTGTCAGCTGAAGCGAACCATGTTGCCTTCAGTGTTAAGTGTTTGAAAACCGCGGTCTTTTTTACAATGCCCACAAGAGGGCTACAGCGCCTGTAAAAATGAACGAAATGACTCAAAAAAAGATTTGTTCAATTTACTGTCCGAGAGTAAGAGATCCGAGTCAGTAAAAGACCTGAACTTCCCAACACTAGTTTCGCCAACTTTGTCTAAAATCAGATGATCAGAGTCTGTTGATGGTCAGTAAGTACGAGGATTGAGCAAATATTCAGCTGAGATGAGTCTTCACTATCAAGTATCAAGTACTTTTAAAAAAAATCTGTCCTGTAGCATATAGCAACCTTTGACCCCCCAGATATCAGACCAACATTGAATCAACATTGAGTCAATGCTGATGCATCAACAAAACTTGAATCAACATTGCTCAACATTGAAATATAACATTGATTTTTCATCAGGTTTGCACCCTGAAATAATGTTATTTCAATGATGAAAAATAGATCAAGACAGACATAAAATCAACGTTAGTTCAACTTAAAATCAATCGCTGTTTTATCATTGAACCAACATTGAAATAACAATTAAACCAATCCCCAGATAGCAGACCAACATTGAATCGACATTGAATCAATGTTTCTCTTCTAAACATTGAAAAAGCAAAGAATTATCAGCATTGATGCAATGTTATCTAGCTTTGAATATTCAACCTCAACAAAAACGATGATTCTGATGGAATTTCAACACTGAATCAATGTTGCCATGATATCTGGGCCATCTTACATCAGATCTTACATCTTACAGTTAGTCCCAAAGATCAAAGGTATAAAGTTCATCTATGTATCATACTACAACACAGGGTTGTACATCAGAATGCAAAAAGCTGTCATCTCTTAATGCTACTAAAAACGACAAAATTATATGAATGGGTGAAAAAATAATAACACATGAAAGTAAACTTTATGTTTATGTTGGAGTGTGGAGAATTGAGGAGGAGTTGAGGAGTCTCAGCCAGAGGAAAGAAGCTGCTCTGTAGTCTGGTGGAGCGGCAGCGGATACTTCTGGATTCTGAAGTCTCGCCGTCCTTTACACGTGATGCTCTGAGTTGACATTCTTTAACCTGTTGGATAACATGAAAAATGCAGTTGTCAAACTAAACAAAGGCCGTTTGATCTGATCGTGGGGCTCGAAGTGCACTCATACTGTCTCACGAGAAGTGACTCTTATCATTTATTTCCAAAAAATGTAGTCAGCTGAGTCTCTTTTGTTTCCCATCCGGAGTGTGACACATCCTCTCGTTTGACAACATAGCACAGTATGATCAACGGTATATTTCTCTCCGACAGGGTTTGGAGGTGCCATAGATCCAAATGAAACGAGGATTGTTCTAGTGGGGAAGACCGGAGTAGGGAAGAGTGCCGCAGGAAACACCATCCTGGGTAGAGAAGCATTTGAGTCAGAACTGTCTCCGTCTTCACAGACGTCTGAGTGCCAGAAAGCCAAGGGAGATGTCGACGGACGAAAAGTTGCTGTCATTGACACTCCAGGGTTGTTTGACACCAATTTCACTCAAGAAGAAGTGTTGAAGAGGATCAAGATGTGCATCTCTCTGTCCTCTCCTGGTCCTCATGCCTTCCTGGTGGTTCTTCAGCTGGGCAGATTCACCCAGGAGGAGAAAGAAACCATCAAGATGATTCAGACCACTTTCGGTGAAGATGCAGCTAAATACACAATGGTGTTGTTCACACATGGAGATCAGCTGAGGAAGCAAACCATTGAGGGCTTTATTTCCGAGAGTCCCGACCTGAAAGCCATCATTCAGTCCTGCTACAATCAATACCATGTCTTTAACAATGAAATCAAAGACCCTAAACAAACAAGTCAGCTCATGGACAAAATTGACAAGATGACCATGGCTAACGGTGGAACACACTACACCAACGAAATGTTCACGAGAGCAGAGGCAGCCATAGAGAAGGAGAAACAGCGTATCCTGAAGGACTTGGAAGCACAGAGGCAGAGAGAGCTGGATGAACTGAGAGTCAAATACGTAAAGGAAGTGTACCACAAGAAGGAGAAGCTGGTGCATAACAGATATGAGTATGAAGCCAGAGTCCGGGCTGAAAGATCAAACGAGTTTGTAAATGCACCAGTAATAGCGATAGCAACAGCCTGTGGTGCTGCTGTCGGAGGTCTGCTTGGAGTTGCAGCAGGGCCGCTTGGTTTGGTAATTGGAGTCGCGGCTGGAGCAGCTGTTGGAGCTACAGTTGGTGCCATATCACTGAAAGTCTCAGAGCGTTGCCATGTTCAGTAAAGACAGTAGAGCATTAAATGATGATGTTTATATTTGATTGTTTTCCTGGGAAAATGTAGTCAAGTGTAATCTGCTTATTTGCTTCTCAGTAATTCTTAGTAATGACTCTCAATCCTAAATTGAACCAGGTACGGCGGTAACGTGTTCCACATGTGCCACAGCCGTCGCACCTGTTCTAGACAATGACTCCAATGAGGGTACCAGACAGAGCAGATCGAGCTGGCCAGAAGGCAAACACAGAAACAGCACAGAGAATCAGGGCAATTTTCAAAATAAAACATCCTGTGCAGACTCTGGATTGTAAAAACAAAAAAATAACCGAGTCTTAGCAAGTTTATGAAGTCAAAAGCTCAGCTTCTCAAACACTCCTGGTGTGATATGAAGCCACATGGAGAACACGGAGAACCAAAACAGCATCAAGGCCACAACGTCACAGAGCCGTGCCCGATGGGGTCATAATCAGTTTTTGTTAATCGCTGAAACATTTTTCACCTGAAATAAATGAAGCTAATTGATTTGTAATATCTTGCATCATTAACACTGTCTTGACTACATAATATTTCTGTAATATAATTTCAATAATTAATTTGCTTACCATGATGGATGAAGATGACTGAATGATTACATGTGTAAGATTTAAATAAATGACGTTAAAGTGTATCTCTCTGTGTGGATTCTGTACATTCATTTCTGCTCTGTACTAAAGGATTGAATGATTTATTCTATATTTTTGTTGTCCTCAGAGGCTCTTCAGATGTTAGCTGATGGGTTCTGAGACTGACTCTTACTCCTCAGACATGCAGTATACATAGAGTCGCAGGGGGACATTTTTCTGCAATAAGATACTTTTGATACCTTAAATACATTTTGTCTGTATCACCAAAGTACAATGTCATTGTGTTTCTACTGTATATATAGGCTGTCATAATAAGATAGAGATAAGATAAGATAATAAGTCTGTGAAGTTTCTCAGTCATCTAGGTCATCTTTCTTCAAAAAGGTTGAGTCTGGGGCAACTGGACTTGGCAAAACATCTTCACGAAATTACAAGTCAGGTTGCCCCCGACTCAACCTTTTTTTCAAAATAAGATAATAAGGAATTTCTTCCTGTGGTTCGATCTCTGTGTTCTCAAGTCTGCATGCCGAAGTGACCTTGGGCAAGATACTGAACCCCAGATCAGTATGAGTGGCATTAGTTACTTTCTGATGAGCAATTGGCACCTTCCATGGCAGCCTCTGTCGTCAGTGTATGAATGTTCTCTAGTGTTAAAGCACCCTAAGTGGTCAGAAGACTGGAAAGTCACTACATAGTACAGTCATTTACCATGCTGTTGTTTTGCTTGCTGTTTGACATTCTGGGACAGACAAAATACCATGCTGATCTGGAATGTTTCATCAATAAACACGTAGTACAACTACAAATCTGCATTCACTAACAAAGACCATGTCAATATGGATATAGATTTAGAATGATTTATTACATATTATGGAGGAAGGTGAACTAAGACGATTTACTGTCAGAGCGATGAGGGATGGAGGCTAAGAGATGAGAGTAGAGGGATGGAGGAGTGAGTGATGAGGGGAGAAATCAGGGTCATAGATGGGTGGAGTTCAGAGATGGACTGGTGTCAGCTGGTGGTGGGAATATGGAATAAATGCAGGAGGAAGTTGATACTGTGAGTGTGGTCCCAATGTTTCCTGTATATGAATGAAAGAGAGAGAAGAGGGGGAAAAGTAAAGGAGGTTTGGGAGGGAGGGATGTGAAAACTGAGTCAAAGAAGAAGTGAACAGATAAGGTGTGCTTAAATACTTTAGGGATGAGTTTGAGGTGTGGTCTGTGTTCTTGAACCAACTTATAAAACTTTGTTTAACTTTACACAGCAGCAGCAGCAGCAAAAGAACAAAAAGCTGAAAACAAAGATGTGGTTGTGTTTTATCTCTACAGGACCTCAGAAGAAGAAGAGGAGTGATGAACTCCGAATCATTTTGGTGGGGAAGACCGGCGCAGGGAAAAGTGCAGCAGGAAACACTATCCTGGGGAGAGAAACGTTCGAGTCTGAACTGTCTTCTTCCTCCTGGACATATAAATGTATGAGAGATGAGGGAGTAGTCAGAGGTCGAAAAGTTGCCGTCATCGACACTCCGGGGCTGTTTGACACCAATGTCACCCAAGAAGAAGCATTGAGTAGGATCAGGGCATGCATTTCTCTGTCTGGTCCTGGTCCTCATGCCTTTCTGGTGGTTCTAAAGCTGGGCAGGTTCACCCAAGAGGAGAAAGACACAGTGAGGATTATTCAAAGTACTTTTGGTGACAAGGCAGCTGAATATTCACTGGTGTTGTTCACACATGGAGACAAACTAAAGACACAAACAATTGAAAGCTTTATTTCAAAGAGTGAAGACCTCAAAGACTTCATTGAGGTATGCCACGGGAGGTATCACGTCTTCAACAACCGAGTGACAGACCAGAAACAAGTCGATCAGCTCCTGGAGAAAATTGACAGAATGACTCTGGAGAATGTCCCCCGGCACTACACCACAGAAATGTTCAGAAAAGCAAAAAGGGCCATAAAGAAAGAAGAACGGCGGCTTTCAAAGGAGCTGAAGGCAGCAGAGCAGAAGAGGAAGAGCATCATAAAGGCTGAAATTGAGAGAGAAATTGGACTAACAAGAGGGTCAATGAAAGATGGCAACTGTGTTCTACAGTAGGAGGTGGAGGTACTCCAGCTCTTCAAAAGCAGTTGAACTTGGTTAGTTCCACTGTACTTTAGGACTGAAAGTTCAGCCACAGCACCAGCACCACAAACCTGTAACCTCTAACCTTTGGCTTATTTAGCATTTTTGGCAGTGCACTAATTTCTGTTTGTAGCATGAACATTTACTTATCTTTTGTCACACTTTGTTTGTCTTTAGTTAGATTAAATGAACTGGTTCTAACCAATGGTTAGAGTGTTGCTACTGAAGTATGACAAGGGACAACTTCTCAGCCCTACCACATCATGAGGGGCATTTAGATTTCTTTCATTCATTCTCCATCACTCACTCAACCACATGTCACCCGATTGGGATTTCTACTTCAGAGATTTCGTTTCTTCAGACTTTATGAATTGTTTACAATATATAATGATTATACTGATAGACTAATTGTTCTGTTTTGTTATATTGGTAGTTTAGTTGTAATGTTTGCCTTGGTGTGACCTCAGAAATGGTCTGACCAGTCATGATGTTCCCCTTTGTGTTCAGTTTGGAGGTCTGTTAATTCTGTTCAGTTCTATTCAATTTATGTTATGTTAAGTTTTGTTAAGCTGACCTCTTTTATGGACCCAGACATTTTATTGTATATTTTATAAATTGTTTGTTTCATTTTTGGATAAATAAAATCTGCTGTTTGTGACTCATTATGCCCACCAGCTTAGTCCCTCTTAGCCATCACAGTTAACAGCATCTTTCAATTTTGCAATTGAGTTTAGTTACACAACATTCTAAAAGTTCTATATTACATGTTTGGCATCTTCGTGTGTCTTTCTGTATCCATACACTATATTGCTATGAGATGATAATCACTTGAACATAACAACCAAATATAATTGATGACATACCAACACCATGGGCATTTCAGTATATTAGGTGTGTAAGTAACAACACAAGGCACCTGCACCAAAGTGACAGACGGCTATGGAGGAGTTCTGAACAAAGTTTTGGTATGCACAGTCTCAGAGGAGGTGAGTTATGCTGGCTGCAGATAAATTTCCAATTTTGGTATAAATTTCTGAAAGTTTTCTTAAAGTTGTGGCACACTCACGCCATTTCTGTTGTTTGGTAAATTCAGTCTAAAGTCTTTTTCTCATCTTGAAGTTCTGATAAAATCAAACATGTTTAATATTATTGGAGGTTTTAGTCTTTGCTCATGCAAATAGTGACGTAGGTGCACTCTCTCTAGCACCATCAGGAAGCAGGTGACTGGCTACATAGCAGTAAACATGGAGGGAACCAGGAGGTGCAATAACATGAAGTCTGAGTTCGCTTGAGCTGTGGAAAGGGAGAAGAAACTGGTAGAGTTTTGGAGTGAGCGAGAGTGTCTCTCTGATGTGTCCTCCCATCTGTACTATGATCGAATGGAGAAGGATGAAAAGTGGATAGAAATTGCCACAGCCCTTGAAATGTACACACAAGGGCAGCTGTGGACAAAAGCTGCTTTGTTTCTGCTTAATTGTTGTAATCTCGTAAATAGTGACAATGCAAGATCCCCAGAATTTGTGAAATCTTAGTCTGTGATGAAAAACTTAGGTATGCAGAGGTGGCATGTTTAGAAGTGGTAAGCCAAACCTAGGTAGGAAAATAGGTAGAAAATAATTCAATAATAATTCAAGGTGACAGTGGTGACAATCTGAGCGAGGTCAAAATAGATTTAGTGTTCTGCTTTTATTTTTTGACAGGGGAATGATGTATGAGATGATGAATCATTTCCAAACAAACAGAACAAGTTCATTCAGTCTGCAGCCAAAACGTATTTAGCTGTACAACAGTGATGCTCAGTGACCGTGTCCTGTATTGCACATTCAGTTACAGCACAGACTCGGTCACAGTAATCTGTAGAAAACCCGTAAAGGTTCATGTGAGAATGTCAGTTTCACAAGCTGGTTGGTGGATCAGAGACACACTGAATAAAAAACACAGACTCACTGTGAATTCACCATCTGTCATGTATGATGGCATTTTAGTTTAGTTTGGCTGTTACTATAGTAACTATCCAGTTTCCTGCTTCCTGTTTGGTGCTGAAGGGAGCACACCAACCTTCTGATAATATCATACATAATATCATCATACAAACATAACATGTTTGTTTTTATCAGAACGTCAAGACGAGAAACACACTGTCAACAGACTCTTATTTCACTGGATGCATACATGATACAATACAAAGCAGCTAGCCTATGCTGACGCGTAGAGCTACACAAAGTCGCTAACAAGCTTGTTCCGGAAATGTTCATGTCTTGCTTGGCAGCAGTGCGGTACCAGTCCAGTTATGGAACTATTTGTGTTGCTGGAGCCAAATAAATGATTAAATAAACAAACAAGTCATAATCTGCTGTCACTGTTAAATAATAGGCCTAAATGGAGCTTGTTGTATAAAAGTAATATCACACTCAAGGTGTGCTGTGATTATCTTGGCACTTGGCCTTGATTCCTACATTAACCAAGAGAAGGAGAAGGACTCTTTTTCTTATCTCCTCATGTGCTCATATTTTGGACCCTACACACAGTGTGATCAGCAGGGTCTCTATCAATGTCACATTACCACTTATCCTTATCAAGGTCACTGGGCACTGGAGCCAATCCCAGCTGGCACTGGGTGAGAGGTACGCCCTGGACAAGTCACCAGTTCATCACATCATTCATCACAGGGCTGACACACAGAGACAAACAGCCATTCATGCTCCATTCACACCTATGGGCAATTTAGAGTCATTCACCGTTAACCTGCATGTCTTTGGACTGCAAACATGCAAATGTGCTAACCACTGTCTATTTCTTCAATCTGGACAACTGGACTTGACCAGTGAAACCTTTTCTCCTCTTATCCAAGAGACTTCTTCAGAGTGACTGACTGGTGGAGAAAGACAGCCTTTCACTTTATTTATTGTATCTCTGCCCCTGTAATGTTGTTCTTTTTATAAATGTCTGTTTTATATATGTGTGTTATGTTCATCTTTTCTTCTCTTTTTTACCCTTTTATGCTATTTTTATATGACTCGGAGTAAATAGAACTACTACAGCTGACCTCCTGTTAGTCCACATATTAAAACTACAAACTGAAATGAAAACATATTTTATAAGAGGATCAGGGCCACGTGTGAAAGAAGTATTTGAGGTCTGAGTTTAAAACAGAACTCTGACGATAAAGTCACATTTCTGACATCACATACTTTTTACTTTTTTAAATGTTTCTGTTTGTTTAACTTTATATCCACTTTATCTTTGTATTTTATTTTCTGGATGTGTAAGTGGAGCTCTTTCTGCTGAGCTCATGTTCTTCTTGTTTTTTTCTCTGCTGAGTTGATAGACACATTGAACCAGCGTCAACAAGCAGAGATAACCGCCTCTGACTAAAACAGATCTCAGATCAGAGCTGAACTTCCGAGACCACGTGACCGTTCAGTGGCGCTGTCATGTGACGTACGTGCGCATACAGCAGCAGCCGCTCGCGCCCAGCAGCACGGTCAGTGTAGTCCGTTAGTCGGCGGGTGGAGAGGATGGAACACGGAGCGCTGCCGGTGTTTGTGTCGTTCTTCGGCTTGTCTCTGACTCTGTGCTCCTCTCAGACTTACGTCCTGAACGACAAAGACGGTCTGGGGAGAGTTTTTGACGGAGTTGGAGGTTTGAGCGGCGGAGGGGTGAGTCCAGTCACGGTTTCAACTACTTCCTGCTCCGACATGAACACGACTTAAAGTTATAGCTGCTCAGTGTTTACGTTGTTAAAATGTTGTTAACATGTTGTCAACATGTTGTCTGATGGTTCCTTCAGGCCACGTCTCGTTTACTGGTGAATTATGCTGAGCCGTACCGCAGCCAGATACTAGACTACCTGTTCAAGGTATGACACGACAGTCATTCACACAGTGCACGGTGAACTGCACGGGACTCACTGTTAACCTGTCTGTCTGTGTCTGTGTGTCTGTGCCTGTATCTCTGTCTTTGTCTGTGTGTCTCTGTCTGTGTGCCTGTGTCTGTGTGTCTGTGTCTGCATCTCTGTCTGTGCCTGTGTCTCTGTCTGTGTCTGTGTTTCGGTCTGTGTGTCTGTCTGTGTCTGCAGCCAAACTTTGGAGCCTCTTTACACATTCTGAAGGTGGAGATCGGAGGAGACGCTCAAACTACAGGTGAGTCTGATTTAATACACTACAACTCTTTTCTTCTTACTTCATCGTTTCAGCCTGTTAACTGTCAGAAAGTGGTGGAAAAAGACCAATAAAAGTTCAACAAGAGTACACACACACACACACACGCACACACACACACACACACACACACACACAGACCTCTGACCAACAGTCAGAGATATTTAATTTACAGACGTTTCATAAACGCCTGTGCTCATATTCAGATGGTTTTTGTTTCCAGTGCCGACTAGTCTGGTGATTTCTAGATCATACACTACTCACAAAAAGTTTGGGATATTGGGCTTTCGGATAAAATTTCAGAGTGCACCTAAAATGCACTATAACCTCGACCACTAAATGTTCTGCTTCAATGACAGTTTGTATTTAAACAGTCTCAGTCTGGTCAGTGTGAGGCTTCAAACAGGAAGTACTCAGAGGGAAGTTACCACTGAGCACTGAGTGTCACAGAGCGTCATCAGCAGGTTGGAATAAGTCCACTTGTGAACAGCATGAGACGTCTAGTCGAGCTGTAATCGATGGTCAAGGTCACATGGCACAAGTTACTGAGACATTAAAATTTGTTGTTGTGGTATACACACCACTGTTGTAATATTTTGTTTCAATAAATAGTTTGAGATGAAGAAATTACCATTCCATGTTTCTAATTAAATGTCCTGCTTTCATGATATAATATCACTGTAGCATGAACTTTTTACATTTTCCATAAATTTCACATGAAAGTCAAATATCCTGAACTTTTTGTGAGTAGTGTATATGTTGGTAAAATCAGTTCAGTTCATCCTAGCTCTGGTCCAACGATAAACCCTGGGTGAACCTTCCACATATGATTCTTTTTGTGTTATGTTGCTCATGGTTGGGACATTACATTAGACCGTTATCTTTTTCAAGATGGAACTGAGCCGTCACACATGCACTACGAGAACGACGAGAACTACTTCCGAGGCTACGAGTGGTGGCTGATGAAAGAGGCCAAGAAGAGGAACCCTAACATCACGCTCATAGGTAAGAACAGCTCTGTGTGCCTGACACTGAAAGCTCTGACAAACAGCTCTTTAAATAAAAGTACCTCTGTACATAGACTTATATGGCTTATATGAATACTGTAACATGCTGTAAGGTCGAGGCCCAGGTAGGAAGACACAGACTGAGACGCAAGTACCAGTGAGTACTTCACATGTTTTGGTAAATTCCAAACGAACGATCACACCACAGATATCCTGTGACACATTGTGCCTCTTTGTGCCGCACATCACGTTTTGATAGTTTTATAGTTTCTAGACACACCAGAAAGTAAAAATCTTCAGAACTTTTCAGTGTTGGAGTCAGTGCTCATCAGTGTCACACTTATCTAATCAAGCAATAGTTATTACTTCACCACTCTCTTCCTGTTTTGATAAAATAGTAACGGTTGGACAAATGCAGGAATCCACAGTTTTTAGCAGATGTCACTCACAACACAAACTAACACTAACACTAATCCTAACTGTCATGAACGAGGTGGTGGTTGTGCATGCAACTATTTTGTGGTGTGTTTTCCCGGTTAGTGCGGGGGACTGCTGGGAGAGCCCAGAACTGTCCTTTAGTTACCCGTCAGTCTGTATTCATTATTATTATTATTATTATTATTATTATTATTATTATTATTATTACTACTATTATTATTATTAATACTTTATTGATCCCTCACTTTTACATGCATTTTTACCCAAAATACAACCACACACACACACACACACACACACACACACACACACACACAGGGCTCATAGACATACACATGTGGAGAGATGGTGGAGTGATGGGCTGCCACACACATAGTTAGGGGTTTGGTACCTTGCTCTAGGAGCACTGGTAGCTGGAGAGGTGCCAGTTCACCTCCTGGGCACTGCCGAGGTGCCCTTGAGCCAAACCGGCCATCCTCCGGTTCCCAATCCAAATCCCTCCAGACTGAGCTACTGCCTTCATGTTTCCTCCTCTTGGTTTGTTTGAGTGAACAGAAAGCAGAACTGAAATGCATCATCTCTCTTTTATTCCTCCAAACTAGATTTAAAGATTGTAAAATATCATTTCCAAATGTCATTTCCTAACATTACTACACTCTCCACAATCTTTCAACATAACCTCTACCGTCATCACACAGTTAACAACAACACTGTTCCACAACAGTTAACAACAGATATCGTATGACGGTCTCTGCAGTGTGTGTGTTTGTGTGACTTGCTTGCTGAAGTCATGTGCCTGTCCTGAACAGATATGATGATGGCAGCATTATGTACTTGAGTTTTATGAGTCTCTTGTTCTCCATTGGTATGACAGCCACAGTCTGTCTGGCCTTGTCCTCTTGCAGCTGTAGGTCTTTGTGTTTAAGGGCAGAAAAACCTGGTCAACACCAATTTCAGCAGTTTTGCTGCCTCTGGAACAGTTTGTTCAAGGTCAACCAGGAAAACCAGTCATACAGTCCAGAGCTGGTGTGGTGCATCTGAAAAGCAATCATGGGAAACAACAGCCTGTTCAGTGTAGCACATCCACATTCAGTGACGGTATAGTGATGACACCTTCTGCCTCTCTCGTGTGTGTGTGTGTGTGTGTGTGTGTGTGTTTTCATGTAGGTTTACCCTGGGCATTTCCCGGTTGGGTGGGCCGTGGTAAGAACTGGCCCTATGACTTCCCAGACATCACTGCAGCATATGTGGTGAACTGGATCCTCGGTGCCAAGCAGTACCATGACCTGGACATTCAGTATGTTGGGGTGTGTACTCATTTCTTTCATTCTGTGCACATACGAGCAGTCAGCGGATCAGACAGGCTGAAAGACAAACCGCCTGAACATTAAAACAGTTTTACCAAACTGTCCATCATTTTTGTTGTCTGCTCACTTTCCCTGTACAACTTTCAGATGTGCTCACGTTGACATTTACCTCCAAGTTTAGAGATTCTGGGCTCATTAGTCAGCTCGTTTACAATCTGTCTGATGGGTTGTATCAGACAGATTGTGTCTGATACAACCCATCAGTATTTGTTGGCTTGTGTGTAGCGATGTCACTCAGTGCTATCTCAGTTAACTTTGGTGAGTGCAGTGTAATCATAACCAATAAGAATAAGCTGCATGTGAGCCTTTTTCATGAGAGCGCCGATCCTGTCGTGACCGTCATGCTGGATTTGAGGGATGTGTTCCAGCTGCAGAGTTTTCTATGTAACTAAACTCTGTTTCATCTGTTTAGATCTGGAATGAGCGAAACTATGACAGCAAGTACATCAAGGTAATCCTAACCTCTTTATCTCTCAATGTCCTGTCAGTGATTGGACTGATAAACGTGCATTATGGGTAAGCTTAGTCTCCACTGTGAATGAAAGTAGAAAAACAGCCACTAACATTGAGTTGTGCCCCACATGAGAGATGCACTTTGGCTCTCAGTGGTTGGGATGATTTGAAGCTGGGTTCCTCTGAGAGCATGTCTTTGTTGCCAAGGTGCTCCGGAACGCTCTGGATAAAGTTGGTCTAACTGGCATTGGCATCATCGCAGCGGACGGTGACTGGAGCATCGCTAATTCTATGCTCATTGACCCGTACCTTAATGACTCTATTAAGGTAATTGGGTAAGTACAGTTTGGAGTCACACTCAGACATGGCATGGCTTAGTGCACAATCACTCATTTCAAGAGCAGTTTGATTCCTGACAACTGACGAAACATGTGATGTGCAGCTGCTGTGTGCGGGTGTGTCTTTCTTTAAATCACTGCTTGTCTTTTCTGTAAATCTCCACACTGTCCTGGATCAAAGCTGAATGTTTGTGGCTGTTTTTCTGGTGAAGACTGAAAACACTTCGGTCAAACACTAACTGGATAGGCTGCACATGTGCATGCTTATATAGAAGAAGGAGGCATAGAATATTTTCTATAAAGCATGGCATTTATATCACTAGAATCATCCCATTCATTCAAATGTACAGTATGATGCTGCCATCATGTCAAAAAACAAAACCTGATTCAAAGTTTGTTTTCTTTAGTGGTTTAATCAATCTTTTTTCATACTGTGTGTAATATGAAAGATGGCACTCATAGTGACAAACCCACAGAGAAAATCAATAATCTGAGTGAATCATGATGTGGACAGCAGAGTTTTACATGGTCGCAGCAAATACTGTACAGAAGTCGGACTTGTCACAGCTGTGAATCCCTGTTCCTCTGCTCTCTGTCTCTCTGTGTGACTGTGACTGGCTGTACCAGCTGCTGCGGTACACTCTGGATAAGAGCGGTCTGGAGGGGGTCAGGATCATAGCCAGTGACAACCTGTGGGAGCCCATTGCCGTGTCTCTGCTGCTCGACCCCGAGCTCAGCAGAGCCGTAGATGTGATAGGGTAGGATCCCCCTCTGTGCATGACGTTTGTGTGCACGCCCTCTGTCGCCAGCTCTCTTTACCTGCGTGATATGTATACTAACAACAGCAACATGCCTGCGATCAGAGCGTTCCTGTTGGTGAGCGTGCATCTTCATGTATTCTTACACGTTTGATTTTTAAGCTTTATGTGTCCATAGAAAAATAGCAAAAACACCGAACTATTGGCCGAGATATATGTGACATCACATTCTCATTACATCACCATAATACTGAAATGCAGCAGAGGACATTGATAGACGGACGGAGCACCTCACTTCATTCAGCCTCTGCGCTCTGCTAGAAGAGCTCCGTTCTGTTTAATAATTCTGTTCTTTATAATAAAAACATCCCACAATGCCACAGTAGGTTTCTTGATCATTTAAACAGTCTCCCTCCTCGTGTGAAGAAGAAACTCCTCCTATGTCTGCTCTGGGAGGCATTTTTCTGGCATGGTTTGGGTCCACTTGTCCCTCTTGATCACTGCACATACGAAGTTGCTCTCAGTGATCACCTTCATCCTGTGATGAGACATTTCTATCCTGATGAGAGGATGACAACGCCCCCATCCCATGCCACCCAATACTTCAAACCACTTTGTTTCTCAGTTTCACAGATGCTGAAGTTACTGCTCTCTGCTTATAGGGCAGAACACTAATATCTGTGTGTGTGTGTGTGTGTGTGTGTGTGTGTGTGTGTGTGTGTGTGTGTGTGTGTGTGTGTGTGTGTGTGTGTGTGTGTGTGTGTGTGTGTGTGTGTGTGTGTGTGTGTGTGTGTGTGTGTGTGTGTGTGTGTGTGTGTGTGTGTGTGTGTGTGTGTGTGTGTGTGAGCAGCATTAGCAAAACTTGACACCCAAACGTGACCCTTGGGTGTATATTGACCATAGTGTGTTGTGATGTTCAGGGCACACTACCCCGGAACCAACACAGTAAAGGAGGCCGTGAAGACGCAGAAGAAGCTGTGGTCGTCGGAGGACTACAGCACATTCAACAATGAGGTGGGAGGAGGCTGCTGGGCTCGCATCCTCAACCAGAACTACGTTAACGGACTCATGACTGCGTAAGTGAATACACAAGCAACACTCATCAAATGAGTCATCAGACGTGTTTTCTTCATTTAGATTTTAGAATTTCATCAAATTCTTTATTTAATGAACCTTCAAATGTCTGAAATGTTTCCATTCACTTTAAACTTCAAGTTCAGTAAGTATACAAAGTAAATATTTCATGCTAAAGACATAAAAGTCTTCATAAAAATGTGGAAGACCACAGTGAATGTAACTATGGAGGGAAAGCCTGCTGTAGCCTCTGACTGTGATTCTCCATCCAGCACCATCTCCTGGAACCTGGTGGCCAGCTACTATGAGCAGCTGCCGTTCAGCAGAGACGGGCTAATGACAGCTGAGGAGCCCTGGAGTGGCAACTATGTGGTGGAGTCTCCTATCTGGATCACAGGTCTCTATTACACCCTGCACTCAGAGACAGACACTGTGCAGATATGACACACTCTTTCTGTTGAGATAGAACACTGTAAAAATATATGACACACTCTTTCTGTTGAGATAGAACACTGTAAAAATATATGACACACTCTTTCTGTTGAGATACAACACTGTAAAAATAACAGATGGTTTAATAAATGAACACTTGTGTACAGCCCACACCACACAGTTCACCCAGCCAGGATGGACCTACCTGCAGACTGTTGGGCATCTGTCACAAGGTGGAAGTTACGTAGCCCTGACTGATGGGAAAGGAAACCTCACAGTTGTCATAGAAACCATGGCAAGTTAAGCTTTCCTATTTAGATTTTTACCTTGTGCTTCTACCTTATTCTTTGAAATAATTCTTTCAAATGATCAGTGTTCCTATGAAGCTGCTGCTGTGCAGCCTCTTTTCTTACTTGCAAAGCAGGAAATGCACTATGACAACCCTTGGACTGCTCTTCAGATACATGAATGTTTATCTAAATATCCTTCACAGACTCACGATCATTCTGTGTGCATCAGACCTCCACTCCCTGCCTTTAATGTGACAGCCCAGAATGCGACTTTCCAACTGAAGGGATCCTTTGTAAGTTCCTCTGAGGTCTTTATCATACTGTTGAAAGGTACTGAGTGATACTTGTCTTATTCAACATTGCTTGTGTGTCACAGGCTTCCATCAAAGAACTCCAAGTATGGCGGTCACAGTTTAACTTCAAAAGCAAAAAGCCGTCCTTCTATGAGAAACTGACTCCACTGAAGGTAGAACATGGACATGAACTGTTGGCAGCATACAGCAGTATGAAGAGAGCTTTATTGTTTTACATATTGTCACATGATGTGTTGATTTCAGCTTTTAGATGGATCATTCACCTTGAATCTAGCTGAAGACGAGGTTTACACATTAACCACAGTAACAACGGGGCGTAAAGGCAGCTACGCAGACCCACCTGCCTCTGCTCCCTTCCCTAAAGTTTACAAGGACAACTTTGATGTCCGTAAGTACAGAACACACACACACACACACACACACACACTCCATTCTGTTTGTTTGGTCCTTGAGTTCTTTAAATATTATACAATTCTTATCCCACCTATTTTCTGTCATTTTTGTATGTCTGTATTCTGACCTGATATTTTGGAAACATTAAAGAGACATTCTCTGAATAACCTCCCCCCATCTTCTCCATATCTGGATGACCTCCTGTAGGAAACCCTCCCTTCACCGAGGCTCCAGACTTTGCTGACCAGACGGGGGTGTTTGAGTACTACATCAACATGACTGACCCTGGACCTCACGTCTTTACCTTACGTCAGGTTGTGACCCAGAGGCCCGTCACATGGGTGGCTGATGCTGACCAGACCATCAGCGTCATAGGAGACTATCAGTGGTGAGGTGATAGTGCCTTGTAGTGCTTTGTTTCAGCACTGCTCTGCTGCTGGGAATATCACTTTAAATCCCAATGACACAGAAAGCAGAGTGCTGTTGGCTAAAGTTATGAGTCATCAACTGCTTCTGGTTTATCAGGAAATGACAAACTCTAAAATTCCATAAAGAATACCTGAAAATCCCTCTAATATCAATTTTGTCTTCACAGGACATCAACTTTGTAAAATCCAGGATCACGCCAGATTTCTGACAACACACTGTTCTGTTGTGTTACAGGCAGAACCTGACGGTTACATGTGACGTGTTCATGGAGAGCGTAAAGACTGGTGGTGTATTCATAGCAGCCAGGGTGGATAAAGGAGGCGAGTCGACCCGCAGCACTAAAGGAGTCTTCTTCTGGGTGTTTGCAGATGGCACATACAAAGTTACCAATGATCTTGGTCAGTAGTGTCACACCTTCTTCATTCCACATTTTATTATGGAGACCAAACATGAAGCTCTCAGATGTCCAGGTACATTCTTGTCAGCAAATCACATGAAAAGATCAAAATCAGCAATGTATTCAGCACTCTTTGACTTCCTGTTCCTGTCTGTGGCTCTCAGCTCAGAGCTCACTGGTTCCTACTGAAGATGTTGAATCACTCACACGTTCATAGTTCAGTTTAATTTCCTAAAACATCTGGCCATTTTTTAGCAAATGTTACCCAATAAGAGAAAATGGTGCATATGTCTGGGCTAGATGAATCCACATTAGGTGCTCAGGTGAGTATTTGGGTCAGCACTATGTGTTTGAATAACAGGAATAATAGATATCAGACTTTGGATTCACAGGCAGGAATTGTTGTTACTTCTGGACTCTTCAGTTGTTGACTACAAGACAAGAATGTAGAATTCCACTTTAACAGCATCCAAAATGACTTCACAGTGAATTGTTGTCCAGTGTCAGTCACACAGGACTGCTAGCACATTTTCAGTTCTGTCTTGTTGGTTTTGGTCTTTTCTCTTTTGTGGAATTTGTTGACAATAAAAAACAAAACAAAACAAAAAAACAGTACATTAAGACCTCTAAAAGAAAACAAAATAAAAGAAGAATTCACCACATATAAATGTAAGCTTATTTTAAAAACATATTGTGCAGACTGACACAGATGTCATTGCTGTACGTCTTATCGCTGTGTGTGGGACTGTTTTGTTGTCTTCTCTTGTGAACAGCTGGACAGACTGTACTCGCAGAGGGACAGTCTGGTACCCGAGCATATGGCTGGCACACTTTATCACTCACTGTGAATGTAAGTGGAGACCTAATATTCGACGTGTTTGGAAATGTTTTGTGCTCACACTCCTTGATTTGTCCAAGTATATAAAGTAGATATTAAAATTCACTGTGACCTCTCTGCCTGCAGGGCCAGTACGCGTCAGGGCTGCTGAACGGATACCCACTGTGGAAGAACGCTGTGGTACTGACACCAAAGAATGGCTGGGCTGCCATTGGAACACACTCATTTGAACTGGCTCAGTTTGATAACTTTGCTGTGGCAGCAGACTAATGATTTAACTGTGAAATAATAATTTACACTCTGTTGTGAATATTGTGATTTGTTTAATAACTTGGTCTCTAATAACTCAATGCATTGATTTAACACTGGACTAAATACAGATTTGATTCTTGTTCTCTTTATGATAATGTAAAAGTTGTTGCACAGTGATGAAGGGAACAAAGAGACACATGAGGTCACATCATGATTTTGCACAAAGTGGTTTTTATGGAATAAAGATTTTTTTTTAAAGAATTTTTATGTTTTTGAAGAAACTGCTTTCAGATCATGTGTGTAAGGGCTGAAATGAAAGATGGCTCATAGTGGCAATTATTGTTTCATCTGTTTGAGAGCCATCACTCTATTTTTACATCTACACATTTAGTCATGCAGGAGAAATCCATTCACATGGTGCCCCACACTTTGTAATCTGTTTTTTAAAGATCCTAATGGTATCTAGTTGAGACTTCTTGACCTCTTGCTGAGGTCCAATGAGGTTGTGAGACAGAGGTACTGCAGGGGGTCTGCCAATTTTTGTCATAATTGACAATTTTAATAAGCTACTTTTGACAAAAAACTATTTACAAAATAAATGATTCCATTATGCATGAACTTTTTTTATCAATCATAAACACATATATGCTAATAACCCAGTATATAAATAAGGTAAAATAAAAGGTCAATAAAGTAAATATAAACGTTATTTTAGGCGAGGCTGGCTTATTGGGCTGAAAAAGGTTGAAGACCCGTGCTTTAATACAAAGTGGCAGATTACCTAAAGATTCAGCAACCAACCGATTGCCTTTTCAAATTTGGCATTCTTCTTGAACTTATCTAGTGTTGCCACCTTGGCCTTTCCCTGAAGCCATCAATGGAGTCCTCATCACGGAACACATAGCAGCTAGCAGTGTGCCACATATGAGGTTGGCATCAGTGGATGTAGAGATGTCAACCTGAAGCTCAGCTTGATGGCATGAAGCATGTAGGTGATTATGTATGAGTAAAAACGAGGCTGCACTTCATATTGTTTGTTTTTTTATTAACAATGGATTAAATCACTGTACAATGTGTGATGTGTCTTTTACAAAAGTAAAAGAACCAACTTTTCAGTTCTGCTGTGGAGCTGCTGCCTCTTTAAGCTTCTTGTTTTGGTCCAGCTCATTGCTCTGGGACAACACTCTGGTTAGAAATGTCAGTTTTATACTAAATGTATGTATATTGATGTGATACATTTACGCTCTATGGACGCACGTGCTACACGGTGCCTCTCTGAATCTGCCGTTCAGGCTGTCTGCGTGCAACGCGCGAGGACGCGTACGTTGTTCGCTCGCGAGCAGAGGGCCGTTTCTATAGCAACAAGACACCCAACAACGCTTGCTAACAGACAGGCTGACATGGCGGAGCCGAGGATGGAGAAACTCCAACAGTCACCTAAAAGAGTTTTTATCAACAACATAGACTCATACGCCTCTAAATGTATCGCCAAGGTAAACATACGCCATATATGTGGACTGTCCAGCTGGTACGTTAACCGGCGTTAATGTTCCGTGTGTTCTCTGCAGTTTCTGTCGGAGTGTGTGTCTCCTAAAGGAGAGAAGGAGACTGAGAAAGAGGAGGAGGAGGAGGAGGAGGTGACTTCAAACCACAGCGGAGTCCGAGCTTTCCTGCTGGTTGGAACTGTTTCTGACAAAGACGAGGACAGACCGTATGTGTTGGAGGAGTATTTAGTAAGTTAACGTTTAAACGTTCTCCTGTACTGTATACTGTGTGTGTGTGTGTGTGTATATATATATATATAACCTTTTTCAGCTGAAGGACCCCTTGGACAAGAGACAAACAGAACAGAGACCACCACATGTGACACATTTTAAGGCTGACCTATAATAACTTTTATATTTACTTTATTCACCTTTTATTTCACCTTATTAACCTATTTATTTACTGGGTAATTGGCCTATATGTGTTGATGATTGATAAAAAGTCCATGCATAATTATTTTTGGTTATTAAATGCCAAGAGCTGTGCGTCTTTGGGCATGTCCACTGATTCATCCAATTGGAGTGCAAATGCCTCTGTTGCCGCTGTTTATAGTTTCTCAATTATCTGCACCCTCACAGTCACCATTATTTTGGTGAAAATGGTCAATTATTATCACAAAAATATTAGGCTATATTATGGCAGACCCCCTGCAGTACCTTTGCGGACCCCCTAGGGGTTGTGGACCCCTGGTTGAAGGTCCCTGCTGTATACTGTGTATATACTGTATGAGCCTACTGTAAACTAACATTATGATCTCAGGACTACTGACCAGTCTTTTTTGTTTCTCAGCACGTGAACAGGGACGAGCTGCTGTCTAAACTGATGCAGTGTGACGTTGTTATCTACAACATTTCCCAGCATGCTGGGCAGGTAGAAGAGGCCCTGTGGGCTGTTTCAGGTGAGCAGTGGTCAGTCTCTGATTGGTCGATGGGCTGTTCATGTCTGTGAAATGAAAAAAGTTCACACTTCAAATGCATCTACACTATGTAATATAGCTCTGGCCATTCTGCTATAATAATTCATTGAGGGAGTGTTACTTTATGTTTGTTGTAATTCTTGCTGCTGATCCATTGATCCATTAATGAAGTTGTCATGACTTCAGCAATTAAGAGAGGATTTTTTTTGTTTATATTTACTCATCGGAAACATGACACGTGAAACAAGAATACTGTCCTAATAAAGTATGCATATCTGGATGTGTTATATTACATTGTGTAATATAACATAGATTGTCTGCAGCCAACACACGATCGATAATAATTCAATATAATAATACTGTAATTCATAAATCAGGAAGTGACTCCTCTTGTCGTGTTTGAAGCTCTCCACAATAAAATGACAGATTTTTCTGGACCAAAGATGTTCATCCTCGTCTCCACTGTAATGACCTGGGCGTGCAGCAAGCCAGTCAATCCTGTAAGTGTACACATACAGCACCTCTGGACAGCCAACATGTTATCATGGGTTTTATTTTTCATCACATGTTATGATGTTGGCCATATGGCTGGAAGGAAGATGTGCATTTCTGTTTTTCTTTTTTTTGTTTCCTGTTAATTCAATTCTTGTTGTTCTCTCCAGTCACATCATGTAGTGTGTAGTCTAAAAAAACTGCCCATCACAGAATATTTTCTGTTGATAAATCAGTTATTAAAATTGTTAAATAAACTTTTCTGTCATTAACATTCCTCATAATATTTCTTTATTTCAAGTGAATTGAAAACTATTTTTGAAAAATAGCCTTTTATAACTTCAAGCATCTTTACAGTGAATAATTGAATTACTGTTTATATTTACATGTAGTCATTTAACTGACGCTTTTATCAAAAGCGACTTACAGGGAGCAATTTGGGGTTCAGTATCTTGCGCGACGACACGTCGACATGCAGACTGGAGGAGCCGGGGATTGAACGACCCGCTCTACCTCCTGAGCCACAGCCGCCCCATATATGTACAGTATATATAGTTTTACATAAACTCTGGCCTCATCAGATTTATGTTGCAGCATCCTTGTTGTCTGTCATGTAACAGGATGATTTGGAGCTTCCTTTCACTGATGAGATTTTCTGGAGAAGAAGAGCACATCCCAACTTCAACCAGCACATCGATCTGGAGAAGAGGGTGGTGAAAATGGGCAAAACTGTCAGTTTCAATTCTCTGAGTTATTACAGCTTGTATACACATGGAGACACGTGATTGATTGATGTCCCCCTGTCACATGGTTTGTTTTTTTTAGAACCGGACATTGTTCTCGACGTACGTGGTGGCTTCAGGACTGACTTATGGGATGGGAGAGCAGGTGTTCCACTTCTTTTTCAAGGTAGGATTCTTTACATTTTCCACCATATAGATATATTATTATATATTGTGTCTGTATTTGTCACTGAAACTAAAAGTCAGAATTAGAGATCAACTTTGGTTCCAGTAACTGAAATCCAACTGAGGACCTGAACCTGGCTTGGTCCAAATGATACTTAGTTTTGTAGGGTGACTTTTATTAGGTTTTACATTAGTTTTAAATATGTAGTCGTGAAATTCTAGTCTCATCATCACCGATCCAAACACATTCCAAACTCTGATTGTGTGAACAGAACCACTCACTGTCACTGTCACTGGTGGACACAGATCAGGACTGATACCATCAGGCACATTTATCATCCATCTTCATTCACTGTTTAGTTTTTGTTCATCAGCAAAGAATGTAAAGCTTTTTACATTCGACATTTTACATTTTACTTTTAGTCTCGATTTTGTTGTGAAAAAGAGGTCATCGTAGTTTTTGTTGACGACATGAACAAATAGGTCAAATAGTAAATGAAAAAATGGTACAACTGAATATATTTTCAGATGGCTACAAAAGTCTGAGGATGTTCTGGAAGTATTTTCAGAACAGCAGAAGAATGTGTGAGTCAAATGTAATACAAGATTTGAGAAATAAACTGGCTAATACCTGAATAGATCTGAGCTAATATGAATACATAATCTGTAGGCAAGGGACCAAGGTGTTCTGGTTTCCATTTGTTGACCAGTCGTGTTTGAATGGGCTTTGATTGTCAATGTTGAGCCGAAATTAAATCTGGGAATAGGTAAAAATCCTATTTTGCATAAATGTGGCCATTGTGGCTCTGCTGATCATGCTAACTTTGCACTCACCACCTCCACTGTAGAGGGAAGAAGGACAGAATGACACATGTGTGAAAGACAACATGTATTGTCTGTCCTACAGCCTATCAGGTCCGGCCAGCTGGGATCACATTGACACATCTAGATGTAGTCTGGCATCAACAGGTCTCACTCCCTGAGACAAAGTTTTGTCTTCTTTGTCAGCTGTGGAGCAGTAAACAGGAAACAGTGCAAAAAGTGTGAACCTGCCTCACACGTGTAACTAACTGAATGTGTATTACTAGACATCATGGCTGGGACAAGCACCTGAAATACCTGTCTTTGGAGATGGCAACAACATCATTCCCATGATTCACATCAATGACCTGGCAAGGTTGGACACACACACACACACACACACACACACATACTACCAATACATGGTAAATGGTAAATGGACTGTACTTATATAGCGCCTTTCTAGTCTTGCGACCACTCAAAGCGCTTTACAGGACATATCTCATTCACCCATTCACACACATTCATACACTGATGGCATTGGCTGCCATGCAAGGTGCCAACTGCTCATCAGTTTGAGGAGCTAACCATTCATACACATTCACACACCGATGGCACAGCCTTCGGGAGCAATTTGGGGTTCAGTATCTTGCCCAAGGAGGGCAGACTGGAGGGGATCGAACCGCTGATCATCCGCTGATCATCTGATTAGTGGACAACCCGCTCTACCTCCGAACCACAGCCGCATGTTGTATGTTTTCTTGTTTTCTTGTATAGGTTGCACAGAGCCTGTATGATCTGTGATGACTTGCACTGGTGACATAAAGATGAGTTGGATGCGGAGTATATATGTAAATATGTATGTATTTATATGCTATAAAAATGATATTTCTTTATGTTTAAGTGTGATTCAGAACGTGATTGAACTTCAGCCCAAGCCATATTATCTACTAGCTGTGGACTTTTCCAACAATACAATGGAGGACATTGTGAAGGTGTGTGTTGCAACTGATCAAGAAATCTTTCGTCAAAAATTTGAGACATCTCCCTATGGATGGATTGAAGATGTTTTGTTAAAACAAACCTTTAGATGTCAGAGCTATTTAGAACTTTATTGTTTTACACAAACAAACAGGTTTGATTACAGGTATTATTTGTGACACTGATTCAGTGATTCAGACATATGTTTCTACAATGTTTAATATGTTTTCATACACACAGGTGATGATATAATGTTATGATAAATGAGTTGTTTCTCCACCAGACACTCACCTCTGTGCTTGGACCAGGGAAGATCCAGAAGAAGCCATCTGAGGACGCCTTCCTCATACAGGACTTGAGTGTATGTTGGACCTGTTTCAGTTATGCTTTCTTTACTGCCTTGCTTTGCAGAGTTTACATTTTAATTCTAGTTCTTTCTGATTCTATTCACAAACTTGCTATCATTATTATATCTTGTTTATAAGCTAGAAATGAAAGCTAACCATCTCTGCTTAAGTTCAGCTCAGCTGTACCATCTGTGTCCTGACTCCAGGTCTATAATTAATCTGTTGATTTCCCCATGACAGATCATGGAAATTGATTCCATGCAGGTCAACCTTCGTATGGAGGGCGTCCATCTCAAGGACTTGTTCTCTATTAACTGGGTGTGTGAGTCTGGTCTGGTGGAGAACATAGAGCTGGTGGTAGAGGAATACCGGCAGACCAGGGGACTGCTGGTAGGTTTGTGAATATAGTTCACCATCATGAAATGGTGAATGATATCCTCATTTCAGCTTCTTATATTGTGAATGTTGAAGATGATTAAATTGTTCAGATAATCCATATCAGTGTTCTCTCCAGCCCATTCGTCTGTGTGTGCTGGGCCCTCCTGCAGTGGGGAAGAGCACAGTGTCCAAACAGATCTGTGAACACTACAAACTCCATCACATCACTCTGAAGGAGACCATTTCTGAAACCATCTCACAGCTGGTGAGCTTCTCCTTAGGCACATGAACTTGTGTGAAAAAACAAATATAGATTTTCTGTACATGTCTCATCCGATTGTATTTTGATCGCCATTTCTAGGAAGATGCTGTGAAGAATGCAGAGAATGAGGACTTGAAAGCAGAGGCCTGGGAGCTTCTGAACAGCCTGAAGGACAGTATGGAGCAGAATGACGGTACACACTGTGATGACTGCGTGGTACAACTCAAATATACAACACAGAAACACACACTTTGCTTTCACTAGCTTCCTGTCCACAATGGACATTTAACAGACATTATGGGAAGTGTAGGATCCAGTGTTTTTGGAGCCAGGCCCATACCAGGTCCTTAAGGTCAGGATATCTCCAACGTCCTGCTTTCAACTTCCTGTCTTTCACAAGTGTCCCAACTTTGCTGCTAAACTACTGGAATTGGAATGTCCTTTGAATATGAAGCTTCATGTCTGTTAGGTCTTTTGGATGACCAGCTGCTGGTGAAGGTGGTGAGGGATAAGCTGATGTCTAACCCATGCAGAAACCAGGGCTTTGTCCTGGATGGCTTTCCCAAAACATACGAACAAGCTAAAGAGCTCTTCTATGGTGAGACAGCACTAATGTCAGAATCACACGCACACACTCAGTGTGAGATGGATACTATGCACACACACACATCTGCACGTTTTCTTTCTGTTTTTTAGCTGATGAACATGAATCAGAAGACGAGACTTCTTTGAGTTCTTCACACAGCAAGAGGATTATGCCAGGTGTGTATAATGTACTCCTCAGCCCCTCAGCAGTGAGATTAAAGCATGTTTGTGGCACATATAGTGTCCAGTGGTGTACTGTGTGTAATGTTTCCTTGTGTGTGTACAGAGTTTGTGTTGTGCCTGGATGCGTCAGACGCCTTCCTGAAGGATCGGGTGATGAACCTGTCTGAGAGGCTGGTACAGGAGCACAACTACGAGCAAGAGCACTTCCTTCAACGACTGGCCACGTACAGAGAGAACAACATGGAGGATGAAACTGTTGTCAACTACTTTGATGAGCTGGACATCACCCCTCTGTACCTGGGTAAGCCACGAAGCACGACTACATCCTGTGTGTGTGTGTGTGTGTGTGTGTGATACACAGGAGAGTTCATTGGTGCAAACTGTGCTGTTTATTATTCATGTCAATTTTGATGCCTTACCTGCTGATGAGGCGCTAATCTAAAAAACATGAATCTGCCGTAGGTTGAGTCAATCACTGACAGCTGATGTCTTCATCATCAGACCTCACTGTGTTCCTTGTCATCCTCTCATCCTGTCAGAGATCACCAGCAGCAATGAACCTGACTGCCTGCTGCTGATGCAGAAGATCTTCGACACAGTGGGCCAGCCCAGAAACTACGGCCCCAGCAGCCAGGAAGTGGAGGAAGAGGAGAGGAGGAAGGCTGAGGAGAGGATGAGGAGAGAGGCCCAGGAGAGAGCTGAGGAGGAGAGAAAGGAGGCAGAGGAGACCAGACAAAGGACTGCGTGCTGGGAGGAGTGGGTAGGTACTGGGGGCAAACTGGGGTTGGGATGTTGTTTGTGCTGTGATCACACAGGTCAATCACAGACATGAAGTCAGCTGTTTTACAGCATCGTGTTGTGAGACTGACCCACGCCGAACCTGTTTACATTAGAGCTGACAATACAGGACAAGATGAGAGCATTACATGTGTTGACTCAAAGGACCACTTACTAGCTTTTAGTGTTCAACCAGCACACCATCAGTGACACATTCTGTCAGAAGCAGCAGATTGCATTCATGAAGAGTCTCCTCATTGAACTTTAAAATCACCACAGGCTGCAGCTGAACTTCTTTTTTTTGTTAAGACAATGAAGTATGAAGAATCATAACACGTGTTCATGTAGTCTGTAGTATTGCAGAGGACCCAGTGCATTTACCTCAGCATTAGCATCCAACACCATCTCCATCCATCCTCTCCATCCCCCTTCAGATCTCCTGTGTTTATTCATTTGAATGCCTCCTCATATATCATATCATATATCCTATGAGGAACAGTAACAGTAGTTTAGAATAAACAAAGCCAAAGAACATATTTTGAAATCAAGCTTACGTTATCTTTTTTTTTTTTTCTGAGCTTCATGAGCGATGTCAGCGGCAGCACCAGGATCAGTGTAATGAGCTGCTGTCTCAGTGAATCAGATGCTCAACACACACAGATAGCAATTTCAAATTCAGACGCAACATCACAACATTCAACACACACATCTGGCTCTTTGTCAGTTTGATCAGAGTTGTCAGGTTCTTTTAAAAGTATCCAAGCTCAAACATCAGGTCCATTCTCATTGGCTGATGGCCATACATACACACAGGTACTGGAATGAGGAGAATGAACATGTTAAATATTGACAAACTTGTAATGCTATCGTCCTCGGCTCTGATTGGTTGTTTTCGAGGGACCAGAGGAACCTGATATTTTTTATATTACATTATTATCGTACTCATGTTACGACACAGTGAAAGTTTTGTATGTAATGAAATGTGATGCATTCTGTGTGTCAGACTAAGGGTTTGGAGGAGGCGAGGCAGCAGCAGGAGGAGGTGTTGGAGGCCCAATCAGTCCCATTGAGGAACTACTTGATGGAGCACGTCATGCCCACACTGACGCAGGGTCTGATGGAATGCTGCACAGCTCAACCACAGGAACCTGTGGACTTCCTGGTATTACTCAGCACCAGTTATTACTGAATTCTTTGTATGTAACTTCACTTGATTTGGATCATGATCATCTCTTTGGTTTGTTTCATTCCAGGCGGAATACTTGTTAAAGAACAACCCCTTAAACTACTGAGAGTAAAGGTAATGTCTGTGGATGGACCACACACGATGCAAATACAAGAGAAAACTGAAATAAAACCGTTTTTTCTCCTAATTTTCCAGAGCTGTTGAGTTTATTAGGGACTGAAGTCAATTACATGCAGCATTTCTATTAGTAGAAAACCTTGTGGAGTCTTTCAGACTCACAGTATTTGAGCCAACACATGCCAAGTGTCCCTCTGTTCATGCTGGGATTTTGATTAGGTCTGGTTTGTAAGTGGCCCATTCTCCTGCCCCTGTTGTATTTACACACAGCTTTGTTTGGGCTCTTGTGTGCCGGCCATTACTTAAAAGCACCCTAAAAAAGCGGATGGAAGTGCGTACAAAGCCAAAAGCTAATTAGGAAGTTAATTTGCGTAATGAACTCGGTAAACTCCAAAGTAGGCATTCTCGGGTCATAATTGCTTTGATTTGGCTTCTGATATCCAGGAAGGATAAATGTTACAAATGGCAGCTAATTTGTGTCTCTCTCATGTTGCCACTTGAAACTCCAAAGTGTACATAATTGGTTGCAACCGAACACCAAATTATTTCATTGTACATACTTAATTACCACATGGGGAAATTAGTGAAGTTTATTTGGGAAACATTGTGACGCAAGCTGCTGCAAGACAATTTGACTGCACCATCTGTGAGCACCAGGTACAAACACAACATGGAGAGATTCCTGAAAGTAAAACACACAGTCTGACAGGAAATCTCAAACATGGAGCAAATATTTCATTTTCTGTCTTAATGAACAGTCTGAAGATTTTGCAGTGGCATTCGATTATAAGAGAATAAAGTGACCAGTGACAAGACACTTCCCCTGCAAATATGTTTTACACTAGCATGCCAGTATATAAGAAACTCTCTGTTCCCTTTCACTCTTTCTGTCTTTCCTCAGCAGTAAAAAATCTTCAGCTTCCTATATCTTCCAGTGTCCGGTCCAGTGTGTCAGATTTAGGGGCTGTATTTACAGAATATGGCAGAAATGGAATATAAGATCCATAACTCTATTTATGTTAGTGTATAATCACCTGGTTGTGTTTTTGTTACCTTAGAGTCTTCCTGGGGCGTCTATGTTGAATGTCTATGTTTTTTTTTTATTCAGTTTTATTTATATTATGCAAATAAAAACAGTTACACACACCTCTGGTTAATTCATGTGCATCATTGTAGTTTGTACTCTATACAGAGTCATTTCTTGCTATGTGCAGACTATGCAGATGCATAGGGCCCCTCGGCCACCAGGGGGCCCCCAAGCTGCAAGTTCAGCCTCATATTATATTATATTTTGGGAGAATTAAAAGTACCTGTCTTTATTTGTAGCCAGGCAGACCAACTCATTTGTTGTGTGAAGCACTTTTATGCTTCAAAAAGCATGTAAGCTTTTTTATAGGCTATAAACAAAACTAAGCTGCTATGATAGGGAAGCCGTGACTGTTTGTGGGGTAATCAAGTCAAAATCTTCTTTGGGCTGTCAGTGAGTGACGTCTGCCGACAGCTATGACGGGTCGAATGACCGCCATTCACTGAAGTGATGAGAATAACGGTGTGCACCATTAACAACTGTATCATGGCATCAAAATAATAATCGATAATAGCTTTCACTGATTTCTGTTGATCTTGTGCAGTGGCCTAAAACGTCTGAATTGTGCTTCTACATACCACAATCACAGAAACAGATCCAAAACAGTTCTGAAGGGGTTGTCAATGTTTCTTACTGTTGTGGAGAAATTGCTGAAGTCAAAGGTCAATGGTGAGGTCAGGAGGGAAGAAGGTGTTCAGGAGCCTCTGATGTCTTATGCTGTAATATTTATTGACGCTTGGCCAAGTACATCAGAAGTGCCTGAGTCGGTCTTTATATTGTTTGCACATTAATATGGATGCTGGTTTATTGTATTTTTTCATTTCATTTAAGTAAGTTATTTTTTTATGTGTGTAAACTGCTTAATTCAACGTCTCCACCCCCCCTCTGAGTTACTATGGTTACGGGGACGCTCTGAAACTTTAAAATGATTCTCAGTAAAATCCTGAATGTAGCCTGATTGTTCCTCAATGCTGATATCTTGTATTATAACTTAAGTGTAGGTGACAAATCAAAGGGAAGCCTCATTCATCAGATAGGACAGATAGGTTATCTTCATTAAGAAGATGAACTGTTTTTGTAATCTAAATATTTAGTTAATATGTGTGACCACAGCACCTCTGACATAATAAATGAGAACAATCTGACTAATCCAAACAAAGTAGTTCAGCTGAGAACTCTTCCCCTCTCTTCTGTTTCTGACTTTCTAGTTTAATAACTAGTTTCTTTGTTTTCTGGACACAGTGATTGTGCAGGAGCCACAGTCTGTGAATCTTATTGTTCTCCTACATTTACTTTCCACATCCTGTTACTGTTTGTAGCTGTTTGTCAGCCTTCAAAGGAAGTCAGACATTTGATGTGGATTGATTTGTCCATCTCTATTCTATGTGTGTGTGTATGTGTGTGTGTGTGTGCTCAGTTATTAGCTGTGTGTGTTTTGGGGCCACAAACGAGCCTAAAAGCAGATGTCACTAATGTAAGTTAGCCCCTAAGCCTGTTCACTCAGTCCATGCTGCCCGGACTGGAGCTGAAAGCACAGGGGGAGTGATAATATTTACACTGGAGGCACAGGAGGAGGAGGAGGAGGAGGAGGTGGTGGTTTTCAGGCCTGGGGTGAAACACGCACACTGCAAATGATTTCAAATATGTCAAATAGTAAATGAATAAAATCATCATATTACAGCACAGCAGCATATGCTCCTGACCAGGTTTCATGTTTGGGTAACTTATTTACAGAGCGTAGGCTGGCCTCAGTCTACTACCAATGTTGTACCACTAGGTGGCAGTCTTAGATCACCTATTAGCTGTCAGGAGTGAGCCACTCTCACAAAATCAATACTACTACTACCGCTGCTGCTGCTGCTGCTGCTGCTGCTACTACTGCTGCTGCTACTACTACTACTACTAATAATAATAATAATAATAATAAACTGAAACTTAGCTGTTGAGAATGTTTTTATAAATGTTAAAGTTTGATGTTCTGTCTCTTTAGTCATAGTAAACTTACTATAATGTGTCATATATAATCATACAGTTATGATGATGATTATCATGTTTATTTTATCAGTGCTCATGATCATAACACAGTACTCCATCATCAGCTGGTGACAGAGGAGCAGACAAACATTTATCATTAAACACAGTCTAAAGAGCTTCAATGATCCTTTTCATTATGTTCATTGTTTTATAGATTTGTATCAGAGAGGCTGCGTTACACACCTCAGAGAGGCTCGGACAAAGAGACGCCATTGTTCGTTTTTGTGAACTGCTGTCAATCATGTCGCATGAACTTCATCAGTGGAAAGAATTTCTCTGTTTGTCCTGATGGTCAAATGTCCTTTTGTTGGGTTTGTTGGATGATAAGCTGAAACACTGTTATTGGTTGCATTATGGGAAATGTAAGATCCATTGAGCAGGATTTCAAGTTTTGACTTGACAGCAACAATACTAACTTTTTTATTATAAATGTATTAATGAAGTGACTGAACGGTACACAGCAGCAGTCACATGGCACTGATGACCTTTAACATGTGGCTTCAGATCATATATGTTCCTCCATCACACCTAATACAAGCCATCAGCTGCAGTAAGCCGTGTATGTCTGAGTGCGTGGCAGCATCTGGACTGAATCCACTCTCACTGATGCTGGTCACTGTTCCCTAACACCCCTTAATCCATGGAGGGATGACACACACACACACACACACAAAATCAAGCAGACTCATGCATACTCACACACACACACACACACACACACACACACACACACACACACAGAACTGACAGACAAACACACACCTACATAGACTTCAAATTCCAAACTCATACCCAAATAGATAAATACACACTTATAGGAGACAGACAGAGTGACACACACATCGAACTGCTGGTTTAAGTCGTCAGGGGACACACACACACATGCACACACACTTCCCAGAAAGCCCGTCACCAGCCTTGTTCTGAGCACTCGGAGAGGGAAATGTGTTTTGTTGCTTAGGAACAGTTTGCCTTGCATCTCAGCAGGGGGTCTCCTTTTGAATATCATTATGTCCCCCTCGATTGGGGAGGACGACACATTTTTCTTTTCTGCCAATATTTATCTTGGGCTCCACTCGCTCTCCGGAGGCCCACAAAAACGTTTTCATTGATTAAAGGCGGTGGAAGGCAGATTCCGCAGCCAGACACTTCACCTCTTTTAATGTAAATTTATCAAAACGGCTGCACGGCGCCGTGGCAGGTGTCAAGGTTAGGAGCATAGTGCTGTTCTTTTCTTTAGGCGGTAGCCTGAGAGGTGGAAAAGGATGGTTATTAGGAGAAAATCAATGTTTGGTTGTTTGAGAGGCTTCACCTGAAAATACACAACACAGAGCACGACAGTGTCAACATGCTAAACCTCACTCACATTCATACATACATACATGCACACCACAGCCACATTAACCCTCTCTGGGGTGAATACGAGCTGCGTTCTATGTTAAGTATCTTAATCTTCTCTGCGTCAGTGCTGCACCTCCACCTGCTGATTTGAAATCAGCAGCCAAACTACAATTACTCACTTCCTGTTGTTTTCAGAACACTCTTTCACTTCACACAGTATTTCTGCTCAGCGCTCCCCCTCATGGGGAGGTGTGCCTCATAGTCTGAAAAGCTCGGCCTTAAGCCATACAAAGCAAACAGATGAATATAGAAAAATACACGAGGTGAGCATGAAAGTAAATATTGGAACAGTCCCTTCTACACATAGTTATGAAAGCAGCAAACTGAGGAACACTACGTTTGTGATTCTGTTTGTGAAATCTGCAAAATGTTTGTCACAAACATCTGTATGTGTCAACTGGTAGTTGGTGCTAAAACACAGTGGGGAAGTTGTTTCCCGCTTTGACAGAATGATCATAACCTAAAATGTAACCATCAGCTCTGTGAGCTGGCTAGCTGCGCTCTTCTCTGAGGGCTTGTTGTGATGTATACATCATGTGTCCGATAAACAGCCTCCTCTTTTCACTCCATCAGTTCTTTAAACTAAATTATAATATTAGATCTCCATATCTGGTGTGTTGACAGCACAGCTGAAATCCAGCTCTCTCATTGGCTGAATCGTAAGAGAAAGTGAACATTATGGAGACGTTCATGCTGCTGCACTGCATTATGTAATAACACCTCATTTTTAATAAACAGCTCTAATGCAGTCTGGACTAAAGACTGTTTCCATGGATTTTGTAATAAATTCATACATATTGCAATTCTTACTAAATGTAGCAGTTTCACTAATATAAAATATTAATTATTAATATCAACTAAACTGTACAAATAGTAAAATCAGTCTGTGTTATAGTCACTCTGACTTCAGTCTGAATAAATATATAAAAGCAGTAACAAAATCAACTTTTTAAAGGAAAGATTCAGAAATATTCTGATGGAGCGAAACATTCATCGGATTTATTTCTGTGCATGTGAAACACTTACGTCACCAGACAAAGATAGATAGATAGATAGATAGATAGATAGATAGATAGATAGATAGATAGATAGATAGATAGATAGATAGATAGATAGATAGATAGATAGATAGATAGATTGATGGAGTACTTTATTTATCGCCAAAGGGAAATTCTTTCATTGCAGCAACATTATAAAATATACATATGGACTGGTGCAATAACTTGTGCAAAATGTCCATCAGCTCAACTGTTCCAGAATGAGTCTCCTCTCTCTGCACAGAGGCAGTCATTATAAAGAGTTATGGCAGTTGGCATGAACATGCAATAAGAAATATAGAGTTTGCATTGGCCAATCCTGCTACATGTTTTGAAAGTATGAATGTGCTGCATGTTTGAATGAAATAATGAGCTGTATGCATCCTATTGTTTTGTGTTGAAAATTCATTTCTGTTCACTTTAAATCTGAAACTACTCCTCATTCTATTTATTGTATTCAGCATGGACGTTTACTCCTGCTCTGCTCTGAGATCAGTGTGTGAGGAAATGCTCAGGTGTAATGTGACCTAAATGTGGAACGCTGGTGATGGTTTGTGATCAAAATGACATTTTGTACATTGATTTATTTTACTCACTTAGATTTGAATAAAAATATGATTATTATAAACGTTTTTCTTTGGAGACAGACCTCATGTGTAAGGAAACACTGTCATGAGTCACTCTGTGCTCTTTCTCCAGGTTCATAGAATACATGTGGTGGCTGCAGCTCAAACTGTTGAAGGAAGAGCACAGGTAGTTTGAGTCACTCTTTTTATTTACAAAAAGCAGTACGAGGGTGTGCTCACTACTATGTTACATTTTCAGCATCAGTTTGAGTTCATTTTAAACACGGTGATGTAAAATAATCTGTATCATTTAGTAATGGATGAACAGGATTGGTCTTCCAGCTAAAACTGTGAACATTTTTTGAAATGTTTGCAAACATCTTCACAGCCTCCCAATACATCGTCAGTTCATCAGTGTCATATTTCCAGTTGTATCATGTCACTTCCTGTCAAGACTCTTGAACTCCTTCATCATTAAACAAACAGACCTGGAGTCTCAATGAGAGCACTGACATTTGCTCACATCTCCACATTCAGCTGCACTTCGACAAGCCTTTGTGAACGAGCCAAATTTGGATTTCATTGGGAGTATACATGGAGCCTTAACTCGCCCGCTCCCCGCTTCCACTCCTGTCGTCTGTTTCTCAAAAGTTGGCACAGCCACAAGAGCCCTGCAGAAGCGATCCCCTCCTCCTCCTCTTCACTCCCTATTTCCCCAGTAATGAATGGGCATGTGTCATTCCAACAAGCAGGCCAACTCGAGAGAGGAAGAGGAGCAGTCTGCTTCCTCTTCTCCACTAATGAGTACCAGCAGCCTCTTGGCTTTTATCAAAGGAGCACCCAGTCAGTGTAGGCTGCAATACATTCATCTTTGTCTATACAACATCATGTATACAGTACACGCTTGACATAGAAGAGTTAGTAATTCCAGTGCAAGTGTATATTTGGATTATTATATTTGGATATTCAGTTCACAGTGACCATCATTAAGACTGTCCATGACATTTGTGTGAATACGCAGGGTATTCATGGATTTCTACACAAAGAATATTCATATCATGTTATTTAGTATTTATGATATTCAAGTTATTATGTTGAAATGCAGATTTTCTTTAAATTCAATTTTATTTTTTTTTATATATCTCCAATTGTAACAGAGGTTATCTCATGACACTTTCCATATAGAGCAGGTCTAGACCGTACTCTTATAAGATTATTTACAGACCCAGCAGTTCCCACCATGAGCAAGCACTTGGTGACCATATCAAGGAAAAACTTCCTTTAACAGGCAGAAACCTTGAGCAGAACCCGGCTCATGGTGGACGGTCACCTGCCATTTGTGTCTAATCTGCTCTCTGACCCTTTCTTTCACACCATCTTCAGGACAAACACTTTTAGCCGTGCTGCCGCTGGTGACGCTGTAACACCTCAACTACACTGTCTGTGGAGTGAAGGCAGCGCACGAGCAACGCAACAGGAGCATCTGCAGCTGTATGTCAGTGTCGACAGTGCTGCAGTGAACTTAGCATCATTTACAGTGCTCACAGACAAATGTACAGTCAGTGACACGCTCCTGCTAACAGTCAAATGTAAAGTGTGAGTGAAATGCCAGTGGTTATGTAGTGAGTGCAGACAGCTTGATTGATTCAAACTGATGTCAGACGTGCAGGAGACAGTGGACTGAAACGTGTCAGCTGTAGATGGGGTGTCACAACAGAGATGCAACCGCTATGGAGAGCTCTGGAAGTCCTGATATGTTTCTGCATAGACTGCATGAACAGGAAACTGAACAACTGTGTTCCAGAATATCTAACCACAACTCCCAAGGTGCATTTCAGTGTGAAACATCCAATCACAGAGCTCAGCAGATTTGGTTGCAATGTGCGAGCTCTGAATAGGTTTTGTCATTGATGGTGATAACATAAAGGATGAGGACATCACACACAGTGCAGCTGAAATCCTCTTGAAGCCACTCTGCACGTCATTCCATCTAATGGTACTGTGGTAGAAATAAGCACGGTGGTCTCCAGGGACTGTTGATGCAGCTTTATGGTTTTAGTAGTGTTATATTTCACATGCTGAAGTTAACTCTGACCAGCTTCATGTAAACCAAGTATTATCTATTAACCATACGAGAGCTTCCATTACAGAAATATGAACATCAGCTGAGCATGACAAACACTTCAAATGAAGTGAGTTTTAGGTTCATATGTTAACATTCGCTGGAGCTGGTAATAAATATAGAACTATGGAGCAGGGTGAGTTTAGAGAACTCATGTAATAAATCAAAGGTCCTCGCTGGTGTCCAAAGACAAACGTGTGTGTGTGCAGTGGGAGGGGGACCAGAGGAGAAGCAGAGAGCACCCAGAGGACGCTGCGAGGGGCGGAACGGCCCCCGCCGGGCCCGGGCCTCAGGACGGATGGATGGAGGGATTGTGTTGACAAGGGGGAAAGACGAAGAGGAGGAGGAGGAGGAGAGGCAGCCACACATTCAGCAGGGAGGCTGAGAGCATCGGCCAGAAACTCATCAAACCGATGGAAACACCTCCAACAGCCCAGCAACAGCAGGATGTGTGCGTGTGTGTGTGTGTGTGTGTGAAGTCGATGCTCATGTTTTAGGGAGCCAGCGGTCTGCGTGTGTGTGTGAGCTTGGAGAAGTCGGGGATGTTTCTGGGTGATGGATGGGAGCGTTGAGGGAGGCTTCGTTCAACCATTGTTCATTAGTAAAGTACACAACTGTCCTGCCTAATTGCTCAGCCATAATGTCAGACTGCGATGAATGATTACAACCAGCGCTGACCTATTCCTTCCATCAGTGGAGATAAAAACTTCACCTCATCCTCCCCCGAGGGACAAAAGACTATCTGCAGTCTGTCTTTTGATGCAAAGCTGTAGAAAGAAAAAATATGAATGATTCATCCTGGATTTGATCCTTGTGTCAGTTTATGGGGTCATACATGGAGTCCTCTCAGTGTCAGTTTCTAGCCAAATTCATGGTTCTGGTCACATTCAGACCACCATTCACCATGACGTGGCATCTGAAAGATAATGGTCTGATTTCCTCTACGTGTGTGGATATTCATGGTCCATAAAAAAACATAAAAAATTGGTTAACTGTCATCTTTTGTCCAGCATGACTCTGATACAAATGAAACATCTCACCACTTAGCGTTTTTTTGGAGCACATTCTTGCTCCCGAGAGGATGAACTCGTCCCAGTTTGGACACTTGCTCCCTCCATCAAACTCTTATATCTTCATGTCTATGGTTTCATTTTGTCTCGACATATTTTGGGGTGTAATGAACACTGCAGTCACTGCTGTGGATGATTTTATTGTGCTCTCCTCATTAATGACACACAGTGTCTGAGCACAGAGAAGTCAAACTTTTACATACATGAGGATGCAGGTTGTTTCATTCTGCATGTTGTACGTGTGTGTGTGAGAGATGTGTGTGTGCTGATATTCATGCCTTGCCCTCACTCCTTTAAGTATGATAAAGTAGACCTGGTCCTGTCATGGACGCTGCCCTACTCCCACTGCCCAGGCATCTGCCTCCTCTGCCTCTGCCATCAGGACTGGATCAGGTTCAGATTGCCCAGGCTTCAGAGAGGTTGGAGGAGAAGGAGGAGGTGGAGGAAGAAGGGGGGTCCAATCAGTGGGTTTGGGTTTGGGCTTGAAACCAGTCCTGGGGCCACTTTGGCTGAAGGAGAGAGAGGTTGGGAGGCCGCCATGGCCACATGGGTTATGATGGAGGAGGTCGAGGAGGAAAAGGGTGGATGAAGACAAGGTGCTGAAACATCAGGTGAAGTTGGGGGTTGGGTGAGGGGGGCGGGGGGGGCAGCCACATGCTGCTGTCAGTCTGCTCACACACACACACACACACACACACACACACACACACACACACACACACACACACACACAAATAAATAAATAAATAAATAAAAAATCACACCCACCTCCCACTCTGGCTTTGGGGCAGTGGAGTGTCATCTGGGAGGGTGTGTGTGTGTGTGTGTGTGTGTGTGTGGATGCACTAGGTGTGAATCTCAGATCCCATGGAGGGAAGGCAGAGATCTCCCCTGCTAAATCCACTCGTCTGATCTCATCTGTCAATCACTGGAGTGTTAGTCATGAGAGTGACGAAACTGATCACATCCAGCGCAGCAGATCACAGCACACAGGCCGACTTTATCTGCTCACAACTTAGTTTGATGCCCTGCAGCCTTCAGACCGTAGCAGGAAGCACAGATCCACAGGGGCTGCGAGTACGACGACTATCACTCACATTATTATCCACAGAGGCTGTGAACATCCTCCATGTGGTACAGCACTGACTGTGTACCAGCAGTGAGCCTCATTTGATCTTAACATGTGCATACAAATGGATTGATAACTTCTGTGGGTATCATCACTGATTTTATTATTTTCAAAATGTTTACATGCAATACAACACAGGTGATGTCAGGGAAATACAACTTACAGCATACATTTGATTCTTTAAACATCTTCCAGCACATTTCAGAATGCTTCGTCCTCACTGAGCTGTTGTTGGTGTAATTCCAGTATTTAAAGCCAAACGTCTTGAAGTACAGGGCCGCTGTGACTCAGGAAGTAGAGCAGGTCTCTGCTCATCAGTCAACCACAGCTCCTCCAGTCTGCGTGTCTGGAGGCCTGCATGAGATATGTAGTGTAAAAGCACCTAAAAAACTAGAAAGGTGCTACAAAAGTACAGTCCATTCACCATTTACTCTTCAATGATCCAGTAATGTGCATGAAAATGTCAAAGATCAGAGTCTACCTGCACTTTTAAATCCTGATATTTAAAGATCTTCACACACTTGAAATCAAACGTACATACATACATGTATACTATATGTGTATATATAGATAGAAGCTTCCTCAGCCGCCATTTCACAGTCCCGGGTACTCACAGTATACTGCACTCAGACATTACCGACAGTGTGAACGCACTTCACTCAAAATAGCAAGAGGGAGTATGGAAGACTGTGAGCCGTGATGTAGCGTTGGTGTCGCCTGTGTTCAGGAAGGCCTACCAGTTCACTAGATGGACAGCATTGAGCAGACCTGCAGACACCTCGGCCTGTTCTTGTGTTCTCAGAGCAGTTTACGAGCATCCACAGCTCCTGACAGACTGTTTACTGTGGCTCTATGCACTGTGCTCACTTGTTTCACATTGTATTGCTGTTGAACGTCTGCCTGCCTCTGCTTCTCAGCTGATTAATGCAGATGGAACTTGGCTGAGACCACGGCTGCTACCAATGTCAGAGTAATGACGCTACATCCCTACACACACCACACACACACACACACACACACACACACACACACACACACACACACACCTCTGAGGAGTGTCCCGCAATGCATCACTGTGAACATTAAGTGATGATGGAACACAAGCAAACAGGGATTTGCAACACAGACACACACACACACAGCTCTAGTGTATATCTAGTGTTGTAGGAAAGGGAGGGGTTGATGGTGGGGGAGTTCAGAAGGGTGGGGGTGGTTGGTGGGGAGGGCCCTTCTCTTCATTTCTAGGTGATTCACGTTTGAAGTGGGCTTGCAAAATTGCTTTATGGAAAGTGGCGAGCGGCTCGGCGGGAACATTAGGCAGGAAGCAGCGGGGAGGCCGGCGTTTCATTAGGGAGCTCTACTCCGCCTTTATTACCCGGATTTGGAGTTTTATGGTTATCATTATTTGCGATAGAATTATTATTCGCATATATCTGCTAGTCAGCTGTTTGGGTTTGGGACATTGGGACATGGCATCGTCTGGTTTCTGAGGTGATCTGTACAAGGTTAGCCATTTCCCTCCCGTGTGCTGTGTGTGTGTGTGTGTGTGTGTGTGTTTCTGTATGAGCTCAGGCTGTAGTCATGCTGTCAGCTCGTCCGTCGGCCTCGGCAGGTGGAGTCTCAGAGGTTTCTGCGGCGAGGTGTGAGCGGCTGGCGTTGGCGAGGCAGCGCTGGATGATCTCTGACTGCAACCTCGTCTGAGTTTCCATCAGGAGCTCATCCTGTTGGTCACACACATGAACACAGAGAAACTGAGGATACACCATCCATACACACACATATATACACAACACACATAATTACATCTCACATGATTTCCTTTTGTTTGTTTTGGTGATGAAGGATGAAAAATCCTCGATCCTTGACTTGTTGTTATTCAAGGATCAGACCACATCATATCTTTGCCTTTGGCCACTGGGTGACATCAGGCCATCAGAGAGTCATCAATTCTTCAATTCATGCTTTGACTGGCCGAGAGACATGGCAGACTACCCTTTGGACAACTACCCATCTTTCATGTGTCATACATAGGTGATCAGAAAGGAGGTGCCAGGATCCAGATCCACTTTTCATCATTCAAGATATATATAAAGATGGAAGACGTGACACGTCAATCGCCCCCTGGTGGCAGTCTTCTGTATAGGTCATACATCTCGCCTCTTCCACGTTAGAAGGCCAACATGATGGCTTAGTTTCTGTACAGTGAGAGGAAGTGTTGTCCATACAGTCAATGGTGCGCTCCAACAAGAGAATTCCTCTTTATCTTTTCCATGTTTACAGTCGTGCCTAGAAAAGGGCTTTATGCTCTTATTGGTCAACATCATGGACTCAGTGAAACACAGCATCATGAATCATTAATATTACATATATACATATAATATAATATATTAGACTTCATCCTCTGGGGAGCAGGAATTAGATTAGATTAGATTAGATTAGATTAGATTAGATTAGATTAGATTCAACTTTATTGTCATTGAACAAAGTAACAAGTACTTAGACAATGAAATGCAGTTAAGCATCTAACCAGAAGTGCAGAGTAGTAAATTGCAGAGTATGTGGCAGGAGTGGTGTCGGTATGTATCTGCATGGAGGACAGACCAAAACAGTGCCGCCGCCGTGATGTCATAGAGCTGTGCCTGGTGGAATTTAGGGGTTAGGCATGGCTGCTATCAGAGCAACATTGTCTTCTGTGATTAATTGTTGATATGCTTTATGGTGCCAACTTTCCTTCAACCTGCTCTATTTGCTTGTTCCTACATTTCCCAGAACACCTTTGGACAGGCTTGACAGAACGTGCTTTATGATTTGAGGCATATTCTCAAACAACAGTAAAAAGAGAAGCTTGATGCAGAATTTTGCCAAATGAAATGTGGACGGGAGGACGAGAAGAAGAGAGGAGAAGTGACAAAGAAACAAATGAAAGTGGAGTGGGGAATAAAAGGATAGAGCAGACGACAGGCAGCATGCTGACTCCCGGCTAGCTGCTGGTCGCCAGAATCACTGATGCACTTTCCCGCCTCATAAATTATCGCTGTTATGGCGGGTGTGATGCTGTCAGGAAAGCCCAGCATCCCGAAAAACCAATAGCAGCAGCAGGTCTGGACGGCAGCTTAAGCCAGCTTCTCTCTGTCATCACTCTCACCTTTGTCGCTTCAAACACACCAAAATAGATTATGACGCCAAGAGTAGTCAAAAGATCCATTTATGGTCATCACAGGAAGGAAGCCTGAGAGGATGTGAAGTGTGACACATCACCTGCCAATCAAGAAGAGATCAAATGTCTATAGAGTCTGAAAAAATCCACAGGGAACTATCAGCAAACTCTGCAGAGCTTTTTGGCTTCTTTCAGCTCTCTGTTTTGGTTTTCTAGCCCACAAACTCTACCCTGGTTCCAAACGTCTGACTCAGCCATTCAAATGGATCTGCTGTTGAAGTCATTAACAGTTGTCGTATGCGGTATGTAAAAAAAATTAGACTTCAATCAGTGTCTTCAATCGGGCCAACCAGTGTCCTGTAGGCGGGGTTAAGAAGGGACATCAACTTCCTGTGTCAGGGTCAGAAAAAACTGGATAATGTGGATAAAATCAACGTAGCTATAAAGATTGATGTAATGTGACATCAATAAATCAAAACACTTCAATCACAAACTAACATGAACACCGTCAGGCTGAGTGAATGAGGTGAAGCTACGACAAGGACTAGTAGAACATTTTTAAGCTAAACATGAGTTAAACATGAGTGAATGATGGACAGACACAAAAAAACACATCTATCTATCTATCTATCTATCTATCTATCTATCTATCTATCTATCTATCTATCTATCTATCTATCTATCTATCTATCTATCTATCTATTTATCTATCTATCTATCTATCTATATCAACAGAACAACATGAATAAATGAAAAGCAAAATAATAACAGATAGTAAGTAGTAGTAATAGTAACAGTTTGACTGGAAGCTAAAGAATACATCAGAAATAAAAAGTGTGATGTCTGTGGAGGTTCTGACCTCCATGTTGGGAAACATATAACCTTTATGTCACTGATGATGACAATCATAACAATGTTTGTGTCAGTAAGATGATAGAAAAAAGTTAAAAATGAACCTTTTTACTCAAATTTAACTTTCTAAGCTGCAGCATGCTCTTCTCTTTTCTCCTCCCTCGCTTCCTCCCTCCCTCCCTCCTTTTTGTTCACCTCCTCCTCCCCCTCCTCCCCTCAGTGGCGGCGGTCTGCAGCAGAGCAGTTAATAAAGAGATTGATTATCGGCCTGTCAGGAAGTGACAGTTGGACAGGGCTGCTCTGCGTGAATGACAGAGGGCACGCTCACCACGCAGCAGCCCGCCTGACACACACACACATGCGCGCACACACCCAGATGCCTTTGCCAACACCGAGGGTAGGTGAGGTGGTGGAGGAGGAGGATGTGGGGGGGCTGGATGGGTGAGAGGCGGGCATGTGGAGAACAGCAATGCAACCTTCTGCTGGTGGAAGAGGTTTGACTGTGTGTTGGTGTGTGTGTGTGTGTGTGTGTGTGTGTGTGTGTGTGTGTGTGTTGTGGTGTAGGGGGTCAGAGTTCACAGCCACTGCCTTCTGGAGAGACAGAAAGAGGGCTGCCAATGATACCATACACAGGACCTAAAGAGGTCAACAGAGACTCCGGAACACACACACACACACACACACACACACACACACACACACACACACACTGTGCTGTGAGGTCGGTTTTGTAGAGAAACCAAAGTTAAATTTGTTCATCATTTGATTTTCTCAATAAAAAAAGTGTGTGTGTGTGTGTACGTGGTGTGAGCATCACGACTACTCTGAAATGTCTCTCTGTAGTATCACAATGAAAAACTGAAATCTGTATCAGAAGAATAAAGTCAGCTCAGCCAGAGAAAGACAAAGCACTGCTCTGTGCTGCTGATTATCTAAAGTTATTTTTAATGTAACTTGAAGAAGTGACGATGTGGGCCTCTGGGCCTGATGCATTCTATTTAAGTGTTAGAAAGCAAAATGAACTCTGACTGCATCAATTATGAAACAACATTTAAAACAGCATGGTGTAACTTTTCTCTCATAAACTAACGTCTGTTAAATCATGCTACACTGACCTGTGATCAGGTGAATGGTGTCTCTGTCATTCGTACGTCTGTTCTCACACTATGTAACTTTGGGCTCCGGGTCCGGAGAAGTACGTAACGCTTTACGGCACTAAGTCACACACCACCAACTATTTCACCGATTTTGGTGAAACTGGATCATATTTTATTGAGAAAATGCTCCACCTCAACTCTCTGTGATTTACAGAGTTTCCTGGTGGACAGTGAAGTAAACTGCTGCCATCTGTAGCTGCTGTTAGCTAATGTTAGCTCAGTCTGTTAGCTGGACTGTACAGGTACTGTCAGAAAAAGAGTTTTCAGGCCCGGGACACGGGAAAAATGCTGAAGGGGAGTGAAGCTGGTGTCGTGAACCAGATCTGGGCAAGTAGGCAATGAAACCGGGCTCAGCCACCTAATCACAGAGGAGAAGAGAGTGAAGAGGACGTTGACAGAGGAAGCTAAGAAGAGAAAAGGAGAGCGTGAGCGAGCAAGAAGCCGCCAGACAAGAGTAAATCTGGGACTGACTTTTAGTGGTTGTAATCTAATCAGACACACGTGTACAGCTGTCCATATTTACCACAGTTTTTTCTTCTCATGACACCAATTAGCATTTCATTTCATGAAGTGTGACTGCACCCTCAACACAATCACCTGCCCCTGCCCCCAGCTTAACCCTTCATCTGAGTGGTTAACCTGTGGTAACCAGTTGTTTGTCCACAAAAGGGAGGAGACTCCACACGATGTGTGTGAACAGATTAAATTATAGATCAAATTATACGTGACCTCCTATAGCATCAGTGGGAAACAGTCAAAGCAGACCAGCACCACTCCCATGACCTGTGAATATCTCCACAGAAGGGAGGCAGTGGGAGCAGAGGTGGGGTGTATGTAGTTGATACCCGCCCCTCTCCGTACCTCATTCATTGTTCAAAGGAAACGTGTGCCAAGAAGAAAGAGTGGAGGAGCACCTCCTGCTCCGTGGAGACAAGGAGAGAGCCCAGCCAGGCTGCTCCAGGACTTCTCTTTTTGCACTACATGCACATAGAAGTGGTGATAGCCCCCCTGATTCTTTATTTTTCTATACATCAGAGCACAGTATTAAATGTCAGTCCGTCCCCAGCCTGTCTCCACAGTCACATGGGATCATTTTGGCAGTGCTCTGGCACAAAACAACCACACAGTCAACATATAGCGAGCGGCTGTTGTAGCGGTGAGGAGCATATGCCATGTAATGAGGTTGACAAGGTGAACACAAAGGAACAAGCTGCCCTCCCCCCCAGTGGAAGGAGCCCCGGGGTGCTTCAACTAAATGAACATAGCTGACCCGAGTGAAGCGCGAGAGGTCAGAGGTCATGTTGGTTTGCAACATGATCACCTATGTGTTTTATTTCATTCCCTATGTTAAGTGTAATAATGAGAATAAATCTGCTGAAGTTATATGTTACAAGTATACAAGTAGTGTGTGAGCACCAGAGTGTGACAGAGCTCCACACACACCGTCCTGCTGCCCCAAAAACTCACTAGAGAACCAAATGTGGATCAATCAAATAGGCCGCTATTCCCTCATCTCTGAGTGATGTTTGTTCAGGAAATCACTGAGCCCTTTCAAAAAGAAACTTTATATTTGTTATATAATATTATATTTGAGGTTTTCTTAAAGATTGATATCGTCAGGAGGAAACAATGGAGCACAGACAGAGTGTGGAGGTCATGAAGAACTAATGCAGCAGCAGTTCACAACCTCTCCGTTTGAGAGCCTTTAAAATGAAGCCATATTTACTGATGAGCCCTCTGACAGGGTGTGTGTGTGTGTGTGTGTGTGTGTGTGTGAGCAGTTCAAAGACTGTTTCATTTGCAGGATTTTTAAAGATTTCTAAGGAGATAAAAGTGTCCAGTATGTCATATGAAAAAAAAAAAAATTATTGGTGGCTCACATTATTATTTTTTTAATGTGATTTGTTGACAATACTAAAAATAAAGAACATCACCAACCCTATTCTTATATGATTGATATGCTCACAAGACTTTTTTGTGGGTTTGGCCTTGACTTTGAATTTTTTTTTTTTTTAATTTTGTGAAATTTGCAGATTCATCATCAGTACACATGGTTTTTTTTGTATAAAACAGATCTGGTGAGCAGATTTGAAAATATCTGATTCCATGACACTTACAAGACTAACATGGCAATCTGAACTCAGAGTCCATGAAAGGGTTTCTTTTTGCACACTTCAGATTATTTTGTTGAAGTGCTGTTCATGAAATCAACAATGTGTCATATAGAGAATATACACATTTTATCATGTCTAAACTGTCATTGAGCTGTTTTCAATAGCTTTAGTGGAGATAAATGATTTGAAATGATTCTTTCATCAGGAGCACGGTGACAATGATCCGTCTGAGATGCTGACAGTGTTCTTACTGAATTCTTCTGACCTCATTTGGCCTTTTTTTATGCATTTCACCCTTTTCGCCCAATTCTATAAAAGTACATCAGTTTTTGCACCATGAATCTTCCCTGACAGTCTATCCATCACTCAAATGTTCCACCTTCTGCCATTTCCATAAATGAACTTGCTAATTAATGATATTTTAGTATCTGATTCCTCCTTGTGCATTTTGATGTGTAAACTCACTGCACATCTCATGGGGATGCCATGTCTTATTTTTTTTTTTACTACACAGAATACAGGTGCCAGCCTTTCAACAAAGAAAAACTAATTTACTGATTTCACAAACACACACACTCCTTCTCCCAGTCCACACTACGCACAATCAATACTTCTAGATTGAGTAAGCGGACTGCTGAGCCTGGAATCAAGATGTTTTTTTGTTTTTTTTTTCCCCTTCACCGACGGAGAGGAGGAGAGCGTTTCACACCCAGAGAGGAGGAATAAGAGTGTGGGAGGAGGAGGAGGAGGAGACGCAGATGGACAAGTGCTTTTACGGCTGAGTCTTCCTCTGGCTCGGTGCCACGGCCACAGATTCTCTTTGTTTGCCCTGCTACTAAACTAATAGAGATAAAGGCAGGTTCCTGCTGGCCCTGAATTAGAAAGTCATTAAGGAGTATAAACACACATGGGAGCACACATACACAGACATACATACACACACACGCACACACACAGACACGTGCATACGAAACGTAGAAACGTACTCATGTATGCACAAAAGCGCTCAATATATGTGAACACTTTCATTCTGCAACATCAGTACAGAATACAACCTCAAAATGACACACACACAGCCACACACAAATACACACACACATTTCCACACCTTCTGTCAGTGCTAGAAATCCAAACAAAGTCTTGTTTCCCGACTCGGTGCCAGGGGGAACTCCTTTTTTGTCACCACACAATTACTTCTTTCTTCACATTCTCCTCCATTTTCTGCCATGTCAAAATTCTAATGTGAGTGTCAAGGGCTCTATTTGACTGCTGTGTGTGTGTGTGTGTGTTTGTTTCTTCCAGTATTATATTTCAAACAGGGCTGACAGACTTCTTTGATGGTCTGAAGTGCTGCTTCTCAGTGTTCAGATCGTGAGGCCTGCTCTAATCTATAGTTTTCTAACTATACAGACTTGAGGTCATTTTACATCCAATTTTTCTGTGTTTCTCAGAAGCTGAGTGAAGTTTGTACTGGTGTCAGTGATGCTTTTTAAAGTAGCAGTTAACCTCAACAAGGGCTCATTAAGAAATAACAGAAAACGGAACCTGATTTAAAGGACAGGTCCGCTGTTATCTCTCTGAAAGACCAAACTAACAATGTACACAAGTAAAGTTTTCAGTGTTGTGTCCCTAACCCTAACTGGGCTACAGATTTTTTTCTTTCTTTTTATTTGATTTGATTTTAATTTATTTGATTTTATTCAACAGGGATAAATAAGAAAGAAATTGTTCATCAACATGGTTTCATGGTTTAATACATTAACAAAAGACACCAGAACATGTCTTATCAAATCAACATACACCATAATAAAAGTAGTATTATATCCAGCTAAAGCTGTCAAATGAATGAATATTAAAAATTACAGTTAAGTAAAAATACAATATTTCCCTGAAAGGTTGTGAAGTGGCAGTTTAAAGTAGCACAAAATGGAAGTACAAGCGCCTTAAAATTCAGTTCTATATTTAAAAGTTATTTTCCACCACAGGCAAAAAAATAAAAATAAATAATTCCACAACCTAACATGTGATAGTTAGCTGCAATGAGCTGGGACACGTGAGTAAAAAGAAGAGAACAGAAACTGCACAGAGAGAAAGAGAAGTAATCAGGACAGACAACAAGGTGGCAGCAGAAGACAGCGAGTATCCTGATGTTCATGTTTGAATATTAATAGTGAGCCTTGGCTTTCAGGGAGAGAAACACGCAGAGTTTTCTGATGCTGCTGAATTTCAGACTTTTTAGCGTGTTCACAGTTAAAGTAACAACGGAAACTCTCAAATCAGAACCAGTGAAGTCTTCTAGGTGTTTATCAGCTTGTTAAAAAATGTAATTTACCTAAATATATTGGCATGTCGGGTATACCAGGCCATATTTTCTGCAGCCATGGTCGATATTGAACCCTAATTTCAACAACAGTACATTTGGGAGGTTCTGATTTGAAAACTCTGCCCCCTTCCTCCTCGCCTGATGTTTCCACGTGGCATCGCCTCAGCCTCTCTCTCTCTCTCTCCCTCTCTCTGTCGTCTCAACATTAGTTAAGATGGCTGTGCGGCGGCTGCCGGGAATGAGCGTTTAAAGCTCTCCGAGGTGCAGGCAGCTTAAACTAGCTCATTTGTTACCTGCATTCCCAAAGACAACCTCACAAATGGAGCCACTATCCAATTATTATTAGCATGGAGGAAAGAAGCAGCTGCTCCGATGTGTTAGCCGGGCTCAGGACGGACAGTGAGACGCAGGCTGAGGGGTCACAGGGTCACATGACCAGCAGGGTTTTTAATGTGGAACATTATTGTGAAAAGATAGTGACAGAGAGGGAAGAAGGTGGTCTTTGTCAAATGGGAACATGTGCAGGTTCAGAGGCAGATCAATTTTAACATTCACACACACACACACACACACACACACATGCACAGAGCATGACAATACCTGTGCCTAAACCAGGGCTCAGAGAGCATTAAAATGTGTTCATAAAAAAAGAAAAGAGAGAAGAAAACAGCATATGGAAGCCCCAGCAGAGGCATTCTTATTTCTATCTGTGAAAATTCATTACGGATTCTCACAATGAGTGTGTGTGAGAATTCGCCGTTTGTTCTCGTCTCGGGCTAAACAAAGGCACATGTGCTCGTTTTCAGAGCGGGATGCGGCGCGGCCTGATTTCAAAGGCACAACTTGAAAGACGACAGACAGCTATTTACAATATTTATACATTTAGGATGCTGATACTATGCATATTACATGTCTGTCTTCCACTGTGTGTGCAAGTGAGTGTGAGTGTGTGTGTGTGTGTGTGTGTGTGTGTTCAAGGCGACAACAGTGGGGAAGGGAACCGCTGATGAAAAAAGGTTACTTTGGAAATTCTCTGATAATTGGTGCCTTAAAAGGAGCTCATTTTTAACTATGTCACCACGACTGCTCGATGACAATTAATCTGTTTGCGGCTGCTTCCTTGGCATCTGTGCCAATTACTTTATATGCTAATATATGTAAATGACATCTCAGATGCCAGTTTCAAGTGTTATGCGAGTGGCGTATTGTGTCCTTTTTTTAAGTCATATTGTTGAGGCTGATCAACAATGCGAGTGCTTTAAATTTGGAGGTGTGTAAGTTATTAATTTCTTCCCCGGCTCAGTGTTTCCTCATAAAACGCTGCAACCGACACATTCAGTGACTCACACACGATACATCTCAAATCAATTCTGAGATTTTGTCTTTGTTTTTTTTCCCGAATTTGTCAGGGTGGAAAAAGTCTTGAAATAAAACTTTAATTTACACAAAAGATAATTGTTTGTATATATTAAAGAAAGATGAAGGCAAAGTGTTTGTCAGCCTTCATGGGACAAACTGATTATGTGTTTGTGGTGAATAATAATAAAAACTGACTGACAGATTTAGGTTTTGGTCAGTGCTTCTCTTACTTTAATGTAAAAAAATAAATTAAAAAAAACATCTCAGTTTTTTTTATCTGTACAAAAGACTTTTATTTCATTTCCAACATGTTAGTATGATTACTGCTGGATGGTACCAGTCTTAATTAAAATGCCCCAAACGACTTCAAATATTAGCTCTCAGTCTGGCAGACCTGAGGTCAGCAGCATGTAAGCCAATTTATACCAAATTACATTGCAATTGTAAGCAAATCTAATGTAATATAAGAAGGTTTATTTATTAATTTATTCATGTATTTGTCAATGATCATATTAGTGTATGTACAGCTAATGAGTGTTTGATAACAGAATTATATATGGCTACAGTGTAACAGCGTTTATTAAGCATACAGTTTATTTACAGGTAAGTTGAAAGCTGTATGTTCAATATGCATGATGACATGTCAGTATGTCATAATAATAATTCTAAATAAAGATGACTATTTTATTGTGTTATCAAGCATTTAAAGACATGAGTGATCATTTACAGCTCTATTATAATATCTGCTGTAAATGTTAGAAGTGGTTAAAAACAGCAGACTGGACAGCTGAGCACATTCAAGACAAGAAACCACAGTAAATATTCAAAACAGTGAATCTCTGACCTTTGACCTTTTTGTGGAAGTAATTATTTGATCATCTCTTCATCAGTGTCACCAGTTTTAAAGTATAACTGTTCAGTATAATAAATGTATGTACTGTATGTATGTGTAGAGACGTAACTCGAACTGAAAGACAGGAATGGTACAGTGGGTGGATGTGGATGTGGGGCTGAGTGGGATGATCTCAGTTAAAAGACTGATTTAAATTTACAGTATGAAGTACACATTTTCTCAACGTGCATTCATGTAAATGAATTATTGTTCATACCTGTGAAGATATTCATACAGAAGATGAATCAAAAAATCATTTAGAAGATGTACAGGTAGAAAAACTTTACATGAATCAGATTTAAATCCGTGAATCTCATTAAAGATGACAAATCAATCAATGTGATGTCAGGGTTTGATTCTGGACTCTGTGGGTCAGCACCACAAACAATGTTGCTGTTTAATTCCACAGATTAGAAAGTTGCAGCACACTTCCCTGCAGCAGAGAATCACACTTGGACCTGCGAGGTGTTCAATCCCCTGGTTGATGTCGTTAAATGCTTTGCGTGAAAGCCTCCACCCGTTCTCCCAGACTTTACATAACAGCATTAAATCAATCAGCTGCTTCCCTCCATCAGGAAACTTGAACAGCTCGTACTGTACAACACGCCGAGGCTTCAGTGGAGGTGGAATAACGCTGAGTAAATGTTAATGAATGCACTTTGAGCATATTCACAGAGCTTTTTTCTCTCTCTATAAATGGCAGTAATTACCAGCGTCTCCTCCACCGACAGACACACCAAGCTGCTTTAAGACGCTTCTCTATTGTTCCTTCTCTTCCACCTCTCCTCCGTCCTCTGCTCCGTCTGCAGCCTTCCATCACTCCAACTGAAGATGTCACTGTTGTATACCAAATATCTGCTCGCTCGCGTTGTGTGTGTGTGTGTGTGTGTGTCAGATGAGAGAATATGTTTTCATGTTCATCAGTGAGAAACAAAGCTATGTTGTATTTGAGGCGTTTGACTGTGAAGTTTTGACAATGCAGGGGGTACAAGAGACAAAAACAGAAATCCATTAGAATTAATCCAGCTGGGTGATCTTTAAATAAGAGATAAACACATGAATGTAAACTCAATACAACTAAATTACATTTTTCACTTTGATTGTCGAGCAAATTAAAATAAATTGTGTTAAAGAGCAATTTTAAGGTACGAAAACTGTCACGTGTCTTATGATTTTTTTGTTATTTTGCACCTTATCGAGCCCAAAAATCCTAAAAACCACTTTCATTTTTCACTGTAGCGTCACACGCAGCACAAACAGACTTCACATGGCCTATGAAAACACAAAAATAAATGATTCCAGAGCTGAAGTATTCATTACAACAATTATGAAAATGACGCCTGGTGTTTAAGGGGTGGGAGGTGGTGCCACGCTCGCTTTTAACACACAAACACACGCATTGTTATCCGGCTTCACTGCAGTCTTCTACTGTACATGTAGGGGTGTTTTTTTTTTTTTTTTTTTGGTAATTACAACAGCAACATATTTGGGAAGTTATGATTTGATAATTATATTGAGGTTCACCGGGAGAGACGTTTAAAAAAAGAAAGAGTCAAAATAAAAGTCAGAGGAATGAAAACAAGAGGCTGAGCACGAGATGCTCCAAAAATGATGTGTGAATTAAACATAAAATATTCCTCTGACCCTGTCTGCACACACATACACACACACTTGCAGTGAACTACTATTTGAGTAGATCGTGTGTCTGATGTGAGGTAAGTGATTTTTATCACCATTAGAGTGATTTCCGTGCGTGCTCGGTCTGTTGTTAAATCGCTCTGTTTTTCTTCTGCAGTTTGGTTGATGATTTTCTACATAAACTTGACTTCATCTGCAGATGTTCAGGGAATACGTTACACCAGGCTAGCGTTTGAGTTTATCCGCAGCAGCTTGCCTTGTAGCCTCGTTGATGTCAGGCTTACTTAAAGGGCTGAGAAATATTGAAAAATGAGGGGAACAAAATATAGATATTTTAATGGATGTCAGTACATGAATTTAACAGATGAATATTCAACTGTTGGTCACAGATCACGGCTGTGTTTCCCCCACGGTGACACCAGCTCACGTTTGATAAATGATCAGTGTGCAGAAAAAGTGTGTTGTGTTCAGGAACGGCTGAATCAAGACCTGACCAAAAGAATATGAATCTTTAATTAATAAGAAACACTGAATTATTATTATGCATGATCTGGGCAGTGAATCTAATTTCATTTAAGAGGTTTTCATCTGGCTGAATTTTTTTTGACTTCATTTGTTAGTACAACAACACAAATTACAGACATGAAGAATATTTGTGTATTTAGATTCTACTGAATTTCCCAGTGATATTGATAATTACTGTTAAATCAATAAAAGGTCCTACATGTCTGGATTAACCCACCTGAGAACCCCTTTAACCCTCCAAACAACCAAATCTATCCTCCTCCTCTGAGTTCATAAAACTCCACTATTAAAAACACGTTAATGAGCCACACTGTTTTCCCTTCATCACCATGAACACACACACACACACACACACACTGTAGTTTATTTTGACTCAGTCCCACACACACCGTCCTGCTGCCACAAATACTCACTAGAGAACCAAATATGGATTAAACTGCATCTCAACACAAACGCACCATTTCTAGCAGTGTGAGTAACATTTGATAAAAACTACAGTGAACTGAAACTCCATATCTGAGCTGTGTTTAAAGATTTACGTCTTCAGTAGGAAGCAGTGGACCTCAGAGCTGACAGTCACAGACAGGAAGTACTGAGAGATTTGTTAATAATCATAAAAAAATAGAATTAAGCAGCCTGATGCTTTTACCAAATTAAACAAGTATATGAATACTACTACTACTATATATATATGCTAACTTAACTTAATAAAGATATCAAAACCAGTCTTTGATGCACGGACCTTCTTCATGATGAGGTAATCAGCAGGATCTGGTTCAAGGCAGGTGGATTATAATGGATTAAAACACAACACACAGTGGGCTGGTGGAGGGGGTTAAAGGTCTTCACAAATCTGACACAGATCTCTAGAAAACAAACCTAACGTGCATAAATTAATAATAATTAAAAAAAGGGATTCATTCCAAACTGGGAACTTAAGATAAGACCTGTGGTCACACCACACAGACCGACACACACACACACACACACACACACAGATCAACAACAAAAGACAAGCACAAAGACTAGAAGCACTAAATCATCTCCCTGCACACACTCCAGAAAATGTTTTTTGGGTTGGCGTTCTGCTCCACTTGGATATTCTACAGACTGACTTGTGTGTGCCAGCGGCTTCGCATAACAGTGGTACTGTTCAAAACCAGATCAGTGAATCTGATTTGGATCCTCTAATCTGTGGTCCTGATGCTGTTACCCACTCCGAGGTGGGTCCGACATACTTGATGTCTTAGATTCTAGATTTCTTAGATTTTGTTCAGCTTACATGATTCATTACCTGACCGCTTCAGTAACTGTGTAGATGACAATGAAGAACTTGAACTTAGAATGCCACATCCAGCAGCACACACACACACACACACACACACACACACACACACACACACACACACCATCCTGCCCTGTGTTCATCAGGCTGTGTGCCTTTCTAATCCCTCTCTTTAGCAGCGGTGTGTGAAAGCTAACACTCCTTCATGTGATTATGGAAGGCCCTGGGCTGGTGATTATCTGGAGAGACCACCGCAGAGACCCCCGGCCATGCTCTCCCAAGCCAGCACCGCTTTAATTCTGCCTAATTGATCTTCACACTTTCAGAACTTTTTTCCATCCCTAAATCAACACAGGTAAACTCTGCTTGGTTGTTCTGGCTGCAGGAGATTAAACTCCATCGTCTTTAACTGGATCTTGATGTTGACATATTCTTTTTTTTTTTCCTTCCTTTAAATTTAACTCTTGAAATGCTGAAGCAGAATGTTTCGGCTCCATGGATGACAGTGCACTTTGGTCCTCCACTTGATGAGTGACTTTGGCGAGCTCCTGATCTTTTATCTAGTGCCACCATGAGGTTAACATTGGTGTTATTCAGTGACAACTGTTGTTTCCTTCATAGTGTCATCATCAGGGCAAAATTCCTCGCTACACACTGAAGCAAAGAGCTGAAAATATTTCAACTCAAGTGAAATATGATTGATTTCACTCATCCTAAAGCTTTATGACTCTGAGTCATAAGTGTATTTTTAGATGGATGACACAGCAGAATCCGGAGAAAATGACAAAGAAGTTCTTGAACACAAATACACACTATCACAAACTATCACACACACAAGTCGATGCGTGCATCTCTATCTAGCTCAGCGCTACCATCTGTACAGTTGGATCATTGGCAGTTTGGGTCAAACTGACACAAATAGTTATCACACAAGTGATGAGAGGTGAACCAAGCGGCAATGAAAGCAATGCAGAAGTGCTAAAAACTGCAACACATGGAGCGGCCACTTGAGGCTGGCTCCAGCAGTGAGTCAGTCTCCATAAGTCTCCATGTTAAAATGTCCAACTTCACAGCAGAAATAAACATGTTTACAGCCTGGTGCAAACAACAGTTTTGGTCTCTGTAGCTAATTTCCCCAGCTGCTTTGATTGACAGGTGGGTGCTGTTACAGACACCTTGTTTGAGCACCCAGGCGCCATTCGGCCCACCTTAGGTCCACCAATGATCCACGTCTTTGCCAATATTAAATCAGCTGAGAGGCGGGAGAAGCAGTACATCCAGCATGGTGGGGGCCAGCGCCGCATAAAGCTTCAAACAGCGCATCGGAAACCTATGGGTGATGTCACTCAGGCTCTGTCCATTCTTTACAGTCATTGGTGTGCATGGTCAACATGCTAAACATCAGCATTCAGCTCAAAGTATGACTGCTCCACAGTAACCTCACAGAGCTCATAGAGTGGCTGTAGACTCTGAGAATTCTTAGATATTTTTCTGTCATTACTTCCACTAAAAAGAAGGATGTCCAAGGCTCTTCCCAGGTGTCGACCTCTCAAAGCCGTTTGAGTTTCGCCTCCTCTTTAGCTTCCCTGATGTTCCTCCACGCCACCTCTCCATAGTGTTTAGTGAGTCCACAGAGTTTGTGGCACTACCTGTGATTGGGTCTTTACACAGGTAAATATGCAATCTGAGGCTCGGTAAAAAACCTCCATGTTCCTGACATTTCCCAAATGGACTCCCTGAGGGCAAACCCTTGGGTTGCCATTAGTTTTGTCTCTGTGTTGTCTATAATGGTGGCTGAATTACAGACTGGTTACAGAAGTCATACTTCTTGCACAAAACAGACAGCTACCCCCCAAGTCGTGTGTGCTTCTGCATTTCATCCCACCTTAAAACTGAATTGGAAACTGAACTGGAATTGGCCTTTTGAACGCATTTCCTGTGTATTCTGTATATCATCAGCTGTTATTCATCAGCACACAGCAACTATCTGATACAATCATTAGTAAATATATTTAAACATGTTTTCATACATGTGTACATGTGAATGTTGGTGCTGTATGTAGTACGTAGGTGAGTGCATGTAAATGTATTGATGGTATGGAGGGAAAGGCAGAGGAGGAAGGAAAGCAGCCTGAGCTGAGCTGAGCTGAGCTGCCATATGTATGGAAATGTTTCAGGTGACAACAGTCACCCCCCGACATGTTCTGAGGTTGTGTGTATAGATGAAATATAGGTCATTTACACCTTATTCGTGCCAGGTCATCTGTCAGAGCATCTTAATCAGCGTTCATAATCAACAGGCCACCTGTCAGGATCTGTTTTCTCACCAACTGCTACAACGAGCCTTAAAATAGTGACGTGTAAAATTGTGTTTTGTAAAATTCCAGAAGGGTCCAAGCTCAGGCTTCATCTCCATCTGTGGACTCTTCCTGCCTTCAGAGCAGACATTCAGTGTTTTTCAGGAAACAAGAACAGAAATAACTCCAGTGAGAACAGCTCACGGCCAGGTATTCCAACTGAGACAGTTAGGTCATCATCATGTGATCTCAGCGTGAAACTAACTTCAAATGTTCAAACTGTTAGGAGGCAGAAGATGCAGGTAATGCTACATTAACTGTACTGACTAGCTACCTAATTGAATTTACTATGACCTTTCCCTCAAATAACCCACTGAGGAGTTAAATATCAAATGAAATTATGACCTGACCTCCACATGTCTGAATCAACCACCCACATCTCAGATTTATTCAGCGATTAAAACATGTCCGGTGTCAGAACTAGCTACATTCATGAAAAACGGGAACAGATGAATGTCCACAACATGCAACACGCCTGTTATTGTCAGTGGACTTAGAGAAATATCAAACATCACATGAACTTTTCTGACAGACACCAACCGCAGGGACTGCAAACAAAGTCATCTACTGATCAGTACTCAGTACAGTACTGATTGGTTGCCAAACGTACGTGATGGCTCACAAACTACAGTTAAGTGACTAATAATGGAATTTGTTTAAACTAAATACTAATAATTAGTAATAAAATAAATAACGACATTTTGACATAAAACATTTGGAGCACATTGAACAACGGTGGGACTCACCACTGAGAATCAGATAAAGCAGCTTTAACATGAAGTGTAAAAGTAAAATACGAATGTCTCCTCCTTATTAATAATGTTTACGTTCATATTATATACCAAAGTACTACATGCAGCAAATAGAGTCATAATGACAGACTACGCTGTGCATTGCTTCAGAACATCACATGGGCTGTGTGAAGTGTTGGACTGCACAGAGCCTTGTGTAATAATGATAATAATAATTTAGACAATGTGTTTTACAGTTGATTTTTTCTCTAAACAGCTATAATAATAAAATAGTAATAAAAGGTGCACAGTGATGCCGTATTATTACTACTTGTATCCAGATCTTAACGTGTGTATTGCAGACATTACACATGCAACAGAACTGCTAAATAATGTCATTAATGTTTTGTGTTCTTCTACACATCCACCAGGTCACACACAGTCCAGGTCACACACAGTCCAGGTCACACAGTCCAGGTTCACTCCATTGTTTGGAGTAAAAAGTAAAAATGTCTGACCTTCACATAGCATACACAAACACTGATCATTCACAGGTACAACAGACTGAAGAGAGGAGAAGGATTACTTTTGCATATTCTATTTGCAACACAGCTCACATATTGTATATAAATGTATACGTTTTGAGTGCAGTATATACTTTCTAAAGCACAATGCACTGAACAGCCAATCCTTAAATGTATTGATTAAATGCCAAACTTTTAAACTGAAACCAGGTCACATGAAGGAGTCATAGAGAAGTCACTCTGAAGAATGAGATAGCTACCATGTTCAAAGTCACTTCTGTACATACAACATCAAGTGAACACATCACTATCACTATTTCATGTTAACAGTTTATCTATCTATCCACCCTGTGTTTGTGCAGAAGTGTGAGTTACCCTCAGGCTGGTATTCAGTCTTTGTGCAGGCATTATGGTACCAAACCTGGCAACCTCACGGCTGTGCACAGACACTGCACAGGGCTGTTTCTATTAAAAAACGCCTCACAGCTTCATGCTGTAGCTTTTACGTGAAACATTTGGGATAGACTTTTTAATAAGTGAGCCTTAAACGTGTTTTCTTCACTTGGACAGAGCCAGAGTATGCTAGGCTGAATGCTCCAACTTCAACTTAATGCACAGACATGAAATTGATATTGTGACGTCAATGACATCAGTCCTCTTATCATACCATTGCAAAGACAACTGATACATGTATTTCTCAAAATGTTGAACTCTATACTGAAACTCTGCTTTGGGTTCACCTGAAAAATTCAATGCGTTGTTGTAGGGAATGCTTCCATCATTACAACCATATCATCACTACCACAGCCATTACTGTATCTCACTGTCTTAACTTCAGTTATCACTGCCATCACATAATTAGTGCACACCCTATGTCACACAGGTGTCAGGTCGGCCTCATATCCACACCACCTCATTCACGCCCCAATGTGACACGTACTGTAGCCTACTGTGATGACACTACATGCTTGGAAAGTGCTATGCAGAGACACCGACATGCATATTGGCTGCTTTCTATTTCATACCTCAAATTGATTATACATTGTAACTAAGAGCGACATTACACACCCACACACACACACACACACACACACACAAGCTGCAAGAGGAAAATATATCCAATCTAAGCCACACTAATTCTGAAAACTGGACATGCATCTGTAAGAAGATCAACTAGAATTCTCTTTGCATCTATTAGTAGTTTACCAAGAGCATATTTTGCAGGACACTGAGGACGTAGCCCATTGATCCCTGATGGGGTGAACCAGGGGACAACTGCAGTGAAGCCTAAACTACAGACCTTGACTTTGGCTAGCCTCCTGTCAGTGCTTTAATAAGACGCCTGGTGACACAGTGCATCACAGGGAATGCCAGGACATTGGTATCTAGTGCCAGCATTGCCCGGAACCACAGAGGAGTGTTTGGGGGAGTGTTTCCCTGACCTCTCCAACAGAGCAAATGGGGGACTGGCATCTGCTTTAATAAGGCTGCCCACTTTTCATTCACTATGTCACCCTCCCCACTACCCAAGCTGTGGAATGGGCACTGGCGCTGGGGGAGAGGTGGCAGAGGTAACAGCTGGCTGCAGCCGTGGCGGCATGGCCGTGGCATGACCACAGCTTTATTAGTGGCATCCAGGACACCAGCTGATCCTCTCCCAGGGTCCCTGTCACACTGATGTCTTCATCACTAAGCTGAGCAGACAGGCCAGGCATGCCAGCCAGTGGAGGTGACAACAAATCCAATTACCTCCCCCCTATGGTGCCTAGAATGGACTGGCGGGGGCAATGGGACAGTGGAGGATGTTGCTATGATAGAGGATGAGGGACATGCAAGACAGGACTGTAGGACAACACACTGATGGAGAGATTTTCTGTCTGGCCTTTGATGATATGATAGACCAGGGATGCAGTGTTTTTGATGCTGTAACACATACAATGAAAAGAAATATCTCTTTGACGTTCCGCATTAGAGTCTGTAAAATTGGACCCAATGATTGTAATGCAGATCTGTCTGGAATGATAAATGTGCTTATTGAACTTTATGGAAGATATCAGGCAAAAGACCAAAGTGTGTCAAGAGTCTTCAGCATGGCAGACCAGACTTGAACCTGGTCTATGCCTGGTTCTTTAGGACCAAATGTGAATCTCATTGGTGCTGAGATCCTGTCTCACATGATACATAACACATGACACCCATGGACAGAGATGAACGGCTTATTATATTTGTTTAAAACTAAAATCGAATCTAACTCAACTCCAAGTTTTACACAACAAACTCACTCAGAGTCGACCTGGAGCCTGTTACTTTGTCAGGGTCCATCGGGTAAGGGTCAGGTAGCAGAGCTCTAGTGTCGACATGCTGACACAAACTGTCGGTAAACGCCATGTCTGGAGTCAGTGTTTTAGGATATTTCACCGTCCTGTTTCCCAGCATCAACTCCACAGAAAAGGAACAATTCTATTACATTCAGCACATTCCGACAACCACACTGACCTACTACCCCCGTCTGTTCGGCATGTCCATTGTGCGCTACAGCAATCTATTTTCTCAAATGCAATTCTGTTTGAATATCTTAATATCAAATAAGAGCCTTTCTCTCCTTAAGGATCCACCAGGTGAGGATCACTGGCCCTGAGCACAGATAATGCTGTTTGACTGTGGCCTTGAACGTGCCCAAACTTCTTTCACCCCATTTATGTCCTTCTTTTATTCCCACATCAGGCAGGGGGGATGTGGAGACGACAGAACACAAACCCAATGAGCTGACACTGGATCAGTTTTTAAATCCAGCTTTTGTCCTGCTTTCAAACATTAACTCAATTAAATCTCCATAAACAAATTGGTTCGTACTGATGGTCTGGGACCGTACATGTTAAGTGCTGATCATCACGGGCCAGTATTGATCCACAATTGGCACAGATGTCCCCTGTGTGGATTAAGGTGAAGGAGAGGGGAAACATGTCTGGCAGGATGGAGGGAGGGCCTTGTATGGAGAGAAAAGCGAAAGGAGGCAAAGCGCCAAAGCAGAACTCCTGAACCGTTCTGTTTTCCCTCACTCTGTCAGTCTCCTCTTTCCACCAGAATCCTGCACTGTGCTGAAGAAGTCTCACCTTATCATCCACTGAGCTTTAGTGTCGGAAGTTTCGCCTTCAGTCAGTGACTTTGGTGCCCAACCGGAGGAGATCATTCACCACTTCCTCTCCTGACACCCCTCCATACAGGGATGGGATGATCGACCCACGAGTGAAAAAAGAGGGAATACTGGAAGTGTGTATGGTGAGAGAGTTGGAGGGGCTCTCACTTTTGAAGGTGGTTGAAGTCTTGCCAAGATATTTCATATTCATAGTTAAATATTCAGCGCGCATGGTGGACAGGGGCAATTTCTGCAGTCAGCCCGCCATTCAAAAGTGAAAGGGATGTGGCTTGTGGATGAAGGGAGCGAGAGAGAGATAGACACGCATGGGGCTTCATGGTAGTCAGATGAGAGGCTGCCAGCTGCTGATGGGTGACTGTTTGAGCGTGGCGCCTCAGGACATGCCCGTTGAAAGGCGATGCGATCCGATACCCCCACTTATGCGGGGCTGATATACATATGCCCCCTTATGCAGAGGAGGCCCATATCAATTGCAGAACTTCCAGTGTTTTGGTCATTATGCCAAGTTGTTTGAGCGAGCGTCTTGCATGTCTGAATGGGGAATGTGGACTTACTGGGCTATGACCACTGAGTAAAGCCTCTTCTGCATAAAACGACCTTGTGGCTCCTCAGAAATGTTGAATCGCACTGTCTGGTGTGTGTCAGCAAAGCCGCTAAGTGAATAAAGTTTTGATAAAGTAACTTTGTTTCACCACTGAAACTGTAGATTTGGTGTGTCATATGTCTGCAGTGCTCACTCTATAGAGTATATACAGTATCATACAAACAGCCATGGCCATATCTTCCTAAAGTGGAGTAATGGAGTACTCAGTTACACTCTGAGTTACTCAGTTTCTTCTCTCACCTCTAATAGAGCCTTGCCATACAGAGAGATCTGTCCAGCTTTAAACACATACTGTACGTCTATGATGATACGACACAATGGAGGAGAGTGGAATGTACTCATAGCTGCTATAGAGACTAGAACTGTTCACAGCACGACATGCGGATCATCCACAGTCACCAGGACATGCTGCTGTTCAATTTGTAAATGTAATTTTTGAAATGTAATTCAGTGCTGTGAGCACCACAAATTCTGTTAACCTCCATTGTTTTGGGGTGAAGACACACCGTAGAACAAAACTCAGCATAGCTTCATGCCAGCAGAAGCTTGGGTAAAGAAGTTTTTTTTTTTTTTCCTCTCTAGATTTTCTTCATTCTTTTAATTAAGCCGTAAGTGTCGATGATAAACCAGAGTTTCAGTCTACACCCATCAGAGCTCATTAACACTTTGGATATGTAGCTCTAAAGAGCTGCCCCTGAGGCATGAAGGGGGTTGGACATATTAACATGAACACTTTAACCTAAAAAGATGGAGCAAGAGTGAACACTACCTGTTTGAAACATGTATTCTCCTCATCATGTGCACAGATAAAAACACAAACTTGCATTTCGCTTTAGAGGTTTTCACAAAGCCAGGCTAGCAGTATTCCCACTGTTTCCAGTCTTTATGCTAAGCTAGGCTAATCATGTCCTGCTTTAGCTTTGTACTTTTTGAGCAGTCAGTCTTCTCACCACCATCTGACAAAAACTAAAGTGTATTTCCTAAATATGTTGATCCATTACTCTACACTGTGTGTTTCAAACACACAGACAGGATTTTGAACTCGAGTCAAATTTCTCATGTGAGCTGTGGGTTCATAATTGAACTCGGTGGTATGGATCAGTTTCAGACAGAGAACAGACGTACAGTATCCTTTTTAAACAGTAACTCTGAAGCTGAGCTGAAAATTGAGGGCCGATCATGTTTCAGGAGGTTTCATGGACACTTGTTAACAATGGTAAGTGAGTGTATGCAAAAGTTCTGTTCCAGTGTGACTGTAACAATCTGAACACTGACTGAGACTGACTGGGTCTCCTTGTTCCCACCTGCTCTCTTGACTGTCAGTTTTCCATCACCTCCACTTACTGAGAGGATAAAAAAACAAAAAAAACACACCTCTTCTTCCTGTGATAGTGCGGGTCACACCTCCTGGTTTGGAAGAGTGGGAGTGATTAAAAATGACAAGGAGACATGTCGAGTGTTATTCATCAGAGAGCTCCACCTCGCTCCGTATCAGAACCAGGCTGTCCACAGGGGGAACCTGAGCGGGAGGCGACTCCGCTACCCTCCGGCCCCAATCCAGACCCCGAAATGCTGATCATGCCCCCCCCTTCCCCTGACTACACGTCCAAGTGATTACACCCCCCCCCCCCCCACAACCCCTCACACAGACACACACACACACACACACACACACACAGGCACACACACGCTCAGAGGGGCTAATTAAGGCTTTAATATGCAAATGAGAGCCGCAGTAAATTACACAGCTGGCAAATATGCCTGTTTTTGCCTGAAAATACATCAGGAGTGCAGCGAGGAGTGTGTTACTGCTGTTGTTGTTGTGTTTGTAGAGAGACAGGGGATTGCCCCCCCAACCCACCCACCCTTTCCCCAACAACCACCACCACCACCACCTCCCCCTCAGCAACCAAAGCCCCCTCCTCTGCTGGAGTGACTCATCCAGCTTTGTCCCTTTCAGAGGTATCAGGAGGAACAGTCGACTCTCTGCACAAGTAATGTAGCATTTTAGTGGGACACAACAGGAGTTTGGTTGTTTTGAATACTAATGTTCAGCAGGCTCATAATGTGGAGCTCATATCAAACGAGTCCAGCTTTGATTTGATGGCAGACTCACTAAAAACAGTCACATGACTGTTTCTCATTTACTTCTTCAATTGTTTCAAAATGATTTTCTAAAATGCATTCTTGGTTTGGGAGACAGCCTGCATCTCTAAATGCTGATCGGCTTAATTCAAACATATTCAATCAAATGAAAATGAATGAGAAACATTTCTACATTACAGGGTCAGCTGACCAAAACACACAGCTCTAAATCTCTGTTATCAATCCGTGCAGATAGTTTCAGTTTGTAATATCTGACTGAGATTTCTGCCTCTAAGCCCAGGGGTGGAGGTAAACATGAAGTTTTGAAAAAGATGAACAGCAGTTTATTTTTCATTTATGTTTTTACAAATCCAGAGGAAACACTGGATTACAATCATGCAGCAGCCCCATGCTGCAGAGCCCCAGAAGACCAGGTTCAGTTTGTGTCAGTTGGGTGTAATTTGACTAATTGCACATTTGTTTAGGAAATATCAACTAGGCTGGTTGCTGTGTCACATTGTACTTTTAAAGCTTGAATCATTTTAGTTTGTGCTGAAATTGCCCAATTTTAATTGAGACAGAAAACTCTCATCTTCTGGGCAGCTGCTATTAGACTTAGACCATGTTTGAGACTCAGTGTGTGCTATCTATGCTGGCAAACAGAATTTACACACAATGTAACAGAGCGGTTAAAGCAACTTTAACTATTTTACCTGAAAATATCATTTTGATGCTCACGGTGTCTCTGTCTGACTCTGTTTCTGGTTTAAGAAGTACATAACACCTGCACTACGTCACACACTGACTACTTGACTGATTTCGGTGAAACTGGATCACGTTTTATGGAGAAATTCAAATCTTAACAGCAGCAGACTGGAATGACAACAAACCCGAGGCCTTCACTCTGATGTAAGAAGACTGCGTATTACACTTGGTCACTGCTATTAGCTGCAATAACTGAAACTCGGTTAAGCGTGTATCTCTTCCTGTTCTGGGTGAATTTCTTTTGTTAGGTCATCAGAAATGAGTTGTCCTCTGGTTATTCACTTGGTTAAATAGTTGTTAAAAAACAATCTTTCTTCTTTGCTCTCTGAACTCTGTGAGCTGTATTGTGTGCTGTGGTTCCAGTAGGTGACTGGCTGATCTGGTAGCAGTGTGAACCCTGGTCCCCCCGGCTGCTCGGTGCCGCTCCCTGCTGCCCTCTGAGGCGTTGCTGGGAGGTTTGTTCTGCCTGGTTGCTGTTGTCTGCCTACGTATTCTGTTCCCCAGAGCATCCATGTCATCATGATGCAACTGAAACCTGAGTGCCGACTACATGCATGGTCAGGCCGTCCTGTCACCTAGCCACCCTACTGGGACTGACCGTGACAGGAAGGGTGCCCAAAAACATACCAAGAGACCTCTTTGTTTCACGCTGTTCCTAAAATAAGAATCCATGCTCCTTCACATAGTGCCCTCTGTGCAGTGCATCTCCCACAGCAGTCTCTCCACGGACCCATTCAAACACATGTATCTCTTCTCAGATGTCACTGCTGTACCTCTTACATTCACCGAATTATCATTTAAAGGCAGTAAACTAAACTGAGCTGTGAACAGTTGAGGTTGTTGGATGAATTAAAGAACAGTCACAGCTGATCTGTTCACAGATATCCACAGATATTATATATATATATTATATAACAGCCATGTTTCATCTGACTGCATATTCAAAGAAAAGTACTAAAAAAGAAAGAATGTTTAAAGAAGGGCTGCATCCATTTTGGGGCTGACAGTAGCCTTTAAAGTTATGGTATTGATTTTTTTGGTCTGGTTCCATAAAAGTAGAGTTGACTGTATTTCACTCTTAACCTTAATAGATTGTTTCATGTCATTATTTGTATCCGATAGTTGTTGTTTCTCACTGAAGATCGATCGTGGCTAACACAACAAGCTGGTGTACTGCTGTACATCTGCATGCTAACATGCTCAAATGATTATTTATTAAGTACAGTTTGCAGGTATTTGGTCATAAATTAAAAGTCAGGCGATGGCAACTCATCCTCTGGGGACCACCTCATTATTCTGAGCTTGATTTCACACACACTGCGCAGCAGGTCACTGCAGCTTATTGGTGCTAATCAAAGTTACACAACGTTGCCAAGCGAATGAATTCTTCCAGTTTGACCATGCCTCTTTCACACATAGCTACACAGTTACCTTCAGGGCAGATTAATACATACAGCAGCAACATGCGCCCAATGTCATCCCGTAGATAGAACCAGTGTGTGAGCCAGGGGTTGCAATCAGCAACTACACCACTAGGTACGCTCAATCCTACACCCTGCTGCTTGAAATGTAACCTCAGTAATAAACATAATATTATTACTGAAGTTAAATTCTAAACCTCAATAGATTGTACAGGTGTCCACTGAGTGTAACTTTATTTAACAAAGACACTTTGTTGTCCCGTTGGCTTCCTCGCCCGCCTTCCCCCTCCACAGGACCACTGAAACAAGCTACTGAACCTCCTTCCTGTTGACTCTCCTTCCTGCACACACACACACACACACACACACACACACTGCATGCTGCTGTAATTATCACTCAGTGAGACGACCGCTCTCTAACAGCTACACCTTGCTGACACGCGACTTTCAGAGAGGACACTCTCCAGCGCTATCACTGACTCCTCTGCTGGAGAACAGCACACAGGACAGGACGCTCACGTTGGCCAAATCCAAATCCAAAGATTTAAGCATCAAACAGGTAAACAGGCTGCCGACGCTCCCGTGTTCGACGCACGATTAAGAGCTCCGGGCAGGGGGAAGTTTAGTTCATTAGCTGGGTTGACAGAGTCCCCTGATAAGGATGTATAAACAGCTCCACCTTGCAGTGGCTACAGAGAGAAGTTGCCCCTCGGAAAAGGCTGCTTTCCACGAGGGCCAGGCTGCATGAATATTTTAGATGGGTAAATAATTAATAATTAACAGCAAACAGGCCAGTGATCAAATGGAGCAGCGTGGCAACAGACATGAAAAATCAGACTCTTGTAAACAAAGACAAGAGAACCCAGATTTCCTCCCCTCTTGCCACCTTCTTTTCTCGCCTTTTAAATATGCGCATCTTAAATTGCCCCCCGCATCGCCGTAAAACCACACACATACAAAAGGCACATGTATGAACACACAAACTCCATATCAGCGACTCTGTCAAACACACACAAAGTGCTGCCATAACCCCCTCCGTCACTCACTCACATTCATACCCACACTTATTTTCCTTCAGAAGAATGAAATTTTCACGTATTCCTTGGCGACCCGGGGAATGTGACTGAGCGAGAACACTTGATCTGGCCACCCGCTGTTTTCTGATGGAAAGATTTGCTTTTTAATACAATCGTCACTCCTCCCACCTGGATATGCCACGCCAAGACAAATCCCAGCTGTGTGACTCCAAAACCTGACAGAGCTTAAAAATTCCCTTATTACCATTCCCTTAAAATACCCAGCCCCACTAACTCCCACCAATGGTGGAAATGCTAATCACGTCTCTCGGCGGCTTAGAGGAGCATGAAAACAGAGCAGCCAATATGGAGGCTTTCGTGCATTTGGAAAAAGTGAAGAAGAAGAAGAAGAAGAAGAAGAAGAAGACGAAGAAGTCCCAGCTATAATGACACACATTCACAGAAGCGTCATGGCTCCTAAAAGCTGCTTCTCCAAAATCTGGCACATCTTGCCGTTTGACTTTAGCCAGAGGAGACATTTCATAAAAATCAGACTTAATCGTGTAAACAACACGCAGACAAACAGAAAACCACTGCAAACAAAAATAAAACAACTTTGGAAGCTGTGCACGGATCGCCTTCAGAGTTAATTTTAAAGTAAGCATTCCGTTCCTTGGAGATTTTAATTAATGCTTTAATATGCAAATAAGTTAGCAGAGATAAAATCATGACAAACAGATGGCAAGTGTGGGTAATTATTTTGTGAATCCAGCAGGGGCATGTATTAAAGTTATGGCATCGTTTTCCTCAGGCCTCTGCAGCCATGGATGGCAGAGAGAAAAAAACAAGTATCAGTGATGAAATGAGACACAAATGACTTTATCGTGTCTCGAAGTGGCAAATCTGTGACCACAGTGAGTCTGAATATATCACAAAAGACGAGATGTTAAGGAGGAGTCATCCTCGAGTCCCCCGTGCACCTTCATTTGAAATCAGAAGCAGATTTTAAGCAGTCATTTAAAGGTCTGCAGGGCGGGCGGAGCACAAACTCCAACAGCTACAAATAGACTGTCGTCAAAGGTCAAGAATGAACCTTCAATGTCAATTAAATAATCACGATCTGATGATGATTGTTGTTTTATTGTTAGCCAACTGTAACACGGAACTAGCCACAGACGTTTCAGCTCTGTCTACACCAACGTGTGAACACTGAGGCTGTCTGAGAACACTAACTGAAAAACGTTACAGTGAAACACATACCTGCTCCTGTGGGGGGGTGTGGTCTAAATGCAGGTTAGCAAGAGAGCGGTTGATCCTCAGGGCCAGACACAAGGCCATCAGACCTCCGACCTTCACCTCGTTCTGACGGAGGTCCAGCTGCTGAATCTGACGACTCTCTGCAAGAAACTCTGCCAACGCCACAGCACCTTCACCAAAGAAGACGTGACAGTGAAATGTTAGACGGGCCGAGCTTGGTGGTTTATCTCGGTGCATCAGTTGGAAGGCTAGCTACCTCAAATGATCTGCTCTGTTTTTGTCTCTGCAGTTTTTAGGTGAGGTGTGACTCCATAACAAAACTCTTTGACATGATGTGTAGCAGCTCTATTCGATTTTATTTTTATTAATTTATTATTATTTATTATTTAATAAATCAACAATAACAGACGTTATTTCATTACACTTTTAGACTGTTTAGATTGTACTCCTTATAATATTATCTACAGAGACCAACAATTCCTACCATGACTTGGCTCTACTTGTAGAAACGTTTCTAGAATTAAAATTTAAATCTGCTTAAATAAATGTGTCTGTAATATTATTTAGCTAAAATATAAAACTTCAAATGATGCAATATTCTGTTCACTATTCAAACTTTATTTATGCCGTAACAAAATATTTCAGGTCAAAATACCCACAGACTGACGGTAGCTTTAAACTGAACCAAAGGGGAATATGACACATACTGTACACCCTATATTATAATTCAGTTCATTAAAGCATGGATTCTAAATGAATAATCAGTTACATGTGAGTATTTTCTGACTGTCTTAGTCTTCTACAAACATCTTGTGTGTTGAGGACTGTTTGTTGGAAAAAAAACATTTAATTTAATTTATAAATCAAGAAAATAATTAGCAGATTATTTGATATTGACATAAACGGTTAGTTGCAGCAAACATGTAGCAATGATATGTTCATTTATTTCAACACAGATTTAAATATGTTTGCAAATCAAATAGAAATGTATGGCAACAGGATAAATTTGTTAATTTGGTCAGAAGTCACCCAAATTCAACATTATTATTATTATTATTATCATTATTGTTATTGTTATTATTATATAGACATTAAAACAACAAGATAGTACATTTTGTTCTGTTGAATAATAAAAGTTGTATTTATGTGTTTAGGAGCTCTGTGTGAAGTTTGGTGTAAATGCATTGTTACATGTTACAACCATATTAAAAACAATATTATTGGTTATTTTAATGGGCGTGATCAGATGACTGCACTCCCTCCGCTGTACATTCAGAGACACACATAGTGCATGTGCTGTACCTTCACAGGTGATGTCGGCTTGGGCCAGGCCGAGCTGCAGTACTGAGCTGTTGACCATCAGAGGCTCCCTGATAGCCTGGATCCCCTCGTTCCCCAGGAGGTTCTCGCCCAGATCCAGGACCTGCAGGACCTTCAGCACTGGCTGCAAAACAGGGAACCTGCGGTCATGTTGACTGGCATTCATCTCAGCTCATTCCAGTTCAAACTGGATTCAAAAACAGTTTTTAAATTTGAAAGTGTGTCACTCTAAGTGAGCTGAAAGGCTCTGGCCGACAATGGAGCTTTGCTTTCGACTCTGTGCAGTGTGCTACGATCAGTGTGCAGTGAGTGTGGAAAGCCTGAGAAGTTTTAATTATCATTATTATTATGCAATGATTATTATTCTTTTTCACAATGTTTCCTCTCATGTTAAACGCTCAGAACTTCTGTTTCCACTCTCCAGAGCCACATTAGCATTGAAGGTTGATTAGCTGGCGCATAAAGCTGGGGGTGTCTGGGGCACAAGAGGCTCATGTTGCCCAACAGCTTGAAGAGGAACGCACCACCCACTCCTCGGTTGTCCCCTCGCCTCGCCACCCTTGTTAAATTCCTCTGGTCACTGCTCTGAAGAGAGAGGGAGCGTGGGGGCGGAAAGGCAGCCAGGAAGGCAACCGACAGACCCAGGGAGCGTCTTCTTCTGAGTTAATTTGCACCACGGTGACAACAAACACACTTGAGAGGGTCCCCCCACCTTTTTTCCTCGCTGAGTCGCGGCACACAGAGGCAACACCACATCCAACGCGTGGCGAGAAGCTTCTCCGGTGAAGAGGGGAGGAGGAGAGGGAGGAAGAGCATCTCGAGTGGATATGCACGAGGGATAATAGCAGACAATTAAAGAGGCGACTGCGTGGTTGAGAGTGTGTGAGAGTCAAGCATGGTTGAAGCCTGTCAAACGTAAACCACGGGAGGGTTGGAGTGAGAAGTTTGAGGGGGGTAGGAGTGTGAAACCACCAAAAACACAGTATGCTTTCACACATGACATGCTGGCTTTAAACAAAAAGAAAAAAAAACAGCGGATGCATTCAAAGTAGAAAAAAAAACAGGTCCCTGCGTGACATGCTCACCTCAGAATATTCATTTTGAGAACTTTTTCAGACAAAGAGTTCATTTAGACATTATCCGCCAAACTCTAGAAATGGAAGTCAAAGGGGGGATTCTGGCCCACATCTTCCCCCCTTGACTCATCCTTTCAAAAGACAAGCCAACAAGCCACAAGGACAGAGAGGAAAAGCACATAAACCAACCAGAAAGGTTAATAACAGCTCTCCTCGTCATCATATTCGACACGACCAGCTACGAGCCTAATTATCATCATTATGGCCTGCAAGGACATCTACTTATCCCCATGACTGGCAGACCGCATGAGCACCCCTCCTTAACACACATCTATTATTTAATCAAACTGTTCCTTCTTTTGGTAGCACTGGAGGAGACAGGGGAAGTGCGTGTGTGCGAGCTTACGAGGCAGGCCTTTAATTTCTAGCCTTTTGACTTCCACAATCGCCACTCACATGACAGGAAGGTGCAGTTTATGCTGCCAGTCAGGCGGAAGGAATGCATGTTATTAGGAGTGTACAATGAAACGTGTGGAGGCGGGACGTTTTCAGAGGGGAGATTCTCTAGATGAGGCCCAGCGCTCCTCAGCAGGATAGAGGAAAGCAGGTATCAGTCAAACAGTTTAGCTCAACTAGCACAAAGCTAATACGGCTGTTCCAATCACTTCACGGTCAGAGGTAGACAGATAGATATCTGGACACGAGCACTTATCCTTCCACGTTACAGTTCCCTCTGTCTGCTTCCTTCCTGAGCTGTGGTGTGTGGTTGAAGAGGGAATTCGGTAAGAAAATCTGTACCTTGCACTCTTCTACTCTTAAAGGTTCCGAGCTCCCTTAACTAATTATTTTGCTTCGAATTCGAGATGTTAACTGCCCGACCACAGCAGGCACGTCTCTGTCACTTTGCTGTTTTGGTCTGTTCTCCACACGACTTCAAACTCCACCAGGAGAGTTTCAGAAGCATTTTGCCAGTGAGACTTTGTTAATCTGCTCAGATTTGGTCATCTTCCTTGGCTACGTAGTTAAAATGTTTCTCTTTTTGCACAAGGCGTTTTGAAAATCGACCAGATTCTCTGTGTCGTTCGTCTCTATGCTCGATCTGCTCTGTGCTGCTTGACGCCTCTGGTGTCTGTCCAAAACAGAACAGCCATGTATTCTCAACAGAGCCGAGTGGAGAGCCGCTTCCAGGACACTTCTGAAATGGACCACTGCGCTTCTAGTGGGGTTTCAAACATTGACTAGAATGGCTGTGATTAGCTCCGGCAGTCGCGGCGTGCCATGCGGAATTTAACCGTAAGAATGAGTACTGACGCCCATGTGATAGTAAGATAGCAAGTCCTGTGAAGAACACAAAAACAGAGCTGAAGCAGATGAAAACCACCTTAAGATGGATCCATACTTATTTTAGAGAAAGATTGCTGTTTACTATATTGCAGTAATAACTTAAACGTGGCTCATCCTTCCATTATCTGACAGGCCTGAATCACGTTGCTAAATATGCCTGATGATTGGACACATCAGTCTGCAGCTCCAGGCTGGAGGCCGCTCTGCTTAAAGAAAAGGTCTGCTCTGACAGTCTGACTCGTGGCATGAATGGATTTAAAAGAAATCTAAAATCTGTTTTGATGTTCCTCACCAGAGCCTTGGCCAAATGGACCATTCCAGTTGCAGTAATCTGGTTGTTCCTCAGCAGTAAGACTCTCAGACCAGCCGTCTGCAGCCTCAGACCATCACAGAGCTCCTCCAAACCTGGAGTCAAAAAATAACATAAGATTTTAGTAATCGGCAGAATGTGTCTATGACGGCTGCTATATGCTTAACCTTTACACGACTCTTTATTAATTATATAATATCAAAGCTGGACTGTGCAAGTTGTAAACTGATGAACCTATCCAGTTGCAGAAAAACAAAGTTAGATCATTCATTAATCAGTAATTAAGAGTGAATCCCTGAGTGCTCTTGCAGACGCAGACGTTGTGATGAGGACATAACTTTTTATATATTTTCATATTGCTCAGTGCAGCTTTGAATGAAGACATTCTTTTGGTTGTGTATCAAAGATGAACATCTTACCAGCATCTGCTACAGAGTTGTTGCTCAGCTCCAGTGTCAGTAAAGTGCTGTTGTAGCGTAGCAGGTCTCCAAGCTGCAGGGCGTCCTGGTAGCTGTTCAGCAGGTTGTTGGTAAGGTGGAGCTCTTGCAAAGACCTGTTTGACTTCAGTGCACCAACTAGAAGCAGCAACAAAAGAAAAGAGGTCAGGAACAGGATCCTGAATGGACATGACTACCTTAGAGATAGGAGACACTTCATTTGTCACTGTGGTGACTCAGAGAGCGAACAGCAGAAATAGAAAATGAAATAAACAAGATCAATCTGTTGAAGTTGTGTCCTCTATAACTTTATATTCTAAATAATGAGTCAGGTAAACCTATCTCAAGTTCAATCACAAGTCTATGGCGTGTTTGCATAGAGAGCTGGTACGTGAGATCCAGTCACGAGTGGTCACTGAGTAGGAGATGAGCTTGTCGTCACAGGACAGAGCAGCTAGGAGCGATGAGGACTGGCATGTACGGAAGTGTGCTCCTCTAACTGTGGATGGAACCACGTGCCCGGCCCACCAATTAAGACATATACATGCTTTTAAATGGATATTAGATAAGATCCATGGTACGAGCATGTCCTCTGAGTGCCAAACATGGGGCCTGTACCGGCGATAGACTGATTGATGGCGAGTGAACTTGAGCATGAAAACGAGAGCACAGCAGGAATCGCCGCCTCCTGCAATTACTGCGGTAAAGATCAAGTAGCACTCCTTCATAACATGAAGGAGCCATTGTTGAAGCCAGAGTTGTGACTTCAGAGCAAAGCAGACCTCAAAACACAGCAGTCAGATTTCAGGGTGTCTTCAGGGTGTCAGTGTGTACACCATTGTTACAATCTTTTCATTGTGCTACTTTCATGGTGTTCTGGAGACATACCTTGGATTTGTGTGTGTGTGTGTGTGTGTGTGTGTGTGTTGAGGACACTCTCTGTGTGTTTGTGTAACGTGTACTGTACTGTGGTACACATGTGTCCGTGTTGCCTCAGCCCTCGCTGCCCTTGCATCCAGATCGATGCCGCAGATTTGATCAAGCCTGTCGGGCTGCATGTGGAATGCCAACATTGTCATCAGGCACAGTGGGAACCAAATGTTGGAATCGGTGGGATTGATCCGGTCGACTCCACCGCGAGCGCCCAATCCCGCAATCAGAGGCCCCTCCGATCGAAGACAATGATCCTCAGCTGGGACCCCCCGCTGGGAGGCAAGAAGGGGAGGTAGAGGCGGGCTCGGTAAAGGGGTGAGAGACGAGCGTGGGAGGAGGAGGTAGGTTGTGGAGACCCTAAAATATCAAAGAGATCCAGGAAATGGCTGAAAATGTTGGAGGAACAAGTTGCTGTCGGGAAGAGTGGGCAGCATACTGCGTCCATTTGGTTCTTTCTCTGCTCCCAGCTGAGAGCAGATGAGAGGCTGAAGCACAGTTTGGATGTTTTTGTCCTGACAAAAAGTCAGAAAGATTTGACAGACTGACATCTGATCATTGACTGGAATGGGATCATTTCATTGTGATTTTTATTTGATTATCTGATGATGAAAACGACGATCAACTGAAAAAAATGACTTTCTTTGATGTTTTTGATCTTACTTACTGTTACATCACCATTTAAGCCCAGCACCTTAGGCCTGTTATCAACTATGTGTGTGTGTGTGTGTGTGTGTGTCCGTACATCCATGTAGAGTACTCAACCCCCCTCTGAGCATTGCGTTCACCCGTGGTGAGAGTATTTATAGTCCGTGTGTACACTATATACACATTCCAGAAATTGTGTACATGAGTCCGTGGGGGGAAGGAGGGCGGGTCATGTGACCCCACCAGTATCCCAGTCCCCCATCTGCCTTCTTCATCACCACGGATACCATCCAGGGATAAAACGGCAGCCAATCAATGAAGGTCGGAGGGTCCAGACCTCGCTGGAGTTACTGTGTTTTTGTTTATTTGAAATGACACTTCATATTCACACTTCATTCATCATTCAGTCTCATCATTTGTGTATGTGTGTGTGTGTGTGTGTGTGTGTGTGTGTGCAAGTGTGTGTGTGGTGGAATGGGTGTTTACTATGTGTGGGACTGTGTAGAGATCAAATGTACAATCAAAAAAATGAAGCGTGCATCTCAGGTAATATTTTTGCATCTTAAGTGTGTGTGTTTGTTTGCATGCGTGTATGTGTGTGTGTGTGTGTGTGTGTGTGTGTGTGGGGCGTGCATGTGTGTCTGTGTGTATTGTGTGTCCTGGCTGCCAGAGCCTTTATAGATGTGTGCAGCAGTGTGTAAAGTGACAGGTAAGAGATTAGGCCTCTAATCCGGGTCCAGACCTACAGAGAGGGTCACAGGTCAAAATCTGGTCCTGCTGGCCACAGGACACACACACACACACACACACACACACACACACACACACACACACACACACACACACACACACATACACACACACACACACACTAGTACACAATTACAAATGTACGTAGGCATGTGAATTTATTTATACTGTATCATGAGTGAGTATTCAGAAGCTGAAGCCCAGTGAGGAAAAACTGCCTATGTATGTGTGTGTGTGTATGTGTGTGTGTGTGTGTACTGCACGTCATACCCAGTGTGTATAGCGGCACGCCGCTGAGCTGGGCATTGTGAAGGCGTAGCACTGTGAGCCGGCTGGTCAGCAGAGCTTTAGATAGCGACTGGGCCGGGTAGTCGACCACGGGCATGTTACACACATCCAGCCTGGACAGACGCACACTCTGAAACACACACACACACACACACACACGTGCAGAAACAATGAATACAGACAAATGCACAAAGAACTAGTTCAAGATGCATCAGAATGTCTAATCTGCCCAAAAGTAGAGAGAGAACAAAAGAGGGAGACGATGTGTGGTGAAAGAAAGAGCTTCACTATCAGTCAGGACTGCTGAAAGAAAAGTGCAGACTCTAACAGTGGACTACCAGTCTGTCAGAAAACAGCAGCAAGAACAAAATAAGACAGATGAGTGATGGGATGGTCAGGTCCATGATGTGGAGGGTAGACAGGAAGGTTTTGATAGGTGTATAATGGTGCTGGACTTAGCTGAGTAGAGGTTTGGAGGGTACATTAGAAGATATGAGGATGTCTGGTGGGGTTAGGAGAGTCCAATAAAGTAACTAAAAGTCAAATAAATCAAAGTTTTCCCTTTAATGTAGACCACAATCATTCCCTAACATGATGCAAGTGACTGAACCTGACACTGAACACTTTCCACATTATAAAAACTGTAAAACTGCTCAGCATAATATTTAGCATAACATGGATTTTCTTGTGCAAATTATTTAAAAACTAAGCACCAGTGCCAATCTGTGCCAAAAGTGCCAAAAACCGCAATTCCTTGAGTGTCCACTTGAGGCTGGCTCCAGAAGTGAGTCAGTCTCCATAAGTCCCCATGTTAAAATGTCCAACTTCACAGCAGAAATAAACATGTTTACAGCCTGGTACAAAAAACAGTTTTGGTCTCTATAGCTAATTTCCCCGTTCATGACAACTGTACTGAGGGTGAATCTTTATACAACTCACCTGTTCAAATGATATTAAGGCATGAATGCTTTGATTGACACATGGGTGCTGTTACAGATGGCTTGTTTGAATAACCAGGTGTCATTCAGCCCACCTCAGGTCTGCTGATGATCCACGTCTTTGCCGATTCTTACCACGAAACCCCACCAGGCACGTCTCTGTCCTGCACGCGACTTCAAAGCGTTTAGCCCGCCAGACTTTGCGCGGTGTGTTTGCGCTCAGTGGAATTTGGGGGTTAGATTAGCCAGTTAACTGGCAGCTATTCCTTGCAGAGCTATTGGAACTGGCATATGCCGTGATGAACTTTCATTGCACCTCTCTGATCTGACCAGGGCTTCACAGGGAAACATGTGTACTGCTGCCTTCCTCTATTTTTTCATGAGACTATGAGACTATGTTACTCCCCATAGATGAATTTCACCTTTGTTCTATGAATTCACAACAAAACTCTGAGCTGCTTTCCTGAAGTAAGGACACTTTGACAAAACAAATGTTGGTTCTCTATGAAAGCATCAGAGTACAAAGTTACCAACATAATGAAGTGAAGAACTGAGTCTCTGTTTTATTCAGAACTCCATGACGTTGACGCAGAGAGGGTCTGTACATTTTGAAGATATAATATTAACTTGATGTCTTGCTCAAAGTCCTCACATTGTTTTGTCCCACTTCAATCACACACACACACACACACACACACACACACGTGTCAGTCAGTAGTAATATTTGCCCTCAGACCTCACAGCTAATCAGTTATGCCTGCTAATGCTATCTGCGATGCTGCAGTAATGCAGCGTGTGTGTTCTGATGTGTTTATGCTCGTGTTCGCAGTGGGAGAACTTCTCACCCTGTTTGCTCTGCCCTGCGTCTTCAATCCATGTAATGTGCAACAAACTCACTTTCTAGGATGTACATTATCCCCCGGAGAAAGCCTACAAGAAAAGATTACTATTCCACTGTGTCAGCCAACCTGCTTTATCAAATGAGCGAGGGCCCTCCAACACGATGTTCCCATACTGCTGTTGTCAGAAATGTCAAGATGGGTTGTAGATTCATAGTACAAAATCATATCCAGCAAGGACGATGCTCCCTGGAAGAGAAAAAAATCGTGAAGGAGAAAAAATGAAGAAAGCAAGGCCCCAAATTTGACAGGAATGTTATGAAGTTCTTTTGGAAGGAAAAAAATAGCCTCTAATCTGATACAGGGGAAGGCCTGAATATGAAACTGTATTGGAATTGGAAGACGAAGATGAGGAAAATAAGTTTTGCTCATAAAACTCACATTTTCTTCCAGTTGGGCTGCCTGCAGATTGATGAAATCAAAGTGCAGCGATTTCAGGACGACTTCCAGAGCTTCACAGGAGCGGTGGTCTAATCGCTCACCTTGATAGAGGCAAGCAATCAAACGGAAGATAATTGGGAGGCTGTTTGCTAACAGGCAAAATTGCACGGCTCTAAATGTGCTTTATCCTTTTTCTGAAATGAACATTTCAACAAAAATCACGACAAAACAACTTCCTTTATAGGCAAAGTTTATCCCTGAGTGTGTGTATGTTTTCTTTTAATAAAGTTCTGAGACAGAGACAATCAGAAACAGAAATAATGATGACAGTTACAAGAAACACGACGCACTTTCTCATGATTGGACTTCCAAGATGGGAATGCTCGAGTGTCCATTGATTACTGACTGCCTGCAGAACATTATAATCAATAAAATAATGTGTAATAACTTTACACCAACTGAACTTCCAAAATCTCTGAATGCAGTCTGATCGCTTTTTACTTTCAGGTAGAAATGAACTATACCATAATAAAATGGAACTAACAATGTCTAAATTACCAAAGCTGATGAATTTAACGGCATTTATTTGAGGCGACATTATGCAACTTTTCTGTCATAAAAGAACACATTTTAAATCATGTTGATGCTACACGGACATGTCATGAGGTGAATGGTGTCTCTGTCATTCACACTGTGTCCTGTACCTGTGTTTCTGCACTATGTAACTTTGTGCTCCGAGTAAATGGTAAATGTAAACTGTACTTATATAGCGCCCTTCTAGTCTACTGACCACTCAAAGTGCTTTTACAGTACATATCTCATTCACCCATTCACACACATTCACACACCGATGGCACAGCCTTCGGGAGCAATTTGTGGTTCAGTATCTTGCCCAAGGACACTTCGACATGCAGACTGGAGGGGATCGAACCACCAACCATCTGATTAGTGGACGACCCGCTCTACTGTACCTCCTGAGCCACAGCCGCCAATCTCTCAGTCACACACTGATTTTGGTGAAACTGGATCATATTTTATGGAGAAAATGTTTTCTGGTTTTCCCTCTGATGTCCTCTGGCTGCTCCGCCTCAACTCTCTGTGATTTACAGTTTCCTGATGGACAGTGCTGTTAGCTAATGTAAGCTCAGTCTGTTAGCTGGGCTGTGAGCTCAGAGCACCGGGTTAGTGGTTACACTGGTATCACAGGTGTTCTTACTGTTGGACTAGTCAGTAATATTAGCTGGCTGCTATTTCTTGTGTTGTTGACCTTGTTGATGTTTGGCTGTTAGCAATGTTGTCGACTCGCTAGTTTTTGATCAGAAGTAATGTAATCATAACAAATACTCGAGTACAGGGGCTGTGCCATCGGTGTGTGAATGTGTATGAATGGTTAGCTCCTCAAACTGATGAGCAGTTGGCACTTTGCATGGCAGCCAATGCCATCAGTGTATGAATGTGTGTGAATGGGTGAATGAGATATGTACTGTAAAGTGCTTTGAGTGGTCGGAAGACTAGAAAGGCGCTATATAAGTACAGTCCATTTACCATTTACAGCTGTCCATATTTACCACAGAGGGATTACACTGAGCAACAAATCACAAAAAAAATATTTCTACATAATGTTGCTTTAAATGCAGTTATAGGTTCTTATTCCTGTTTGATACTTGATTTGTCTGCTTTTGATTTTAAATTTACATTTTTTAAATAAATGATGATAGTTTCTGTGCCCCTGGTTTTCCATGCTATACCAGAAACAAACTGAAACATGAGCCCAAATCCGAGGATCCTACCAAAGTTTGGACTGTTACTACATATAGAATACTATATTCATACTGTATTTATTGATTTTACGATGCGTGCAAAGAACCTGGGATGACAAACATCCTTTGAAATGAAAAATGTAAGTAATTTTTGATTTTTACTCACCACTGCCACAATCTGAACACTGTTAATATTTCAGCTTTATCTGCACAAATGTATGTAAATCAAACATTTTCTTATTTTAAACCTGCTTATCTTTTTCTTTTCTTTTTTAATTTCAGTCATGTAACTCCTCTTTTTGTTTTGAAGTGATTATTGTGTTTTTAGGATTGACTAACAGGAATCACTGCACCATTTTGTAATCTGATTTCTGTGATACGTCACTCCTTCATAGCCCATATTTAATGATCTTTTATATTTGAAGTGTGTTTGTGAATTACAGGAATTACAGTTCAGATTGGGTAATCTGATTACTGTTTCTCTTCAACCCTGATCAGGAGTCACACTCCAGATCAAACTGTGACTGATCAAACAAATCCACGTGACTTTTAAGACTCAATCTCTCCCTCTCCTGGGTTCATTCTTATCTCCCCAGCCAAGAAGGGGGAATGATAATTACTATCATAATTATTTCCAAAATGATTTTTTTCCCCTGTTTTTTAACAATAATCACTTAGCTGAGCGATGGCAGAGGGCGTGTGGGGTGGAAGGGAGAGCCATCTGAAATCCCATTTTTCTAATCCGCCCTGCGTCGGGAAGATAATAAGGCAGCGACACCCGCAGTCAGATGTCATCAGTGCGTGACGACAGTGACGCCCATCATGGCATCGCACGCAACTTTACACTGCTGCTGTATGCAGATGTGTCTGCTGCTCCTGCTGCTGCTGTGCTTCTATACTTGTGAGAACCAGCAGAGTTTGAAGACACTCTGTGCAGTGTTCACTCATAGAGACACTGTGAATGAAGATAAGATATAGATTTATGTAGGACTCACGTTAATTGTTTAGATTTGAACTGAGATTGAATCAAATTTAAAAAGGCTACAGTCAAACTTAGTTCAGGATTTGGGTTCAGGGTTCATATTTGAACTGGTTTGGGTGATGATTATGAATAATTCAATTTAAGATTAGGCACTGATTCAGGTTTAATTAGTGCTAGGGTGGAGATTAGTATAGGATCAAGGCCAGAATAAGCATCAGATTTAAAGTTATGATTGGATTGATGTTGTTAGTATTGTTTTCTTAGGTTTTAATAGATATGAAACATTGAAGTGACTACAGGAACCATTGAAATTCACCCTCACACCCCCTCGCCCCAACATATGTGTCATTCTGTCAGCCAACCCAGCAGTTCTCTTCATTCAAGGTTTTTTAACACAGATTTCTAATGGAACTTCTAAATAATTGTGTTTTTGATAAGCATATGAAAAGAAATCATCAAATGCAGCAAACAAAGGATATGCACTCATTTTGTTCAACAAGATCATTTCAATAAATCAAAAATCTCACATCATAAATGATTTGTTGTAACATTTTCATGACATGATTATATTTAAAGCTACCTCTTATTAAATATTTGTTTATAATTACACGTTGAAAATGTAAAACATTACAAAATCATCCGGTGCATCATGAATGTCACATAAAGTCCTCAATCATATTTAATAATGAGGGAGTGAAGCGCTCAGCTTACCTTTGAGATCCAGACATTTCACACTGCCACCTACACACACACCCTGCTGAGAGAGAGACAGAGAAAGGGGTAGAAGCAGGAGGTGTGAGGGAAAGGCGCGAACACACACACACACACACACACACACACACACACACACACACACACACACACACACACACAGATATTTGGCAGTGCACCATCCTCCCTCCCCAGTCTCTTTCCGCACGGCCTCTCCATCCATGCCACACTGTACCGGCTTCATCGGGGAGGCTTATTGGACGCCAGAGCATGAATTATGAATTTCACACAGTTTACCGCCGTCGTTGATGGTGACACGGCGTCCTAATTAACCAGTGTATAATAATTAGAAACAGCTGGTCATCAGTTGATGTGTTCATTTGCCAGAGCCAGTGTTCCACATACATCTAATTTGACTGCATCAATCACCGGAGGTGGCAGATTTGTGCGGATGGTGGAAAACACTGATTTTTTTTCTACTGACAAGCAAAACAGGGAACAGGGTGTTTTTTTGAAACTTCCTTTTATAGATGGTGTGACATGAGATCATTATGTCTTTTTTTAATTTTCACCTCTGACATGATGATCCTCTCTGACAGGCATTTATGTGGAGATTTAAAGGCAGTTATGCATCTGAAGTGTAGTTTATGACTGATCGGGGCAGGCTCAGGTCAACAGCTGCTACCCTCAAACAATTCACCAGCGTGGATTCAAAGGAGGACTGCTGTCCGATGATCAAATGCTGTTTCACAGAAGTGTTCTATAAGAACGGAGCTCTGGCAGATATTTGGATATTTAGCTGAAGAACTGAATATTCATTTCAAATATCAGTTAGTGGAATCATCAATTAGGGACCACCAGGGGGCCCCAAAAGTGAACAAATTCAAACCACGAGTCTGCTTCCCTCCATTCATTTCTATCTCACAAGAAGTAAAGTACCAAACATGTTGAACTTTTTATTTATTTGATTTGAATCTCAGCAGTTACACACATTCACGCATTACAGCTCAAATAACATGTTCAACATTTGTGAGAAAGCGTCTCGCTCCGACTGATTTGTTTCATTTCTGTCTTTCTGTTTTTGTCCTCACTTTTCTCTGGTTTGGAGGGGGCGGGGCTCAATTGGAAAAAAGGTGTTGCTGTATATTTGTGTGCACCAATCAGGATGTAGCTATATTATAGTCAAAATGTGATGAGGTCATTTGCTTTTGTCACCAGGCCACTGTCAATCAAATGTGACCAAACCACACCCGCATGTTTACAATAATAATAACATAGCAATTTATTTATTATAATTTAGACATGAACATTTAATGTTCTCAAGTTTTCTGGGACTTAAATGTCTTGTTGGCTTGTTGCTGTCAATATCACTCCAACATATTTTGTATTATAATGTAAGTCATTTACAGTGTCTCTTTGCTGTTTCTTTATCAGCAGACAGGAAATGAGGTGTGGTGGTGCCCAATTCTGCTCAGGGACCCAAAAAAGCCTCGTCTGAGCCCCGTCACCCCCGTCGTGTCAGCTCTCTGACTGCCTCCCCTGCACTGACTCATCTTGGCTGCCTCGCTGAATTGCCGCCTTATTTGCGAGCGGTGCCGTGTTTCGTCTCTGGTTGCTAAATATGATTCATTGTTCAAAGGGACGCGGGGAGTACAAAAGGACTTGGAAGGCTTTCCTCGCTCGGCTCTCGTGCTACAGAGAGGAGAGCAAGGCGGGAGACAAAAAAAAAAAAAAAAACGTCGGCCATAATGTGCTCCTGTTGAAAGAATTAGACAGATCAATGGGACATAAATTGCACTGTTTATGTATACAAGAGGCTGGTGTGTAATTGGTAGAGGTGGCTGAATTTCCCCCCGTAATCATCTTAACTGAGACACACACACACACACACATGCACACACACATGCACAAATGTGTCTACATGCACATTTATACACTGAGTGAGAATGTGTGTATATGTACAGTGTGTGTATGTGTGAGTGCGCTTTAACACACAGCACGTCGTATAGAAATAAAACAGTTTTCTGTCACTGTGAGCTCGATGTTCACCACACCAGTTTGATTTTGATCCCAAAACTACAATTACGATTTGTGGGTCTAGTTCTACATTTATTATGTATTTTAATTTGATCTGTATTAATTGTTTTTGTTTTTCTTAAATATTTTAACCTTATTTGGAAGATTGCAGTGTTCCATAATGTGCCATGAGAGATCAGATTTATACTCATATTATTATTATTGATATTTTGGCTCAAAACAAGCACCAAGCAAACATTTGGTGCCTTCTTTCTTTATGTAATAATTCAATTTAATTAAATAATCTTTCAAATATACTTTTTTTTTTCATACACAGGCAGCTGTCGTGAATCAGAAATATGCATCAGAAACACACTGTATCTGTGGCTACACATTATGCTGATTACACTCTACACTCCCGTGCACATACATGGTAAATATTCTAAAATACGGAATCATATTTTGTGTGTTGGCTCTGAAAACAACACATCTGTCTCTTAAAGCTGATTGGTGGATGTGTTCTCCCTCACTATCAGCACTCCATCAGGTCTCTTTAACCCCTTTAAGACCATGAAATGTCCCTGTGAGTATTACAGGCTCGTCATCATCTCACTTCAGATTATGAAAAATCAGTTTGGGAGTGTTTTTTTTTTTTTTTTTGGCTTTGAGCAAAAGAAGAAGAAAAGTTGTTTTGGGTGTTTGTGTCCAGCTTGCTCCATTCATCTCTTTCTGACTTTGTGTGCATTTGTCTCACCTCTGAATTTGTGTTTGGTCTGTCACAACAGCAACAACAACACAAAAAAAAAAAAAAAAAAAAAAAAACGTGTCAGTGTGTGCTGGCGTCCGGCTGGCGACTGCTTGGTGAAACCGGTCTGTTTGTGGCACCGAGCCAAAGAACAACGCTCAGTTAGAATGTGCAAGCAACTGGCTGGCTACCCATATCACACTCCCAAACACACACACACACACTCACACACTTAGAGAAAGAGAGAGAAACACACACGCAGCACTTCCTCCTCCTCACAAGAAATACAGTGGCGGCTGTTTTTCATCTTAATGAATTTCTGAACTTGTTCGTTCCCTCTCCGCTCGCCGCTGCCTCATGGTGAAAGACGGAAACCGAAGGCGTCGGCTGCCAAATCAATTGATGTGTCAGGAGGGAGAGAGGACAAAATGGAGTGATAAAAAGAAAAGCGTTCCTTCCCTCACACACAGACGCACACAGGCAGCAGGAAAAGACAGAGAGAGGGGGGTCTGCTTTCCAAACTTGACTTCCACAGAAGTCATCTCTGGTGCATTCACTATTCTTCACTCAACCGTCCAGAGCTGCTCTGCCTCTCCGGGTGGCTTTGTATTAAAAACTGTTTGAGTGCACTATTTTTCTCCTTAGCCCGTTTAATTAACTGACAAAAAAAATAGAAATAAATATATATTTGTATGTATTTTTAACATGCATTTCAGAGCTCTTAGGGGTTAAAAATCACCCCCGCATTTTCCTTTCAGCATCTTTTCTGCAATAAAGGATAAATTATTTAAAATAACACGACCTTTTATCTCACACCCTTTGAAGGCAGCAAATTAAAAATGTAAATTGGGAGCTAATTAATATGCAAATGTATTCGTTCGCTGTTAACAATTAGCAATTAAAGCTGCAGTGTCTAGAAAGAGCACAGACAAAATTAGTAACTTCATTTATCATTTAAAAAAAAAGGAGAGATCTAAAAACGTACATAAAATTCTAATTGACTTTTACAGTATTTCCCTCTGTCACCGCCTTTGTTCAGCCGCACTGCTTTTGAAATATACGATAGCGTGCATTTAGCGACTTAATTAATGCCACTTTGTGTAAAATATACTGTCCCCTCAAATGGCTGATGTCAAAAATAATGTACACATTCAGGGCTGAGTGGCGAATGCTCGGTTGGAAGTGTGTGTGTGTGTGTGTTTCAGAGTGTGTGAACGCGACATCGCACAGCTTCAGCAGTCAGATCTGTGTGTTTGGGTGTGTTATACATTTTAACTCTGCTGAATTTGAAAGTTTCTCACTGTGATTCTATCAGCGTTCACACCGGAGGGAGGAGAGAGATCACGCGGTGTGTATCCATTTTAAACTTGATGATTATTTTCCTTTGAAACTTCATTGAAATAAATCATCTATATAATAACAAGCTGGTCAGAATGATGCAGACGTTTTGTAACATTTCTGAATGTGGGTAACGCGTTCTAAAATAGGCCACTGCAGTGTTTACTAAAAACAGCCTGACGGAGGAAGACGGTGTGGAGGGATGCTGGGATTCTTGCATCACATGGGTCTGTTCTTTGGCACAAACATTCGATTTGATTTGATCAAACTTTATTTCAGTCTGTGAGATAAAATACATTTGAAGAAGCTACAGAATAATGATGTAATTACCAGCCTTTTTAGAATATTCATTCCATACAAAAAAAGACTGATCAGGGACGATAAACTCATTTTTTGAAGGTGACGAGGTGGAAGGTAAACCCGGCCTAAAATATGAATACGATTGCAACACTGCTGTCACGCACACACAGTGAGAAGATGAACCTCCACAGTGACACCTGAGAGCAGAGAACCTGTCGCAGCTGTCAGCCAGTTACAACGCCACCACGCCAAAATGGTGGTGGTGGTGGGATCTTGTGCTCTCACAAGCGGCCACGACCGCAAAATATACCCCTTCTCTCTCTATGGGAGTGAGGGATGTCAGAAGTGTGAATCGGTCTGAGGTTACATAACAACAATAGCTTTATTTGTGCACCACCTATCATTGAAGAAACGCAGCTCCAAGTCCTTTACAACAAAGACGTGCACCGTGCGCTTCTCGTGAAAACAGAGCAACGTAAAATCAGGGGAGAGATTAACATAATTAATGTAAAATAAGATGGAAAACACACAAACCTCCTCACACTGGAGAACGCAGACAGGTGGCCTTCTCACACACACACGCACACACAAACACAGTACAAAAAAAGAAGCACAAAGTTTACAGATGTTACAACCAAACCTGTTGATTTATGGACTGAATGAATGTGATGTGAATAAATGTTTTAGTGAAATGTAAGACGATTTATCATTGAATCATTATTTATAACAAACATCTACATTTTATAGTTTGGATGGACAGCTCTGTCTGTATCATATAAAATCAACAAATCAATAACTTTTGCAACACATTCTTTGTCAAACTGGCCCTGAATGTCGGTCTGAGCAGAACTAGAGTTTTTGAATCTCGACATTTCATCCTTTTTTTTCTACACATTTTCCTTCTCCTCCTTCTCTTCCTTGTGTCTTCATCTTTGTAACAAACACAAGTTATTGTGAACATTTGAAGTTCAGACTCTACAGTTCTTTCTGCACTTAAAGAATATGTCTGATAATATTCTACAGCAGAGAAACACTCCTGACGACTGAGAGCGTCAAATCAAACTACCTTTATTGAAAATCCTGGATGTTTTTTGTCATGTGTGAAGTGATGAAGTAAAGAGGGACGATATACAGCTAAACCTGAGGACAACGACATGGTTCATATATGTTTACATATGCACGAGCCTGTACAGATTCTTTATGAGGTGACTTTGTAAACATTTGGTCACTTTGGTGACGGAGCGTCTCCCCTGTGTTAACCCTCAGTGAGTCCGGGCCTGTAATATTATCCCACTTACAAAAGCACTCATATTACTTGTGCGACCACCCAACCATGCAAATTCAATTCAGCCTAATAGTGCACCACCAATAGTGCATCGCACATGCCATTCAGTTTAACTGCAACTGCTCCAAATTCAATTAGAGGCAGAGGATGTAAAATAGAGTCTTTCACACGTAGACAAGGTTTTATCCTTTTTCACTTCTGCATGCTGTTTCCAAAACGGCGTTAAAGCAAGATCGTGTAAAACTACAATGGAAAGGCTGTGGAGTCAGTGTGTTTTAAATAAAGCATGTTGTGTCTGACAGTGTGTGTGTGTGTGTGGAGGCCGTCTGAATGACAGACTGAAGTGTGTTAGTGGCGGGTCCCGTGGTGATCCTCATCCCGACCCATACTCCCCGCTTCTCTCCTTTTTTTTCCTCCGTGTGATCGTAGCGGCTGCCACTGTACGGCATTTCAAATGCGCCACTAACCGCCCCGTTATCGCCGTCTCGGCCTGTAATGAGAGGAGCGACATATGTCCAGTCCCCCTGCTGTTTCCTGATAAGCGCTCGCATTCAGACGCATGCAGGAACACTCCTCCACCTCCCCCTTCTCCTCTCTGTCTTTTATTCTGCATGCAAAACCTGCTAACAACCACCGAGGAAAAAGTGTGGCACTTACTTAGTGACATTTACCTCGCTGCAGACTATTCCACACGAGTGAGGGGGGGCTGCAATAACAATCAGCATGCATTTAATTTAAAAGAAAAAAATGTTCCCTTTAGAATTAGGCAGGCAGAGAGAGATATAGCTTTCAGTGTGTGTGTGTGTGTGTGTGTGTGTGTGTGTGTGTGGAAGGAGCCATAACAGTTGTGCCGGCAGACTTCCGCAGTGCAACATTAATGCTAATCAAAAGAGCTGAGAAAGCAGCGGTGGTCTGTAAAAACAGATTTTCTCTTGTCTTTTCATTTCTGGAGGGACCCGTCCCTCCCCCCTCCTCCCTCCCTCCCCAGAGGGATTTATCTGGGGAAAATAACATTTGTGGGTATTGAATCTGACCCCATGAATTTAAGAGAGGCATATTGTCATGTATGGCCATTTTTTTTCTTAGCTGTGGGATAAATAATGAAAGTTAAGTTGTGGTAATTGATTTCTCTTCAGTCCACTCAACTGAATAATCTGCAAGGGAAACAACCACTAAGCTATTCATTAGAAGATTTGCCAACATGCAACTAATTCCGAGCTTATTCTCCAAATATCATGGAGAGAATACAAACTCGTGGTCTGAGCTCGCTTGATTTAGAATCCTTTTGTGTTTGGAGGGTTGGAAAAGACTTCACTGCAACCTAAAAAAAACAACAACAGCTCTAATAAATCAATCAACAAATCGCTCTGCACAATATGGAAGGAGGAAGTTTGAGCCAATCCACACAGACTCGTGGATGTCATCGTTTCTTTTGTAGAGGAGAGTAAACTGTGATGAGAGGAACGTGCACATTCAAACAGTCTGTTGTGACTTTCATATATATGTACATATTTATAGAAATATACAGTATTTTGGCAGCCTGCATAGTTTTGTGATGTGACTTCAATAAGAAATAAAGTCAAATGATTGATGGTCTGATATCCCATCATGCTTTGTTAACACGGTGAATCCATTTTAGTGGGTGTATTTTGTTAATGTAATGATCTTGATTGATTTAGAATGATCATTAGATTTGGGGTTTTTTAATCAAGCTTTGGGACTTCATGAGTTTAATTCTGTGGTGACTGAAGCAAACGTGATAAAAATCGTGAGATGAAATCTGTGGCATCTGTGATGAAATCTCTATGTGTGTATGTATATAAAATATGTGTGTGTGTGTGTGTGTGTGTGTGTGTGTGCGTATGTGTGTGTGCAGAAATAAGTTTTATTTATTGTCTGGACAGGACCTTTAAATGTTGGATCCAGGAGTATTTTGGAGCTGTGTAAACAGCACCACCTGTATTAGCTCCTAATGTGCTTCACAGTTCTTTCTCAATTTGAATATAAATCAGTGCAGTTAAGCTTCTTCCCTCGTGCCAAAAACAGTCGTGTAGAGACGGAGCTTGATCATCTCAATTACCTTTCTAATCACAGAGCGAGCCAAACAGCCTCACAGAGGGTTTGTACAGTCAAATCACAGTGGTTAAGCATGGCGGCCTTAGACCTGGCTCCAACCTATTATTGTTTACCGCCTGTATGAAGACGTCACCAACAGCAATACTATTTTATCCACTTAAAACATTTCAAAGGAGTGCAAAGGGGCCCAAGGGTGCAATAAAAAAAGCTTTAAATAGTCTTCAGCGCCGGTCCTCGGGGATCGCCCCTCGCCTGAAAAGACCTAATTTAATAAATTTGCTCTTTAGGCGTTTGTCTTTTCGTTTTGCATCGTCTTATTATGGATTAATTCGCATGCAGCCCTTTTGGTCTAAATATTGCCCCTCTTAGCTAATGCTTAACCATACATATTTTACTCTTTCAGGAGGACCACCTACATTCCTTTTCAATGCGACTGGGTTCATTAGCACCTCGGAGATAATACAGCGGCTGTATGCTTAATGTAAGCACTGCTAAGTCTCTAATTTTCCACAAATAATTCTCCTTGATCTCAAGTAAAATTTATGCAGGGGGGGCACCGAGTCTTCATCTTAACATGGTTGGTCCAAGTAGAGTAAGTATGTACATAAAATGAATTATAAATGGAAGACTGTGTGTTTCAAGTGTGGCTAAGAGAAAATAAGTGAGTTTATTTTATTGGAGGGTGTGTGTGTGTGTGTGTGTGTGTGTGTGTGTGTGTGTGTGTGATACATATTTTTTATTCTTGCACTGGAGAGTTGATGCAAGTGTGACAGATTTCTGATCAGTATGATCTACATGTAATTATACATTCTGAGAGCAAGACATCAATAAATATAAATCCGTGTTAATTTGTATTATTATTTTTAAGACAGAATAAAAGAGAATGAGGCTTTTTTCTGACGCTGAGACAGAACGCACAGCGATCTTTTAGGAGCGGCGCAGTTGCGTGCAAAGGCAACGGAAAGACACGAGTGGGCACGGTTATATGCAAATTCTCCTGGGGTGACACAATCTGATGCAAGGATACATCCATATGAGTTCAAACTGCTTGAGCCAAAAATGTCCTCATCCTGGGGCTTTATGAATCTACTCCGTACACCTACAGAGACAATGAGAAAGAGGCAGAGACTGGAGGAGGAGGAACAGTGGACAGAGTGTATTTGTGGCTGTGTGGGGAGAATAAACTACAGTGACTTTGTGAGGTTCACTTCCTGTCTGGACACATTCAAAATGCTCACACACACTCACAGTGCTGGTGGGTGTGTTTTCACTCAGCCTCTTTAAATACTAAGCTCAGCACATTATTTAGTCATAATCCTGCTATAGGCCTACTATAAGTAAGTAACACATGTTATGTTATATAGGATGTTGTAGCTCTGGCCGTCTTTAACCGCCTGCTGCAGCTAACACTTTTATTAAAGGTGGGCTCAGTCATACTGGAGAAAGATACTGATTGTTCAAACTCATTCTCAGGTTGGAATATCAAGAAAAATGGGAAACAATGTGCTTCAGAGCATTTCTGGTTTTCCCTCTGATGTCCTCCAGCTGCTTCGCCTCAACTCTGTGATTTACAGAGCTTCTTGATAGACAGTGAAGTGAACTGCTGCCAACTGTAGCTGCTGTTAGCTAATACTAGCTTAGTTTGTTAGCCAGACAGCTTGGACTGTGAGCTGAGAACACCGTGGGAGTGTTAGTGTTTGTACCACTGGAATTTTGGACCACTGGGAAGAGGAGGTGCGGCGGAATGCTGATGGAAAGTGGAGCCAGTGTTGTGCCAGAACCGGAGCTGTTTAAGCGGGCATCGTAACCAGGTTCAGTAGCCTCTCTGGACATAATAGCATTAGAGGTGTTATGTCTAAGACTGAAAAGGCTAGGAAGAGAAAAGGAGAGGGTGAGCGAGCAAGAAGCCGCCGGACAAGAGTAAATCTGGGACTGACTTTTAGTGGTTGGTGAGAGCTTGGTGAAATAAAAGGCTGAAAGACAGACACTGAGCTGGGCTGACTGCTGTTGGACCAGTCAGTAATATTAGCTGTCCATATTAAATGGTATTATAATTTGAAAGTGGGGCGTTAAATCATAACTAATACCAATTTCTATGCAATGTTGCTTTAATCTCATTGCAAAGACACGCGAGTACATTTTCATGCATAGCCTCTTGTTGTTGTTTAAATGGAGATTGAAGCTGATGATTCAAATTGCTTAGTATGTAGCCTATGTATAGACACACTCACTGTACAGTATGTGTTGGTGCTCCAAAAATCAGTGTTTATGTCTGTGTGTATATCATGCTGTTACATGAAGGTGCCTTTGTTTTAATAAAACCTTGTGCCTGCAGTCGGATATGCTCTGACAGTGTCTGAGGCTTGAGTTGCACCAGGTTATAGTGTTGATATTGATCCTTTCTGGAGTGCTGTAATATCACTGCATGGTACAGTTATTTTATGAGCAGAGTTGCTGATGTTGCATAGAAGAACATGGTTACACACACTTCTTTTAAAGCAATATTTCACTCTGCAGCTTTCATCAGGTTGGAGTTTAAAGATCTGTTGTCATTGTTTGAATTAAAACTCCTCTTTTGTAAGTGGTAATGGTTATGGGCCTGTATTTCCCTCTCTGATTGTTTCATTTGAATAAAAGGACTTGAAAGACAAGAATACAGTATTCTAAAGGTTCTGTGTGTCAGATTTATTTACAGAATATGACAGAAATGGAATATCATTTTCAGACCTCTGCATGCATTAGTTAAAATAAGATATCATCCTGTTTTTGGTACCTTTTATATGTATCAATATAAAACCACATGTTGGTCCTCTTCTACAGAGTCCACCATGTTGAAAAGCCATGTTTCTGCTGTAGCCCAGAATGGCCAAACTAAAGACTGGCTTTAGATAGGGCCTAAGCTGACCCTGTGGTGATTTTTGTTTCTGTCAATGTCTGTTTTCAAGGGTAGGAATGAACTTAAATCTCAGTTTTCTAGTTTCCTACCTTGAAAATCATCTTGTGAACTAAACATGTTTATTTCATTTCAAACCACCAGCGTCCAGTAAGAGATGAAGACCACAGACATCTAACTGTTGTCCACTTTGCCTGCTGCAGATGTATTTTGGAGATCTGAGACAAAAACCATCAGCACGGGTTCAGAATCTGCACCTTTTAGTTCAAGACACATTCTGAGCCGTGTTTCAAAGCCTCAGTTTGAAGCAACTCGATCGTGTTTTATTGTCACCAGAAACAAGACGCTCTAGTCGGACGACCTTGAGTCGGCTGTATATCCAATGAGAGCGCAACAGGAAACTGGGGCGGGCAGGAGGGAGGCAGTGCACACACACTCACGCACACAGTACAGCGGTTGTTTTTTGAATCTTGTGATCTGGACTGGTTTCAGTGTCCGTGTGATGTAGTTAAAACATCCCTGTACTTCATCAGGGATACACAGTTTGACACATTGTTGGGAAGTGCAGTATGTTAGTGAGCAGCACAATGAGCACTGATAGCCACTGATAACAGCACCACCCACAGAAAGTCAAACTTGAACAGTGAATCCAACAAAAAGACTGGCCTCATGCTGTTTGACTGACATGTACAAAGACTAACAGTGATGTGTGAAGCCGTGTACCTGGAGCTGCTGCAGGACGTGCTCTCTGGGTTGGACCTGGTGTCTGCTGCAGCTCTGCTGGTAGGCCACCATTACCTCTGTCAAGGTGAGGCAGCTGTCAACTAAAATAGAGGAATACACTCATTCACTGCTTTAATGCCTCTACATCCCAGTGAGCCACCAGCAACCATTCAAAAGTGCTTCAGGGGCTCAGAAATGCCATACGGTAAACTGTGCTGTGCTCCGAGTGTGTGTGTGTGTGTGTTTGTGCATACTACAGGGAAGATGGCAGTCAGTGAGAAGTGAGAAGGACATGAATGTCTGTCTGAACAATAAATCAACCAATCAGGGATCTCGATTTATCATCCACAGCCTTATGGAATGGGACTACAAAGGATTTTGCGACTGACACACTTAAACATTTAGTGTATCCTTCAGAGGTTGGACTGTATTTCAGATGGCACTGACGATGATGAGGTGATAAAAGAAAAACAAATAAAGACACAGTCATTGAAATGATACCTGTGAACAGTAGATCACAAGGTCTTCTTCTTTTTTTATTTATCCAAGGATAAAATAAAGAACGGGGGAGGAGGGTTAGATTTTACTTTCTGTTTCTCTTGAGTTCTCTTTACTTGAGCTGGAAGCTTATCTTAGTCCAAAGGCTGCTAGCAGGAGGACACAGCTAGCTCGGCTCTGTTTAAAGGTAAAAAACAAACCTAACACTTCTAAAGATCACTCGTTTGTATGTATGTATGTATGTGTACAGAAATGTAAAAATGACTGTCTGTGGTTTTAGTGAGAGCTATGCTGTGAGTTTATCTGAACAGATAAAAACTGCAGAACATAGAACATAGAAACTACAGCTATAACCCTTATCTCTGGAGGTCTCAATGAATGTGTCATTTGTGACGAGAAGCTGCTTAATGACAGCATCAGGATGCAAAAACATTAGACCTGTGTGTGTGTGTGTATGTTTACAAGGGCTAAGCTTTTCTTAGATACTCACTGCATTAATTCTAATATTTAGATGTGTTGGTAGGTGTGTTTTTGAACCTTCACACGGGTTTCCAGTCTGTGTGCTAAGTTAAGCTGATCACATAGCTCATCATCATAGCTTATTTTTTTACTAAAGCCTTGGACACACCAACTGACCAACTGAGCAACATAACCACCATAAACACTGCAATATTTACTCTTGAAGAACAGTGGCTTTCATTTGTAATTTAATTTTGAAACTAATATTATCTTTTGATTGACATGATATTAATCTAAAATAAAACAAGCTACACCAATATCTAATAAAGACAAAGTATACAATAGGGAGTGGGTAAAAATAGTGAGTGAAAGTGTGCTGTAGAAGGTTAAAGTGATTTTTTTGTTTGTTTGTTTTTACATTAAAGCCTACTGGAACGCAGACATTCTTTAATTATTTGATGTTTTTCATTAATACAGACCAAAGTTCACCAAGATGACATCATGATATTAAACAGCAGCTTACCCTGTCTGTCAGTGCTCCTGTGCTCAGCAAATCCAGACACAATCTGTTCATCAGGGGGGAACGACACATGCTTCTCTCCTTTACTTCTCTTCTTCTGGTTCTTGTTGGTTTGTTCTGCTCCGTCATCACTCTGCTCATCATTGTCACTGCAGCGGGTCATCCCTCTGTTCAGGACTTCAACATGCAGCTTTGAAGTGCAATTTGAAAGCAAAGGGTCAGTTCATGTCAAACAGTCAACCTGTTGACAACCCCCGTAGCCTATCACCTGCAGGAGCCATGGAAACAGTTACTGAAGTAATGCTAATTTAAAGAAGGAGCAGAACTGTTTGCAACAGTTGATCTAAAAACAGTTGTAGCGTCGGCCCTCTTGGATGTGTGGCTCTCTCCACTCTGTGATCACTTGGAAAGACAGGACACTAAAGAAACAATATCTTATTCATGAGTTGTGCACTGGGTTGCAAGTGAAACACAATATGTTGGTATCAAATGACACATTTAAAATAGGCAAGCCTCTGCACATTTACATACCTATTCAAATTCAGCGTTTACAGCAACATTCAGGAGAACATACACACTGAGATGGGCAGGTATGGCAGAAGAAATTTATTTTGAACCAGTATACCAGAGTATATGCTCGTTCAAAATACGGCAGATCATGAAGTGGCAGAAGTGCAGTGAGGCAGAAACTGAATGTTAAAGTGAATATCCGTAAACTATACTTTTGTGACGACAATAAAATCAAACATTGTAACCAAAAACAAACCAACATGCTTACATTCATGTTTATGTGAAGTATATGTAAAGTGTTTGTGCACATTGCTATCCGTAAAAAGAGGCATGCAATAAAAAAACATCCTTTATTTTACTTTAATAGAGACAAATATGTGCAAATTGTTGAAAATGCCCTTCAACTGACATTTCAATCACATGAACTTCTACCTTCAAAGTGACATTTCAACAGTTCAGTGATTACTTAAAAAAACATTGTTTGTGACGAGCAGGCACACTGCAGAGATCACAAACATGACACAAATAAAAAGTGGTAATGTTGATTGTGATGGTTTGCATTGGGAATGTTACAGTATGTGTTCAAATCACAAAGGTCACAGATGTGTTACCTAATTAATTCCACAATTTTCTTTTTTTATCTGCAAAATCATCACAATTCAAAATCAGCTGTGACTGCTGACTGAGCAGATTTTCCCCAAAAAGTTCCTGAGTGATGCTTTAAAGCTTCAGCCTAATGGAAGATCATAGGAGGCAACATTACCAACTCTTTGGCTAGACATCTAGGCCAATTAGTTGGTGATTTGATTAAGTGCAAATTCATACTGTAAAGAGGCCCTGAGGTCAAATCTACTTTTAAGGTCTAGACACAGTGACTTGAGGTAGTTACCACAGGCCCCAGTGCAAGCTAATTTGATGGATACTAGCTATACTGTATTGTGTTCGTGATCAAATACAGACTGGAGAATGGACAACATAAACATACTATTTCCCAATAATTATCATTGCACCATCTTTATCTAAATAATACTGCCAATATAAATAAGAAGTTGTTGATTTAAAGGCAGAGTGTGTCAGATTAAGGGGCTCTAATCACAGACTACGGAGGAATGAAATGGAATATAATATTCAGAACTGTGCTTCCATTTGTGTTTCATCACATAAAAATAAGAAGCTTGTTTTTGTTACCTTAGAATGAGACTTTAATGTCTACAGATGCTGTGGCTCATTTTCCACAGAGACTTCTATTTTGAACTGCCATGCTCCTACAGTAGCCCAGAATGGACAAACTTAACAGGAGAAGAAGAAAGAGCAGTACTCACACTCACACAAACAGCCTGCTTTCAGTGGTATCACTGTTCCTTTAGCGTGTTGATGCGAGCATGTAACATAATGTTATGTTTGACGTGCACACACTCCCAAACACGCTTACGCAGAATCTCTGTCGTAACTAACGTTGCGTAATCGACCAATGGAATAGCAAAGTGTCGTGACGCCACTTCCTGACCGGTAGTTTTGCGGGAAGTTTGGTCGTCACACAGCTTAACTTACAGTCAGGAATAAACAGCAAAGTGAAGGTGTGTATTCATGTTCATCATCATGTAATAAAATATGTGAATGTCGCTTTGACAGCAAACGTCGCAGACATCCGGAGCGTCTGATATTAAACGTCGTCATGTCGCATCTAACGCGAGATGTTGATGTTAACGAGACAGCGCGGTTAGCTCCAGAGCTAACCAGCATGTGTAAGACTGTAATGTTAAAGTTAATGTTAATGTTAATGTTCGTGTTAAAATAACTGCTCTAATGCAGCGTTTCTCGACCTGCTCTGCCCGGAGACGTGGTGTTATGTTCAGGCAGCAGGCGGTTACCGTTTCATTACACATAACGTCATTGGCAGAGATAACTAAAGCTAATGTTGTGTTTACTGACGATAAACGCTGCAGATACGTCACGTTAATACAAAGTACCGGGAAAACTCAGGATGTGGTCAGCTAAGTTCGCTGGTAAATACACGAACCGGACATCCATGTAGCACCACAGGTGAAACGTTAGTTACTCATGTTTCGATACGTTAAAGTGCGTCATGTGAGGACTGCTCACAGTGTACACTTTAGTTCAAAGCTCTGAAAAGCTAAAGCCACAGTCGTGTGTGTGTTTCAGATGCCTCCAAAAGGCAGAGCTCCAGCTAAAAGGAAGCTGGCAGAGGAGTTCCCACCCGGGGAGGTCCTCACAGACACCGGGAAGAAGGCATGGAAGCTGGGGGCTCCGGTCGGCCAGGGGGGGTTTGGTCTCATATACCTGGGTAAGATTCGATGGAAGGCTGATCACCCATAATACATCTACAGATGATCTGACTGCAGCCCAGACAAACATTTAATGCTTAGTTATTTCATGTATTTAAACAGTGTAAGATGTAACCTGCACAGACAGACATTTTGATAATTATATTACTGTGTACTGATATTGTTATTTATCGTTTCTCAGCTGATGAGAAATCTGACAGACCCGTGGGTGCAGACGCTCGCTATGTCATCAAAGTGGTAAGACAAAACGACCTGGAAACATCTTTTCTGTTTTCTATACATCACATGCACGCAATTTACTACAGGACCTCCTTGATACAAGCACAGCCCTCTTACAAGGGTGCAACCTTCACTTCACGTCACACAGTGTTTACGGAGGCCTCCGTTTTGTTTTTAAGAAGTTGCTAAAACCGTTCAAAATACTCCGAATACAGAAAAAGTCACAGAACACACACTGAGGACCAGTTGCAGTGTGTCCACAGAATGTCATACCCTACTTCTACTACTTTATTTCTTATGTCACTATTTTAAGCACGGGCTTCACTGATTGGAGGGAAACTGGCTCTCATTTTATGATTAATATTGTCTGATGTCCTCCAGCTTCTCTGCCTCAGCTGCTGCTGTAGCTGCTGTGAGCGTGCAATGACACTGGGCTCAGCAGCCTCTCAGTGAACACGTCCGGACCAGGTCCGAACACAGGAATTTCCCAGTGGACTTGCTAAAGTAACTAACTGTAATGTTAGCCCTGCTAGCCATGCAGCCAATGTTAGCTGACTCAGATCCAGGGTGGCTGGCAAGTAAACCCGCCTCAGAATTGTATTCCCTCTCATCACTGGCCTCTGTTGGCCTCAGATGATCTGTTCATTCCTGCTCTGGCTGTGCTGTGCACTCGGAACTAAAGCTAAGGCTGCATGACAACAGTGTTGTGCAAGTTCACAGTTCACACTTGTTTCCACCATCTTGTTTTCCTCCCTCATCAGCTGTGCATTGATGTAATAACTTAGCAGGAAACTTTAAGTGAAGTATAATTTCCTCCTGGCATCTTTCTACTCTCTCTTTTTTAAAAGAAAAAAAATGCAGTTGTAACTCAACAGTGTGTGAGCGCCGTTATCTTTTGTTGGAGTTCATTAGTTGCAAACTCATATTTTGCACTGACTACTGGCTACTGCAACAAGTCCCTCCCTCGCTGACTCTGTGAACTCTGGCAGTATCAAACCTGCTGTCTCAAAAGAGTGCACATTCAAGTAGCTGCTTTTCAGGTTTAGCCGCTCTGACGTCACTTTCAACCATTAAAATGACTAACGTCTGTGGCAGTACAAATCAGCTGTCACTAATTAACGTTAATTCAGTAACCTGATGACAGAACAACCAGTCTGTGTACTGAACTAAAGATTGTATATGAATAATATTAATTATTGATATGAACATTTTCCTCCATGTTTATTATAAAGATAAATGATTTAATCAGCATTAGGTAAATCAGAGTATTGGATAAGACTCACATTTGGGTTTACAGCCTGTCCAGCACAGGTTTGGTCAGCATAATGATACTGTAAGTGGGGATGCAGCCATTCATTTCACTATTAACCACTGTCTGAAGCGTCAGCTTTGTAACCATAAAGTGTGTCTGTCCTTGACAAAGCAGCACAGAGTTAAGATTTGAGGCATTCAGTGCAACACAGACCAACTACAAAGCTGGAAAAACAGCATGTGATCCTCTCAAGGGTATTCCACCGACATAGCACATCAATAAACAATAAAACAATCCAAAATATTCTACATCTGTGGTGTTGTGAAATATATCAGTGCATCATAATCATGAAAACAGGATTTTTCATCAGACCATCAACATCTATAATTATTGCATCTCCAACCATAAAACTATACATTTGTGAATCGTCAGAAAAATGCTGCACTGTTTATGTCATGGTAGATAAAAAAAAAACTCCATAGTGCACTATAGAGCAAGTAAATGATCAAAGCACATTCATATTTACGTGTTGCATATAATTTCTTGCTGTCTGTACAGTTGTACTCATTGTTTTCATTTTTGATTAGTCTGTAAGAAAATAGTTCAAACTGTTTGTCACGAGGTGAGTGATGTCTTCAGATGAGTCCAATATCTACAGATGTCTATTTGACATCATAAAATATAAATAAATAAAGACAAAGAAGCAGCAAATATTCTCAATTGGGAACCGATAATGTTTAGAATTTAGTTTCTGTTCTAACTGATGAATCCATTCAGAGTCTTTATTCAGGTTTACTGTCTCTGTGTCATGTGTGTCTTCTCTCAGCTCTGTGTGTGTCACAGAGGGCAGGGACTGTTTTAAAACAGCCTTTAAATGCTACATTGCTTGTCAGTAACTAGTCATATGGGAACTCCTTCAGCCTCATGTGTTGTGTGTGACTATTTGTTTGAATGAAAACTCAACTCTGGCATTTGCTCCTTGGGTTCTTCATCACTGTTTAGGAAGAAGGAAATAATGGAACCAATAACAGTGAACCAGCTGTTACTGCTTTTCTTTGTTAATAAGTGCATGTGGTGTCGACGTGAAGAGCAGTTCATGAAGGTTAAGTTAAAAGTAACTGATAAATATTCTTCGGTGAGTCAATGTTTGCAAGGTTGCAAAGAAACTTTAAAGTGTAAATTTAAGAGAGGAATTAGTTGTGGTGGTAAGACTGTTTAGCCCTTTCACAGTGAGTACTCAAAAAAGATTGCTTTGAAATAATGAATGAGTATGTCTGTGGAAAAAAAAATGTTGATCACTTGGAAATAAAATCAAATATAGGCGTAAAACTTGTTTTACAAAGTAAAGTTAATTGTTTTTGACATACAGTATATCAATAAAACCATCATTCTTTTCATATACTATCAAACACAAGTTAAAAAACGGACTCACTGTACTGAAAACCTGTCAACATGACTGTACCAAAGTATCCTGATTGGTCAGGTATGTTCATAAGACCCTCCATTCTGTTATTTGAATAATAATAATAAACTGTCAGAGTGGTGTGGTATCACGTTGATGTCACACACTCTGTGATACCTGTATGTACTATGACCCCCCTCCAACCTGAGTTCATGTGCAGCTTTTAACAGATGATGTTCTCATCAGTCAGTTCTCGTCTGTGCAGTTACATCAGAAAATACATTGTCCTCCTTAATGTCATCAGACCTCTGAGTTTGCACAAATAACAGGGCTCCAGCAAAAAACAAGGTTCAAGGTTCAGGGTAATATTTATTACCCCCGAGGGGCAATTTGAAAGAAAGGTTTCCCCAGCACGAGACAACAGCAAGGTTCTGCATTTTCTAATCACATTTGTGAGGGCACATTTATGGAAGATTACCGTTTGTTGCTTATGTGGATGCAGATTTCTACTATTTACCAATTTCCTTACTGTTAGGCCCCAGCACAGCCCCCTATTTACTTCATTTGACCTGTTCAATTGAATGTAGACATAAATGAACTTGTTATTTTGTCCACAGGAGCCGAGTGACAATGGACCACTGTTCTCTGAGCTCAAGTTTTACATGAGAGCTGCTAAGCCTGATCTGAGTAAGCTACCTTATCATTGCCTATAAACACACACACACACACACACACACACACACACACACCTGGAAGTATGTCACTAAGCCAAAGTTAGCCTTGTGATCATAACACAACATAGTCTCTCACCACCAGGGCAAACAAATAAAGAAAGCCAACTTTCTTAATTAAAAAAGACAATCTTGTAGCTGAGGCACGGCGGGGCCCTGCAGAGGCAGGGAAGCTTTTGGTGGCTGCGCCATTGGCCCCAAGGCCACAGCTTTGCATTTTATATAATAACAATCCAAATGTCAATCTCCCCTGACAATTAACTGTTATATTACTAAGGAACCAAAGGCTCATATTTTATTCATGCTGGAATCTCACGTTGTTGGTAAATATTTGTCCCAGCAGCAGATTAGCTTGCGGCCGCGCTGCCCAGCTCTCCCCCATGGAATTCTACTCTTATTACTTTGAGCATCACAGCCGTCACCCACTTACACCCGCACCAGTTAACAGTGTGTTCACAGGAAGTCTTTGTAATCAGAGTGCGTTTGATTTACAGGGTGAGCATTCAGAGATGTGTAGTTTTAAGACTGAATCATTTCTCATATGTTTCCTCTTGTCCTGCAGTTCAGACCTGGATGAAATCTCACAAGTTGAAGAGTCTGGGAGTTCCAAGATACTGGGGCTCAGGTCTGCACGAGAAGGGAGGGAAAAGGTAAAAGCACACTTCATCATCATTCAAATCATTTTGTACTTTTTCAGTTTGTTTTATGAGTTATCATGTACAGAGGTGGACAGTCTAAAACAGCACCTGAACAAAGCCTATTGTTCTGTCAGAGAACATTGTTTTGTGTTCATATTTTCATACCAGGTTTCATCTAAATAATTAAACAAGTACAAAATGTCTGCAACATACAAACCACAGAAAAAGTACACATTAAGTGTAAGAATAACAGTGAGGGTCATGAAAACAAACAGCCTGTGGATATACAGTGAAACTCTTCGTCAATGTGCTGTTTTCTAAATACAATGAAATTTGACAATTTACTCTGAAATTTGCATTCAGCGATCTGAAATTTAGCCATCAGAATTGTAAAAGATTAGAAATTAAAAATTAGATAGTTTAAATGAGAACTTGTGTCTCATGTCGCCCTGTAGAATATAAAACTGTGCATGTCTTAAGGACAGAGGGTGTCACTCCCTGTACAGATTGTGAAGCCCTCCGAGGCAAAATGTGTTTTGCGACTTTGGGCTATACAAATAAAATTTGATTTGATTTGATTTGATGTTTACAAAATAATATGAAATAACTTAACTGTCTTCAATATGGCTGCCGATAAAAGCACAAAGGTTTTTCAACTTAGTTTCACAAACAGGCAGTAATGAAACCTACTGCAGATAGTATCTTTCCTCATTTTTGATCATAGCTGGTTTATTAAGTTAATTATTATATTGAAATATTATTATTATAGATATTATTACAGATTATTGCCTAAGTAGGCAACATACTGAAAGAACTGTGCCATTATACTGAAACAAATGCTGTGTTATAAAACTTTAGTAGCATCACACAGTTAAAGGTCTCATCTCTGAGTTTCTTGTGAAAGCCGACCACATCAATGTAAAAGAACTATTACTACTTTCTATGGAGCATTCATGTTTTTCTCAATGAATATGATCATTATCTCATAATTCTGAGATAAGTTTTCATGGGGAAAAAATCAGATCTGTTCTCTGAATTAATAAAGATAGGTCCAGCACACTCTCCATGGCCAGGTACCAGCTCTCAGCCCACCTGAGCCTAACCCTAGTCCCATAACCAGTCTCCAGCATGCTCCACAGGGCCCAGGCAGGGATCTCAGGCCTCTGAGTCTGACCCAAAGCCCCATAACTATAAGGAAACAGACATTTGATGGAAGAGATGAGTGTGTATAATGCTGATCTATCTGTCTGCCTCACTGTCACTGTTAACAGAGATTGTGAGAGCGTAGTTCATACACTGCAGACTGGAAGATTAGACTTCATGAGCTCGAGCGTGCATGCCTGTTCTCAGCTCTAAGAGAAGTCATTCATTTCAAATGAATGCAATACTGTTCCACATGTTTCTCTGCAGAATAACATTAAGGTCTCTATATAGATAAGAATATTAATATATATATATATATATATATATATATATATATATATATATATATATATATATATATATATATATATATATATATATATATATATATATATATATATATATATATATATATATATATATATATATATATATATATATATATATATATATATATTTATAATATGTGTATCTTTTGCGAGACCTGCAGACATTACCAAATGTTTTGGAAGTCCTGCTGTTCTTCTAGTGACCTTCACTGCAATAATAAAACAAATGCAGTTACACCAACTATTTACTCATACATCAGACACTTGATCAGATGCACTAAAGAAGAGCTGTGTGTACCTTCCAGGTATAGGTTCATGGTTATTGACCGGCTCGGCACAGACCTGCAGAAGAAGTTTGAAGAATGTGGAAGAAGATTCCCCAGAAAACTGGTCCTGCAGCTCGGTCTTCGGCTGGTCGGTTATTTTATGATCACACAGCTTCATTTCACTGATTTGCTGTATAGACCCTTCTCTTGGCAAAGCAAGACAAGGACAGGTGTACCTTATAACACAGACAGTGGCTCCATTCCATTAAGTCTCCCAGTAAGTCATGTCAATGAGTGAGCATGCACAATAGCAGAGCACTAGAACTGGTTAACCTAAATATAATGCAGCCATCATTGTTATTAATTCCACCTGTGTTCCTGCTTTGACGAGTCAAAATGTCTGCTGTGAAAATGTCTGTTAGTCTCATATCATCGCTCAGAGATGGTAGGGGTTATGAATTAATGGATATCATTGTGTTTTCCTTGTTTAGCTTGACATTCTGGAGTACATCCATGATCATGAATATGTGCATGCTGACATCAAGGCATCCAACCTCATGCTGAGCCACAGTGATCCCAACCAGGTCAGTAGAAGCATCACATGATCAGATTCCATTGTGAAAAGGAAACATGCTTCCACAACGTCACAGTTTTAGCACTGTGTTTGTTAATGCTGGGAAACTACTCTGACCTCAGCGCTGCTCCCTGAAAGCACCGAGATGATTGTGTTTTTTTGATCAGAACACACTTGTGCTGCTTCATTAGATTCAATTAAGTCTGGAGAGGAGCGTGTGTGTGTTTCTAGCAAACAATGCAGGGGCAAATATTTAATTTGAAGATTAATAATGTATCATTGTGTGTTATTAAATAGCTATTTATAAATGGTAAAACCGGCCCCTCAGGATTTTGATATTAGGTAAGGATTTGGGTTTGTTGTTTTTGTTGTTGTTTTCTTTATAAAAGCCAATAAAAACTAGTAAATATGCACAATGCAGACTACATAAGAATAATGTAGGGACATTACAATTTAATTTCCAAAAAGGTGGAATCATCTGCTCTCCATGCTTTCAGTCTTTGAGCTAAGCTAGGCTAAACTTTATGTGGTGTTGTTCCTAGTCTGTGCATGTCTCAGTTGGTGTGTTTGGTGTGAATTGTAGGTTTACTTGGTAGATTATGGGCTGGCATACAGATATGCACCTGACAGTGTCCTGAAAGAGTACAAGGAAGACCCCAAGAGATGTCACGACGGCACCATAGAGTTCACAAGCATCGACGCCCACAAAGGAGCAAGTAGGTACAAACACACTGCTAGCAGATTTGAAAAGCAGGTGTCACGTCTTTGGTTGGTTTAGTGATGAGCAGGAGTCAGGAGACTAGTATGCATATGCCTAATAGTATGTGTATGCGTTCAACTGCCAGGCTAGCTGTTTCCCCCCGTTTCCAGTGTTTCTGCTCAGCTAGGCCAACCACGTCCAGCTTCATACAACACATAGACATGAGAATGACATTAATGTTCTCATCTCATTCTCAGTAGAAAGCACAAAGTACAAAAATGTGGAGCTGCTGTGAACAGCACATGTACACGCCTGTTCTTAAAAGAAGCTCCTGACAGTATTTGCTGCTGCTCATGTGGTTGTTTGGCTCCAGCTGCATGTAGGCGGAGCGACCTGGAGATCATGAGCTACTGCATGGTTCAGTGGCTTTGTGGACGCCTGCCCTGGGAGGACAAGCTGCAGGACCCCCTCTATGTCAGAGACTCCAAAATCAGGTAGGGGAAACACACCTGCATCAACTGCACACATTCAGTTCTGTCAGTGATCACATGAAGTTGTGTGCTGATGATGCAAAGCAGTTTTACAAATGATTCAACTAAGAAGTTTGTTACTGGTTTCCCCTCACAGGAGCCAAGAAAACATCTCTGAATTTATGACCAAGTGTTTCTCCAGCCAGGACAAGCCAGGTGAGAAAGATACACGCACACACATACACACACACACACACACACACACACACACACACACACACACACACACACACACACAAAGTGTCTCTTGGTCTTCCTCAGTCAGTAAAGTGGTGGATTAACCTGTAATGATTGCTAATTCTCAGCACCACAGCTCATTCTTTTCACCTTAAAGTTTTCACGTAAGCTGTGGCCTAAAAAGAAATCAGTGTTTCAACTAGAGATTAGAGGAGTCCTTGGTTTAAGTCAGTAGTCTACTAGTCGATGCACTTGATGATGTTAATTAATTATCTAAATATATCATTTATATCATCTAACATTTACAAGGGGCACAAAAAGAGCCACAATGCTAACGATAAAAGCTGTGATGAATCTGAATGTGTCAGAACAACCAGTGAGGACATTGAACATTTTGTAATGTCCTGTTGATCAAATCACAGGGATAAATAACCTCCATCTTCCCCAAAAAAACTTGAACTTATCGACACGGTGCATAACGTTACTTACAAATGAACATACTACAAGCCTTTCCTGTCCCCGCCTGAACCCGCTTATGTCTTGGTATTCCCTGGAGTCGGAGTGCTGCCGGAGCTGCTGTAAATCACCTCTGTAGTGTTTTCATCAAACTGGCTGTGGAGCCGGGTTCTGTTGCCTGCTCTCTGGCTCTCATTCTGGTATGGCACCCCGGCAGCTTCCCCTGTTGGCAGCCCAGCCATAAACACCAACTGTACATATACTTTATGTTCATCCATAATTGTTCAGTCTCTGTAAATAATATTATAAGGAGTGCAGTGTCATGAGATAACTTCTGTTCTGATTTGGTGCTATATAAATAAAATTGATTGAATATCTAATCATAATCTTTTAAACTGGGACTGCAGCATCATTTCTCACGCAGACTGTAAATGGCCGCTTTAACATTTTGTACTCTCGTTGCCGTTTTGACGCTTTGACCCAGGGGCAGAGGAGACGAACGCCAAACATCACACCTCCTCATTCTGCTCCGCTGAGCATGCCCAACCAGTTGTTTACAACTCCATCTATGTTTGTGTGTGTCAAGTCTGAGGAAAGTCACACCAAACAGAATTAGGCCCAACATTATGGTGAACACTGTTGAACAAATGTAGAAAGAGAGGATGTACTTCTACTATATTCATATAAATATATACATATATTCTGTAGCATATAGCAAGCTTACAGACATATCTCACCTGCCTACCTTTTCTGGTGCCACTGATGCATACATAGACATAGAGGCATGGAGCAGGTTGCAATCTTTCAGCCTGTCGTGCTCTGTTGTGTTGCAGATGAGATCCAGAGGTTCATGGAGGAGGTTAAATCTCTGGAATACCAAGACAAGCCGCCATACGACAAGCTGCGCTCCATCCTGCAGGCTGGACTGAAGGCTGTACAGGCTAAAGATGATGGCAAGCTGGAGTTCACCCCTGCCAATGGAGCTGTACCACCTCCTGCCAAGGTTGGACACACACACACACACACACAGAAACAAATAGCGTTTGAGTAATGAGTAACTGAGTAATTCAAGTAATAAAAGTTTGTGTAGGAATTCTCTCCTTCTCAGGACCATGCAGCTCTTATAGGCTAGAAGTAGTTGACAGCAGAGGGACATCAGCCATGGCTGCTAGACAAAATGTATTGTGTGACTACGCACCGCACCAGTCAGAGAAAACGGTTGAAGTTGTACAGATATATACAAAAATACATGCGCTGTACTCTGAGCTCCATAGTCGGCCATCGGAAACACACAGAGGAATTGTGGTGGGCTGGTCGCTCTGTGGGCCAGTCCAGCAGTCCACTATACAAAGCCAAGAGCAACAGAGATGTGTTGTCAGGACACTTTGATTATGTACCAGCTCTTATCAAAGAGCTCTCCTCAAAGATCCTCAATGACATTCAACGGTTTTAAGACAGAAAAGTGTCAGCTTTTCATTAAGTCCATGTGATGAATATGTTTGTGACTCCCTGGATGGGATGGGACGTGCTGCAGTAAACTGTTGTAAATGTTGAACTCATTGTTTGCTGCTGCTGCAGGGTGCATGCACAGTGCTAATGGTGTTCGTGATTAATAAAAAGGTACATAGTAGTTTTGGATCATAGTGACATGTAGTGATTGAGGTGACATGGTTTTCAGGGACATCCTGCTTATTTCAAGACCAAGCCACATTCTGCATGTGCTAGAACTGCGGGGCTTTGTAGGAAAAGAGTCTGGGTAAGAAATGAGTGTCCTCAGGTCCCAAACGCTGTGCAAGTGTTGTCTTACACATAGGGCAAAATTCTGGGAATTTTCAAAGTTGGAAACCTTCCATGGTAATTAACAGGAATTTATGGGAATAAACAAGAATAAACCGGGAATTTACCAAATTGAAGGTTGTCCCTGAACAGGGAACTTAAATATAGTTGAGGAAATATATTTTATCATAATCTTGACTACAACAACCAGATTTCATGCAGGTACTCTTGAATATCTGCTATTCCTCAATCACATGCACACAACACACTGCTTACTGCAGGGCTATTGAGGCCACGCCCCCTACCTGCACAGGTGATTTCTGTACCTGGACCACACTTTAGAGCCCAGAGCACACAGAGACTATTGAAGCCACACATTTGAGCTCGTGGACTACATAATATTAAATAAAATAATTCAAACTTGATAAAGTTCTACTTTCAAATAAATCTGTTCAAATGTTTTTTAATAGTTTTATTTTGCATGTCTGCTTATGACAAAACAAAATGTTTAGATTTATGTTTGGATATGATACACTTTGTTTAAATTCCCCACAATTTACAGCTAATTCCCATTATTTTCCATAATTCCCATGTAGTTTCCGATTTGGAATATTCACAAAATTCCTGAGCTTAACTTCTCATGGAAAGTTTCTGGAATTTTTTCCGGCCCCTTTGCAACACTACTTACCCAGAATTCTAACTTTTTTGGAACCAGGGTTGTACATGATACAGTGCCAAAAAACGAAGGTTACAGATCTGTGTGATTATTACTTAACAACAATTAATGAACACTGTGTGACAGTGAGAAGTAATGTCAGTGTCACTGTTGAAAATTCATATTATTTATATTTCTATATATTCTTGCTTTCTATCCTACCACATGTCCCTACAACTCTTCTTCTCCTCTCTGCTCTTGCTCTCCCTCTCTCTCTCCCCCTCTCCCTCTCTCTCCCCCCCTCTCCCTCACTCTGCTCTTGCTCTCCCTCTCTCTCTCTCTCTCTCCCTCTCTCTCTCCCCCTCTCCCTTGCTCTGCTCTTGCTCTCCCTCTCTCCCCCCCTCTCCCTCTCTCTCTCCCCCTCTCCCTCCCCCTCTCCCTCGCTCTGCTCTTGCTCTGCTCTTGCTCTGCTCTTGCTCTGCTCTTGCTCTCCCTCTCTCCCCCCCTCTCCCTCTCTCTCTCTCCCTCTCCCTCGCTCTGCTCTTGCTCTCCCTCTCTCTCTCTCCCCCTCTCCCTTGCTCTGCTCTTGCTCTCCCTCTCTCTCTCCCCCTCTCCCTCGCTCTGCTCTTGCTCTCCCTCTCTCTCTCCCCCTCTCCCTCGCTCTGCTCTTGCTCTGTGCATATGGAAGATGCCACCGGGGACATGGCATTGCCAGCCTAAAGGGTTACCGTGCCCCAGCGCTGGTTATTGTATGTAATTATCCCACCAATCTGTTCACCTCAGCGGGCGCCGCATGGTGATCATGAGGTAGCAATTGTCAAAATGGAAGCAAGAATGAGAAGAGGTGAAGGGGGGGAGGCGGGGGGCTGAGTGATAGTTGAGGCTGAGAGTGGAGCTTCATTATTGAGGCCTGGGACGGAGGACGGACGGACGGACAGAGGAGTTGATTGCCTTCATTAAGTGCATGACATGTCTCAGAGGCCACCTTTTCTTTCTCTTTCCTCTGCACACATTACAGTGGCTTTGCTTTCTTTAGAGAGGGAACATATCATAAAGTCATAGACCATGCAAAAGCTTTTGATATAGCAGTGATTCTGAGGAACCTTCATCTTTGTTGACCTCACTGTTCAAATGCACTTTACAAGCAGAAAACCAGAAACAGCGGAGCACATAATCAGATGTTTTAATGGATTCATGTCTGTAAGGTGGCTGCTGGGATGGCACAGTGATAATTGCATTTTCTCAGACTTCACACACAAAAGGCTAGAGGCTCCAAAATGTCAGGTCGCCTCATCGCCAAGTCAAGGCCCTCGCCTCTTCATCGAACTCCCCATCAGACGACGCTGCAGACCAAACACAAACATCTTCATTTAAAGACTCGAGGATTAACAGGACCGTGTTGTAGTTTGCATCAGTCATGACTCTGAGCTGTGTAAGAAATGTAAAATGACTTCTCCTCACCTGTATGTCCATGTTCACCCACCTTCAGATAGTCATAAACACGTTGATGTCCTTTCTCTTCATTTTGTCCTTCTAGAAGGCCACCAAGAGAAAGAAAGCAGCAGCTGAAGCAGAACAGAGTGACACTGATGGAAGTCCCATCAAGAAGAAGAGAGTCACAAAGAAAAAAGGTACTGAATCGAAGTTAAAGTACGTTCAGGGGTTGTGCTGCTAGAACAAACACAGCATCAGTGACTACCATTTTACATCTGCATGTTCATTCAGCGGCACAACTTCAACATTTCAATAAAAAGAGCAATGGGGCATCTAATATTTTGTTAGCTCTGGCTAACGTTACACTAGTCGTCAGAGTAGGGCAGGCCATGACTATGCCATCCTGGGGAAAAAAGGCAAATGGGACACAGCCCCAATTTGGGGGTAATAAATGATTGATGCACAGGCACACATAATCGCAATAACAGATCCCACATTTTAGGCAGCATCGGAGGCACTTTCAGTTCTGATATCAGAACAACTCTAGTTAAGATGCATACCACACAAACAGAGATGTCCCACTGTTGCATTGCATCCCCCGATCTCCCTCTTTTTCATGTCCCTCTATATGTATGGTATTTGAAGAGAGTTGGCAGTGGATGGATACATCACAGAGCCAAACAATCCAGGGAAATACATTTTATTAAGTTGTACACAGAAGAACTACAAGGTGGTTCAGCTGGCTGAATGCTGTGTGGCTCACTGAACCGATCCATTCTCCACTTACAGTTCATAAACATCACATGGCTGGTCACACCGCTGTAGCCTGTTTAAAGTGGTATGTCTGTGCTTGGTAACATTCACCAGACATGTACAGAAAAAGCAATAATACTGATCCCTCCCAAGGTTCAGGTCATAGGAAGCCTAACATTGTACATGAAGAGCCATCATGGATGTGTCTTCATATAACGCTCAGACAATAGAAGATGCTTTTACTATTTAGGCACAGTGGACTAAAATGATCACAATAACAATACTAAAGGTGTATTGTACTGAAGGCATTGCATGTCCAGTGGCATTAAGTACAGACTATGAGAAGTCAAGGACATGAATGAGAGCAAGCAGTGTCAAACACTGTAAACTGAAGTTAGTGTCTTTAAAGGAAAAGATGTTGTCTGTCCTCCTTAAACATGATGAATTCTCCCTGACAGATGTGAATGGAGTAAAGAAAAGTCCCAAAAAGACTCAAAGACCAAGGAAGGCACCGAGCACTGCAAAACAGAGTCAGCCCAAATCTAGACTGGTGGAGATGGGCACACAAACGTCACCCGGGCTGGCCCTGAGGTCCAGAGGCAGGACCAAGAAATCCACCTGAGTGTCCATTCCTCCCTCCATCCTCCCGTCTGTCCTCTGCTTCTTAAAAAGTCACTTTTTTAAGTTTTCTAAGATTCTCTGTCTGTTACGCACTGACGTGTTGCTTTGTATTTGGTGTAGATCGATTGTAATAAAATAAATGAAAGTGTCTGTCTTGTTTTTAATTGAAGATCTGCAGTTTGATGGAAAGAAAACTATAAATTCAATTATATAAAATCAATTATCATAGTGTGAGAGGAAGTCCTAATGGCTCAGGACGAGGGAACGAGGAGCAGGACTCACTCCTTGAGTTACGTTTGAGAGGTGTGAGATGAGTGTGAGTCCCCAACTGACTGCACATTTCTCTAGATGAGGTCCTCTTAATTAACTGCATGTTGTTAATATGAGTAAACCTGTGCATGCCTCCTTAAAACAGTTACTGAAGCCTCTATCGAGTGACACCATGGATCCACTGGGGGACAAACGCTCACACCACTGGAGGGACATGATTAGGAAATATCTTCCCAAGCTGAGTGGATTGCTGTGGTTATCATCCACAATTAAGGCATAACTGTAATATTGAGTACTTTGATCAGAGATGTAGGCGTGTCTTCGTATAGTCCAGTGAAGAGGAGGGCTCCACCAGGTGTCATCTGTCCATCTGCTAATACTATTTCTATTTAGATCATTAGGATGATTAGCAGACATGTCCAATAAACAGGAATACAGGAGATATGAGGTGCAGTGTGTTTAAGCTATTCTGACTCAACACAACATCAATAAATCAAGATGGTTTCCATCCATGTGAGCAAATAATGCAAATACAACAATAAAGTTCACTCAGATCACTTTTAAATACACTCAGCATACAACAGCTCTGCACACTTTGATGAAGGTTCTGATGTCTGTGTTGATGTTTTGAAGAAGGGTTGATTCAACATTCCTTCAGGGTTAGCTAGATAACATACACCTCTAAAAAGGAGCACTGTAATTTATTAATAATAATTCTAATAACTACTTTTATGGCACCTTTCATGCAAGGACGCAGCCAACAAACACAAGATCTAACAAACAAAAATCTAAATATTGCAGGACTGAATGGGTTTTAGTTAGGTGGAACTCAGAAACTGGTCACAGTGTAGATTTAGTTTTAATTCCATGAATACATTGAATATTATGTCCTGGGTTACTTTAGTCAAATTTTGTAAAAAAAAAAATAATAATAATAAGGGATTTTTGTAGATGCAACAAGTCAATCAACATGAATATGAAGGTCACATTTGACTTTGTGGAACTGCTCAGCCTGTGGTGCTAATGCACAGAATGATGATCACATGCTGCAGTGTGAAGACGTGCTGCTCTCTGTCCACCTGCTGCTGAAATGTTACACTTTTGAAAATGTTGTGAAACTTGTGTCACATCGTCATCGTCACTTATATTTTATCATAAAGACTGGACGGGAGAAAAATTCACACATGAGAAGCTGCTGATGACAAGCTGTCCATTTTCCATCCACTCTTGTCTTCAAGCTTATAGACCGTCCCCGATGGGACCCCCCACCTCCCTCATTAACTCCCACCAGGCTCCACTCTCCTCCCTCCCCATGGAGGAAGACATGTCCACTAATATCAGTGTTGTGAGGGCCCCCATTGGCCCCTGTGGTGGCTGGTGGCTTGCCATTGATTGTTCCAGCCTCTTCGGGAGTAAAGGGCCCCCCTGCCTGGCTTTCCTCTCCACCCACCCACCCACCCACCCACCCCCAACTGACCTTGGGGGCGCCACAGCCACGGTCCCGCAGTAGGTGGCAGTAGTACATAATGATAGCAAATGGATGTAGGGGTGGGGGGATTGGAGAGATGGAGGGTGAAAGAGGGACAGCACTTAAACCCAACACTACCATCTTTTCTGCTTGCAGAGAGGTGCACAATTTCACCCCGGCCGGCCCTTTTCATTTAGCATGGATGTGTTATCCACTGGCCAGCCTGGCAGGCAGTTGTTGCCCCTGTGTTTGCTGTGGTCGGCCTCCGATCGGCGAGCCGGCAGAGCGTGAATGCCTCGCAGCAGTTGCCTAACCACCACTCTCACGATACGGATGACAGCCCTCCCTGGGCCCACATGCCAATAACTCAATAACAGTTTCCCCGGCCGGTGGCTTTCCTATGTTTGTGACAATTGTCAGTATTTTGGTTGGGTGGGCCGGGAGGGGATCCAAAGTGTTCAAACTCAGATGTAAGTTTAGCTCAGGCAGGTTTTAAGGTGTAAAAGTTCAGATGTAGAGAAAAGTAGACTTTTCAAGCCATGGATGTGAATGACAGGCCAACACTGTTACACAACAATCTGTTATTTTAATAGATGATATAACTGCTGTATGGTGACTGGTACATGTCCAAATGCATGTAGTCTATTAAAGAACTCAACGACTCAACTTTGACCCTAACACCAAAGATTTAAGGACTTCAGTCTTTTGACTTGGAATGACATGATATCCTCCCCAAACCAAAGATTACCATGTATGTTTTAAGGAAGTGCACAATGAATGAACTCTTAGTATCTCTATCAGTGGATCTGTATTTGAATCAGTCTAACAGAAACCAGTCACACTGCAGAAGCAGAAGGCAATGAATAACTTTGTCATGACTTCATGACTGAAGAAATTAGACCTGACTCAGGACTTCATATATAGTCGAGTCTTGAGACTGTCTCAATGTCTTCAATAGCATATGTTTAACTTTGAGTACATCCAAGGATCACACACCTTCATAACAATTATGTGTTAGTTGTGTTGCAATTGTTCCAGCTCTTTCGATTTAAAAAAACGGATTTGGTCATTTTTAGTGATCGATCAGTTTGTACAGTTTTTCAGAAAAGTAAATCTGACTTTGTTAAGAAAACTGAGTAAATCAAACTCAAAGTCAAAATCACTAAACCTGGAAGTTAAGTTCTGGAAGCAGTGTGGAACTTTGGGTTCTGAACTGTTTAGGAGCCCCATCCGTTAAAGAAAGTGGAGGCGTTTGAAGGAGATGTGCATCTATGAAAACTTTCACAATGCTGCAGTGTATGAAGATTGTATCCTTTGTCGTATGAACATCTGCTGGGGTGTGTTCTGCCTCGCAACTCAGTAGCCGTCAAACCGGTATTCCCTTTTCCATTTGTTTGTTGTTTGGCTGTGTTGTGTTCGTGTGGATACACAGGATATGTGGGTGTACACACAATCATGTGTCCATTCCTGTAGCTGCTGTAGAGTTTAGGTCGCAGTATTGCAAACACAGGAGAATGTCACCTCAGCTGAAATATATGCACATTTTCTGATTGCCCGAGTTGAGAGTTTGTTGGATGACTCTTTGCAGAAGAATGAAAGTCACAGGGAGAAAGTGTTTTGATGGTCCCTCATGTCCATAACTCTGTGTTTGTGGCTGACCTGTTCAAAAGTTACATAATGCTTTGATTATTCTGCTGAGCTTCCATAAATGTAGGATCCTTTCAAATGAAGTTGCACTAATATATCATAGTTTTTTAAAAATATTTTTTTATTAACAATGGACCAAAAAAGTGTGTAATGTGAAAAAGGTCTGCAGCAACCAATAATGTAATAACGTCCAATAATGTAATACCTGCCGATAAGGTAATAATTTTGGCCATTTTGAATGTAATAACAGGCCAATAATGTAATAACATGCCAATAATGTAATAACTTAGTAACAACTAGACTGATTAGACTTTTTCATCTAACACTGAGCAAACACATGTAGGTCACATGACCACTGTTCTCTTCCTGAGTTCTAGCACATTCCACTAAGTGATCTAACTACCATATACACTTCACAGTAATGAATGAAATAATATTCCTCCATACATGAAATTATGAATTTACATATCTAAGCAAATAAACAATATTCTAAATAAAGAGATAAGGAGAGAGAGCTTTATGAATGAATATGACGCCTATGCCATCCACTATATCTATTTTTGATGAGCAAACTGCACAAAAACTGCAAAATAATGCTACGCCAGTGACGTAATGTGTAACGTAAAATGTTATTACGTTATTGGCTCAAAAACTTTGTTACATTATTGGCATTATTGCATTTAAAATGGCCAAAATTATTACATTATTGGACTTCATTACATTATTGGTTGCTACAAGGTCGCTAGTGACAAACCCATAGAATCATTACAAACTCAGCAGTTCATGTCGTCATGTTGTTCACAGCAGTACTTGCACTACTTCTGTGCCGGGACCTCTGTTTGCTTTTCCAAACCGGGACTGTGCAGACTATGCATAAGTATAGTATAGTTTTGTGTTGACATTACTGTAGAAATGTCTCTGGGTTAGAGCATTTAAGCAGCTAAATATCCAGATATTTTTCCTCAGGATTGGTAGAGACCAAAACCGAGCAAAGAGAAGGATGAATATTGGACTGGAACTCAGATTGAATGATCACGCTGATCTGTCTGTAGAATGTCCAGATCACCAACTGCTTGTTAACATATAACTTATTAAGATGACAATGTGTCAGATGTTTGCACTGTTTCAAAGTGGCCAAAAAAATCAACTACTGCAGCTTTAAAGTTTTCAGCTGAAGGGAAGTATGAAGCTAACGTTGTTAAACAGCAACATTGACACTGTGAACTAAATCATGCCTTTTTCAAGACGTTTCAGTGCGTTAGGACAGAATTAGTTCTAAAAAGGTAAAAAGAAGTCATTTTTCATTTCATTGTCTTTTAATCTAAATCATATGGACCTCTTTGTCTTGCGGTTGTGAATAATATGCTGTGTCAGTGGCCTCCTGTGTCTTCCCTCTACATTCCCTGGTTCTTCAATTGTCACAGCTTAGACAGTAAATCTGCATTTCACCCTCTACCCTCACCTAAAAAGAAAGTAAAACAGAAACTCTGCCTCTCCCCCACCTTCCACCCAAAAAAGTACAATAAAAACTCTCCAACAGTTGCAATCATCCACACCTACCTCCTCCTGAAACTCCTGGATGAAAAGACACAGTCGAAATTTCACTCTGTTTGTGCTGTAATTTAGCCCTTCATCTCCCCTTTTCGTCAAAAAAACAGGCCCCCTCTCCCAAAAGACAAAAACACACAAAAATATGCACACCAATTCCAGGTGTGGGGGGGAGTACGTGGGTGAAGTTACGGTACATTTGCCATTCTAGTTGTGTGTAAATATTAGAAAGCAGCAGGTTCCTGGCGTGAAGAGAAGCCAGCCAAAGCGGCGGCACTAAGACAGGCGTCCTTATCGGTATTGTGTTCAGACTCCGGCGTGCTCCTGCTGTTTGTAATCTGCAGCCGCCGCTGTGAGCAAAACTGGACAGGCATTTATTGTCCCAGCAGGAGGACGCTTGACAAGAGAATGTTAAACACTCCGCTACCTGCAATTTTCAAAAGGCGATAGCAGACATGATAAAATGTACACATTTAATTTCATTTTTTCTTTTTCTTTTTTTTTCTTTTTTAGTGGAGGGAGAAGCATCAGAGATGTTGTTGAAAATGTGTGTGTGTGTGTCTGTGAGTGGCTGAATGTGTTCAGCGAGGAAGAACAGGACGAGTGTCAACAACTCTTCCAAGAGAACAGGAGTGCCAGAGAAGGCCGACTGCAGGCCAAATGGGAGCTTTAATTTGATTTATTGCTGGCAGTGGTGTTGACTGGGCTCAGCGGTCATCAAGAAGACGTGTTCATCAGCACTCAATCCCAACCACACACACACACACTAATGTATCCTACTGTAGCATGTGGAATTAGGTGTCACACAGGACACAAATACTTCTGGGGCTCTTTTAGCTTTAATGTTGTTGTTGACAACATTTGCAACAGGTCCACGTAGTGCAGGGTGTACGGTACTGATTAAAAAAAAAGAGAGAGAAAGCAAAATATGACCGTGGCTTTGGCAACCATAAACCCATAAAAATCACCTGGAAATTCACAATGTGTAATTGAATTCACTCACATTTGATTAAATCCACGTGTGACTCAGAGGTTTCACAACTCAACCCACTGGGCTCACGCCAAAATTCCAGTAGTGTCTGAATCAAACCATCCAGATCAAATATTGACACAAACTGAAGTATTTACCACACACATGCACACATGCCCGTATGCTTACACCTTTGCTGTTTTCATTAGAATGGGGCACTTAGCCTGGTGCAGTAAGCCTTCTTTAGAAAAGACAGACTCTTCAGCATGACTGCTAACCGTTAGCATGCTGACAGGTTCTGTCAGAAAGAGCTGCAAGCGTCATAGCCTATGACTCACAGGCTAGCAACAGCCTTGACAATGACACATTGATTGACTGACACGCATGGAGACAAGTCAGTGTTGAATTCAGACGTGTGGGCATTGTTTCTGTATATGTGTTATATTGAGTTAGGTCATGAAGAGTAGGACAGAACTTGATACACAGATATGTGTGTGTGTGTGTGTGTGTGCGCTGAAAAAGTATCATTTTAGAATTATGTTTTAATTGAGGTTAAAACTGGCAAAATAGAATGTTTTAATGTTTTCACATATACGTACAAAAACAGGAAACACTGAGAAAAGACCATGACGCACTTAGCCGAGCAACAAGAATCTTACTCAACAGTGCCACCTTGTGACCAAAGTCTGAAACCCAACGGAAACCTAAAGCCAATTTACTGTAGAAATCTATAAATTAATTAAATGAATTACAACAAGACTACACAAACCGCAGTCCAGAAAAAGACTAATGCAGACAAAACCAGATTTTGCTCACTGTAATTACTTTAAGGGGCTCATTTAGTTTAAGTTTAGCCTAATTTAAGTCAGCTACACTGTAGCCATGTTGCTTTTTGGGCTCTGCTCTGCGTCCAGTTTAGAGCTGACAGACAGCAGGAAGAGGCTATAGGGAACCTTTTAACACACCCTGATCTCATGTAGACTTCACACTAAAATGCAGTCACACTGCAAACCAAACCACCTCCAAACTGGTCTAGCTAATGGTAAATGGACTGTACTTATATATCTCCTTTCTAGTCTTCTGACCACTCAAAGCACTTTCACACTACATATTTCATTCACCCATTCACACACATTCACACACTGACACTAATCCAATTGCCATATTTTTTCCCCCCTCATAGGCAGCATATATCTGGGCTCAGATTACAAGTTAAAGGTCCAGTGTGTAGGATTTGGTAGCATCTAGTGGTGTAGTTGCTGATTGCAACCCCTTCACCTAACCCTCATTCATGGAAATAAGGTGGCCATACTAAAGGCACCAATCAAGAGTTTGTTGAATTTGTCTATTGTGGGCTACTGTAGAAACATGGTGCAGTGTGTGGAGGAGGACCCACTGTGTCTGTAGATATAAAAAGCTGAAGGTAATAAAAACATAATGATTCTTATCATCAGGTCATTCATGAAAACATAGTTATGTATATTGTACTGCATTTCAGCCATATTCTGTAAATAGAGCCTGCTTACCTTATTTTTAAGCTACATGAGGGTCTGTGTGTGTCTGAGGTGTGTATGCTGTACACACTGTACACTCAAAAAAATGAAATGTTGACTTTAATTACATTTATTTTGTCAACAGGTTCCATGTAATTGTATTATTTATTTATAATAAAACATGTTATGTTATTGTATCGCTTAACATAAAACCCATTTTTGATTTTGAATAACTTAATACAATTACATGGAACCTGTTGACAAAATAAATGTAATTAAAGTCAACATTTCATTTTTTCAGCGTAAAGCCCTTTAAGATAAGTTTGTGATTTATTAATAAAACTCGACTTGTACCTTTATATGCTGTTACTTTATATGTATTGATATGGATACCTGCATACATCACAGTCTCTCTATATATATTTGTTATATTCTAAATTGTACTTATTATTTAGTATTTTCCTTTCATACATATTGTTTGAGTTGCCAATGACCTCTTCATTGTAAATTTGCATATGACAGTAAAGAACTTGTATTGTATGATCTTCTGGCTCTTTTGTCAACATGTCAAAATCTAAATCTAAATGTTCATCATGACTGAGGTCATTTAGAACCTACAGTGCAAATGATCTATTTCATTATTATATATATATTATTATTTTTATCAGTCCAGCAAAGCAAAGTAACACATGTCAGGTGTCTGCCTGTCGTCAATTTAATTCAAATTTATTTATACAGCGCCAAACCACAACAGAAGTTATCTCTGGACACTTTAATGAAGCGTCTCGGTTTACAGCTGCAAGTTCTCACTTGTCAGTTCATTTTCTCACCTTTGGGAGATTCTAATCACTCTGATGACAGCTGGAAACTAAAACGGTGAAATAAAATGACGTGAATCAAGAAGCAGCGTGTCAAATGTGTGTTTAATGCATTAAAGGTCCAGTATGTCAGATTTAGGGGACTCTATTTACAGAATATGGCATCATTAGTGTACAATAATATACACATAATGTCTATAATAATAAACACTTACTCGAAGCGGCTGGTGCTTTGTTGGATTTTCCTGTGGTAGAATCTCTACAGTGGTCCAGTGTGCAAGAATAAAATAAAGTGACCTCTGGGTGGAGAAAAGGTGATGCAGTGTGATATCAGCTGCCTTTATGTTAGTGTGAGGCAGTCGTACTTTAAAGGTCCAGCGTGTAGGATTTACATCTAGTGGTGAAGTTATAACCAGCTCAGTACCCCTTGCCTCCCCCTCCTCTTCCAGGCATGTAGGCCATGGAAAATACAACAGGTTCTATCTAGAGCCCAAGATCTGTTTGTAAGTGCTGGGCTGCTGTAGAAACATGGAGGTGCAATATGACGGACTCCAATGAAGTTGAGCCGCTCCTTCAGTAGACGTAAAAGACTCATTCTGAGGTAATGAAAGTAGTAATGATGTAATGATATTCTGCCAATCGATGCAATGATTCCTATAAATCTGTGTCACATAATAACAGTTATAATGTGAAACTGGGCTTGGAACTGTTTCACCATGTATGCATCATCTGTTCTACATAACAGACACTGTTGGTAAACAGGAATAAATTACATGACTTGAATGAACTGTATTGACTTATTGTCCAGTTAGCAACCAGGCTAGCTCATTTAAGCAGTCTTGTGACAAGGAGAGCTGGCGATGCTGCCATACACACTAGCAGGCTTGACAGAATTACCAACAAGGATGTGTGAATGAATTCAGCAGTGCCATTACTTGTCTGACTTTAGCCTGTGATGCAGCTGTAGAGATGATTGCTTCCAGACGACCAAGGGATCAAATTTCCATAACATGACTCAGCTCTTTAATGTTATTGTAGGGTTGGAATTTCAGTTCATGGTGAAGGCAGAAACAAAAGAAGTTAAGAGAGTAGACAAACATACAGCCGCCTTCAATAAGAGCACCCAGACCAAAGCATGGACCGGTCCTCTGCAGTCCAATCATGGACTGCCGTGTGTCGATATATTTGGCGGGAAGGTAAAACCATACTGGCAGCGGAGACATGCCTCTGCTCTGATTTGGCTGTGTGAGCGATGGCTCTTAAATTGGGTCACAGCAACTAATGGATGCCATGCTGGGAGTGCCATTAAGAGGAAATAAACCTATGTGGACATATTTATTAAGTAATTTGCACCTCAGGCCATGGAACATCTATTAGAGGCTAATCAGGGGAGCTTGTTGACTGCAAGGTCTGAATGTTTAGTGAATATCATACTGTAAGATTTCTTAGTTTTTTAGTTTAGTTTTAGTTATCATGTCTTGTAGAGAATTTGGATTCCATAAAACCAAACTATACAGAGCCAATCAGTACAAGGCTCTTAAAGCTCTCCAGATGAACCTCAGTTTTCTGTCTGAACCTGACCAAATGTACGTTTATATTACATTTACACAAGTAAACACTGAAATTAGCTCCCTTAGCTGTTGTAGCTAACTGCATTGGAACGTGTATTGGTGGAAAGAAAGAGACATGTGTTCCAAATGATTTCTGTAAAGTTAGAGTATATGTGGAAGGTTTGAGGAGACTTGTGCTGCTTGCCCCTACATGCGTTTCCCTGTGACAGGTGCAAAGTTAGCATGGCCTGTAGTCTGTTTAAGAGAAAACCAGCGAAAGCAACCAAATTGTTCTTTATGGTCCGTGCACTCTTCACTTCACAGTTCACGGACACAGGCCTTTCATGTAGCTGCCTTCTGACACAATACCACTGTCTTCCAACACTTCAGAGCCGCAGACAGTATGTGTGTCATGAGTTAGGGGCGTTCAGTCCTTGGGGAGTCTGGATGTCTGGAAGTGGCGACAGGGTCCGGCTGGTAGACTGCCCCCAGGCAGCGCTATATCTGACCAGGGCTCGGCTGCGATAGCTGGGAGGAGGATGTCTTCTGATGGGGGTTGAAGAGCTTGTCAGCAGTCCGTGGGGAAGTCATGCTCATTCAGCAAACACCAAGGGCCGGTAGGGAGCCTGGGGCAATGTCCCACACCAAGGCCACAGAACAATGTTGTGGTGAAACTCTCTGGGTTCAGCAACATCACAGTTGCGGTCAGCCGGAGAACAGATCCTGCATGACTTTCCTTTTGTTCTCAGACTGAGCCTGTCTCTTATTTCCACTGCATGGCTCCACTCCACTTACTTTTTGTACCAGGGACTTTTCTCCATTTTCTTTTCCACTGCAGATAGAACAGCAGCCCCTGAACGTAGGTGTGATTCTTAGCTGCTTGTCAAAGCCACTCCGTGAGAAACTGCCACAACATCCTTAACGCAACACAAACACACAAAACAAGCACAGGAATGGCAGCCCAATTTTGCAGGCTGCCATTGTGTGCCAATCTGTTGAGATTCTAATGTGCTATATATATATATATATATATATATAGTGGATAACAGAATAATGAGATCAAGAGAACAAGCTGAATAGTGGCCATCCCTCCAGCCAGTGAAGCTGTGCGGCTTATCAGAACTTCTGTGGTGCTGAAGTCGGGCGTGTTTTATGAAAGCAAACAGAGCTAAGTCGGAGCCTTGAAGTCCTACATTGCCGCATCACTTAGCTAATGCTAAGCTAACTTAGTTTGTTACAGTAATCTGAGGACACTCTTCTGCAGGTTCCTGTCCCTCAGGAGTAGCGGGCTGGAAGCACACTGTCTTGGTTATAGAAAGCACGTCTGTTACAGAAAGTCAAAATGGTAAATATTTCCCAAGGGAGAAATCTTACGTGTTAAAAGATCTGTTAAATAAGTGTTTGATTGCTTTCAGACTAACCAATATCATACTTTTGAGTGCATAACAAAGCACATAACTGTTTCCATAAGAGGACATCAGAATGGATCTCTTTGCCTTACTTCCTAAATCACACACATTTCACATTTGCATGGAGCGCTATGAGATAAACAACAGCTACCAAAGAGGAAAGTTTTAAATCTATGCATGAAGCTATTACAGCAGCTCAACATGCTCTCTGCCCTCGATGCCAGCGCCCGCTTCATCCCACTTTCCATTTAAACTGGTAGCTACACACTCTGATGCTGCTGATAGGCGGTAATTAAATGAGCGAGCCTGGTTCTTTGCCCTGTAAACCAGCTCTCCTGGGCCCGATACTACATGAAAATTCAGCTCTGAGGATCCACTTTCAGATGTCTGCCCGGAAAACACAGTCCTCACTGTGTGTGTGTGTGTGTGTGTGTGTGTGTGTATGTGTGCGCACTTGTACAAGTGCCGGATTTGGGGAATACACTTAATGAATCTTTTAACCTCAATATTTTCTCCCACAAATGTATGCATATCATAATCCGTGTTTGAAATCTGGGTCTGATATTCATAATATTCCTGATATTCATGATTTATTTATTTATTAAAAAAAAAAATCATCTGGGAATTTTTGTACGACATTCGAAAATGACTTGTGGCTTCAAACATGTTTCATTTTAAAATTATTTCTTGAGACATACTTACAGAATATTTATACACATCTAAAGAGTTTAATTATAATCAATCAAATACATAAATTGATCAACTAAAGAAAAGCTTAATCAACAAAATTAGCTTCAGACATAAAGAAGTCAAGATTGGTACCACTTAATGTTTTAAAGTCCGTGTAAAGTCAGAATAAATATGTGTCCTGAGTTTGTCAGACCAAAGAAAAAAGTGTTATTAACCACCCAGCCAAATTTGAATGATTAAAAATATCAACAAGTTTATGAAATTAGGTGTCAAAATCAGGTAAAAATTAATTCTCAGCTCCAGGACTGTGGGGGCGTGTTCTCTGAATGTGCTGAAGCCACGCCCACTCATGGGAGCGGCCGAGCAGCCATTTTGAAGGGACTGAAATGTGTCAGATGAGTTCAGAAAATGACATGACTAACTTTGAAACATGATGAATTCATCTCTATCTCTCTGCTTGTGCAGGGGTATGCTTAGGGCGGCCTCAGTGTGTCATCGAGCCACCCTTTAAGGGCCGCCCACAAAATCCTGGACTGAAAACTGGTGAAAAACTGTTTGAACCTCTAACTCCACATTTCACTAATATATCGTTCAAAGTCTTTTCACATGTTTTCAACAACTATTTTCCAACATACTTTTTTTCCAACCTTTACATGGACTTTAAATCCAAAGCCAGAATGAGGACATGGTTAGCCTAGCTTAGCATAAAGTCAGGAAACAGGTGAGTGAGTGAGCCGGGCTCTGTCCAAAGTTTAAAATTATTAATAAATTAACAGAATGTGTTTTGATGTGTCAGAAATGTAAAAAAAGACAACATGTAATTTAAGGGGGAGCTACATCACACTCAAACAACAAATAAAATGGTGCAAATATTTAAAAAGTAAATATTGTGCTCTACAAAGCAAATAGAAACACATTTTTTTTTCTCTGTCAAGAAATAGTTAAAGCAAAAAAAACAAAAAAAAAGTCCCTCTGAATCATTAGGAAAAACAGGTCTTCAGCTAATTTGATTAACGCTGATTTTAAATGACCGTATATCCCAAATGTTTGGACTGATTCATTAAATGATAATCTTTTAAATTTGTTAGATTGAACCTGCCAGTTTATTTACAACCAGCAGACACACAGCTACATCAGCATTCACTACCTTTTAACTCTGATTTTAGTCTCTACTCCAGAGAAGAATACCAGGCTCTTCTTCTGCTAAATGCTGCACTGTGCTCACCAGCTGGTCTCTAACTGTGTCTGTCAGGTAGTGTACAGTGGCTTTATCAGAGTTTTTTCCACTGAAAACAGCTGCCTGCTGCTGCCTGAAACAAGATTGATGAGAGCGCTGTAACTGAACCAAAACAGTCAAGTTGTAGGCTGTCGAGACCAAAACAATGAGCTGAAAGAGGCTAAAACATGCTGTTGAGCTGAGGGAAACTGCAGAGATGGTGTCCTCTTTCACCTTACACATTAACATTTGATCCACTGTGATACGACAGTATTTAGTTTTCAGATTATTTCAGGAGTTGTAGTTTAGACAAGATCAAAATCAGGTAAAAAAAACTGAATCACCAGATGTTCCTCACTCCTCCTCTTCACTACATGTCTTTATCGCCTTCAAACGCTCCCTCCTTCCATTGTGATGGATGGATAGATGAAGGAGGGAGGTAGAGGAGGAGGAGGAGGAGGAGGAAGCCAGCCCCTGCTGGCTCAGGTTTCCCTCCTCCACCTCCTTTTTTCTGCCACAACCCTACAACCTCGCCTCACTCTGTGCCCTCTCTCACCCTCCCCTTGCCCCTTCCCTGCCCTCTCTCACCATTATGTCCTCATCCTCACTCGCCCTGCCCTCCAGATTGGCTTTGCACAGGAATGGCAGCAAAGAGAGAGAGAGAGAGAGAGAGAGAGAGAGAGAGAGAGAGGAGAGAGAGAGAGAGGATGTGACTGGCCCCCTTCCATCTGTCGTGACTCCAGGATCAAATAATAGGATTCTGTCTGAGAATAGAGGATAATTGCAGTCTGTATTCTGCTCCCTAAGTGTATGATATTAACCCCACGCTCCCCGCTAGCCCTGCAGTAAGAGGCAGATGGTTCTGTGTTTTGATATCTGAGCCAGGGAGAAGGAGGTCAGAGGACAAGTTGAAGTTCATATCCAAAGGAGTGGTGTTTCTCTCCCTCCTTTGACCTCCCTGATCCCTGAGTCCCCTCCCCCTACTTCTTCTTCTCCCACGCTGGTGAGAATATGGGTGTCATTCAAAAAAAGGACATTCCCTGAGACCTCTGCAGCAGCTGACCCCTCGCAGCCTGATGGAGGGAGAGGCAGGTAGTCTTAGCTGAGCGCTAACCCACTTATGTACATGGTGAGTGCCATGCAAAGGTGTCAGAGGTTTGGGTCAAAGGTGGGAGTGAGGCCCACAGAGTGGAGTCTGGATTAGGCAATAGATTCAATCGTCAGGCAGCAGAGGTCAGCAGCAGCTGGGAAGGGTTATGGAGAGGGCCGATCAAACAGATATCCATGTTTTAGAATTCCTGTTTGACTGTCCAAGAGCACGGGATGAGGGCATGGTGATGTACTGAAATAGTCCAGGACAGTGAAAGTCACAGGGAGACGAGTGAGGACAGAAGCTAATGGACAGGGTTTGAGTGTTTCAGTGTGCTGGTGAGATTCCTTCTTAACTACTTACAGTATTTGGTTAAAAAATATATAGATCAGTCCAAGTGAACCATGAAAAAAGTGTATTTTAGTTTAGTTTAGTTGGCAGAATAAAGTGAATTAACAGATCATTTGAGGGCTTCAGCGCCCTGCAGAAAGAACATGTGGCTAATAGGGCCTGAACAGTTCAGTGTGTGCTGTGATCAATTCTAAGAGCAGGTATGCAGAGTAAAGAGAATAAAGTGTCATGTGATGTGATCTCCTGGTTTTAGGACAACAGGATGTTGACAGCATGCATTTTGCAGCATGTGGCTAAAATATAAAAACCTAAAGTGACGGAACTAAAATGTTCTCCGCTGCTCTTCTAACCCTGAAACCCCACTGGGCACGTCTCTGTCACATTGTGGCTGCGATGCAGTTTTGGTCCGTCCTGCATGCGACTTCAAACCCCACCGGGAGCGTTTGAGAAGCGTTTATCCCTCCAGACTTTGTTTACATGCTCAGATTTGGTCATTTCCTGGTTTATGTGCTTCTAAATATGCTTCTACATGTGTAAATATGCTTCTACATGTGTAAATTTGCTACGTAGTTCATTTGTTTCACTTTTGTCTGTTTTTGTGACCGGCAGTTTGCGTGGGGTGTTTTATTTTGAAAATACACAGGATTCTCTTTGCTGTTTCTGTGTCCGTCAATATTCAATGCGGAGCTGAGCAGAGGCCCGCTTCTGGGACGCTTCTGAACCGGATCACAGTGGAGCCGGTGGGGTTTGATACATTGACTAGGAATGGCTGCCTATCGCTGCGGCGACCGCGGCACATCCACGCCCGGTGGAATTTGGGGGTAACATGGTCACTTTTCCGTCCCTGCAGCCAAAAGAACAAACATAGAACTCTCCCCCTTCTAACCCCACAATCATTTTCATACACACACTGAATGAGCTATCAGTTCATGTCAGACCACATGATGGTTTCCTTCTGGAAAAAGGCCACAGAGGATCAGAACCAAAATACATTCATCAACAACTCATGAAGATTACCAGCATCAAAACAAAGTAATTCATATTAATGGCTTATTAATAATCTTTAAATAATTAGTAAATGATTTATTCATTATTCAACTTAACATAACAACAACATAATCAAATAATTTGTCAGTTAAGCTCTTCCAGTTAACATTAAAAACAGATGAACCTCGATGAGGCCTTCATTAAACACGTCATATGCACACTTTTATAGTCGTAATTATAGAAATTGTTGCCTTATTAAATGAAATATGCTGTTTAATACACATAATACAGGCACTGTTTTACATTAGAAATGATGGTGTGTGTAATTGTTTAACAACACCTGAAGACCCCTGAAGTCAATGTCTTGGGGAATATAACTCTGAGCTGTGATGAATGGGAGGGATATCCAGTAAAATGAGCTACAAGTGCGTGTTCATCTCTGTATTATCACTCATCAGTCCATTTAACATGTGCTCCCGTTCACCCTGTGCTCCCTGTCTCCGGCTCTCAGAGGACAGGAAGCAGCAGGCCTCACTCCAGCTAACCTGCACTCCTCTGCTGCTCCAGACAGCCGATAAGGAGGAAGATGGATTGGAATAATGGCTCATGTAAAAATCCAGCCGTCTCATCAGCCAAAATCACAGCATGGGGCCGCAACAGAGGAAAGCCAGCCTTCCTCACTAATTAGACTCAAACTACTTGTCCAAATGTAGTCGTAGTGCTGGGTAACACAGGCAAGTGTTGTTTTCACATTGTGACACATTAAAAGGTTGTGTCATGATTGTCCTCCGTCTTTTACCATAAAATCCTGAAAGAAAGAACGAAAACATTGAAGAGTCAATCAACAGAGAGTAACATTTCAGCTGTTTCTCCGTGTTTGTAGATGTTTAACAGAACATGGAGAGAGTACATGTGAGCCTAAGCCAAGATGTTAACCACAGTGGTGTACTGTCAAGTGACATTTGAATTGTTCTATTTAAACTTATAAGCTGCTGAAACGTTGCTGTGGAACCAGCTCTCAGAGCGTATAGTTAGTGCTGGCTCAGGTGAGTCCTGAACCATCCCTCAGTTATGCTGCCATAGACCTAGAGACTGCTAGAAGACTTCCCATGATGCACTGAGCTCCTCTCTTATTCTCTCTTTCTCCATCTGTATACATTCATGTCCCATCAAATGCATGTTACTAACTAAGCTTCTTCTTCCGTCTCACAGGTTTCATCACTCAGGTTCTCATGGATCATGGCTACACCTAGATCAGGGATTGTGGTTGCACCTGCAGATGTCCATCCACCATGAGCTGGATTCTGCTCGAGGTTTCTGCCTCTTAAAAGAAGTTTTGACTTGCCAATATCGCCAAGTGCTTGCTCATGGTGGGAATTGTTGTCCACCCATCCATCCATTATCTGTAACTGCTTCTCCTCATCAGGGTCATGGGGCTGGTGCCTATCCCAGCTGACTTTGGGTGAGAGGCTCTTCAAGTGAAGAGTATGAAGTGGTTGAAGTGGTGGATGTACATGTAGCTCATCAGACCGGTGTTTCCTCCTTTCACAGACCTAGATAGACGTTCTATTCAGTGTAACCATGGTCTTTTCCCAACATGATGAACCTTAACAAACTGTTTCAGCTGCCAAACCCTAACCAAACCCTAACCAAACCCTAAACATACTGTAGAATTTGAAAATGTTGGCATTGTAAAACAAACAAACAAACAAACAAACAAACAAAACAACCCTGTCAGCAGTTATGCTTTGCATACTTTTTCGAATGTTTACTTCCTGTCTTATGTCCTTAGCCTACTTTTTCTGGTAGTGTTTCATGAGAAATAGCAAGAGCAACAAAGTGGTGACTATGACGCGACTCTGTTGTTGTGCTGATGGAATAAGTGTTCAGACTGTTCAAATACAATCAAATATACTGAAAATTGGGCAAACTAGAAATAAGAGAAGGGAAAAAGCATGTGATCCAGATCAATCATTAGCATTTGTACAATGTTTTCACCACGTGCACAGAAATAAACTACAGCCACACAATGATGATCTGCCTTTGAAGTAGAAACTTTACTCAAATGCACAATTTTAGAATGAATGGCACAGCGATGGAATCAGATCTTAGTTCTCAGCTTGGACGCTTCCACTGGACTCGACGCCAACACAACGCCGCAGTGGAACAGCTTTCCTGGATATCAAAGGCAGTATTCCCCTGTGGCTGATGGTTGCAGTGGAGTTTTGGGACCTTGGAAGCACAAATGCCATAAAAAAAGAATTTCTGTTTCTTTCCCGTAATCTTGTCTTCCTCATCACTTCTTTGGCCTCCTCTTCTCTCCCAGCCAGGAGGTAATATATGTAGTTTAGTGATGATTCTTCACTGTCACCTCCCTCCTGGTTCCCACTCTGTCTAGAGATGGAGCCAGAGAAAGAGGGGTGGGTGGTGGGTAGGAGGGTATGGAATGGGGTTGCCTGTCATACCCAATCATTCATTAATATGGGTTAAATCTGGTTAATCCTATTACATGGAGCACAGTAACAGAGCACCTCCATGTCATTTAAGGAGCAGTGCTGATACATCTCATTACACTGCAGAGATTAGCAAAACAAACTAACTGTAAAACCAGCTTGTTTCTGATAGCAATGGTGACAAGCTAGCACACTTGGATGAAGAACCCGGACTTGAATGTCGGCTCAGTCAGCAGCGTATACTTGTCGAGTGACTTTTATTCATCACTCATTAATGATGGTATGAGGGAATGAAGGTCATATTGTTCTCCTATTTTTTGTTTAATCAGATTGCTTCAAACAGAAAACCTGAGATGAGGTGAAGTGTTCCAGGACTGCAGAGGAATAATTGGTTTACAGCGCATTGTGCTTGATGGGAACTTGACATAGAGTACATACACAAAGCACAAAGAGAGGAAGGTTAGGGGGATTACACAGGACCCAACAACTCAAGTCACTCAAGTTCAGTAGCAGTGACTCTCAAACAGGGTAAAGAAATGCATTCAGATTTTCTTAAGACAAAGGTTGGAGCAAAGCTTAACACCGTCCACACTGCAGGTCATTGACAGCATACATTTACAGGTCAAAGTTCACAAAAGTTCACAAATGTGTACATTTACACACCAAGTATTGCTGTTACTGGGCACAGATACATCCTAATATACTGTAGTGTGATCTACAACGTTAAACCAAAGTACTCACCTTAATAGCTTACACGTCAATACACCCCACTACACCTGAATGCAGAATGAAAAGCAGCAGTGCTCATCATTCAGACTGGAGCAGTGATTTAATGTTGTACCCGACCAGGAAATAAGAAAAGAAGCTGCAGGTTAATCTCCTTCCCTCACACACACACAAAACAGCAAACATACAAACACACTCGCTCCGCACCCCTCCAGTCATATCAGCAATCTAAAATTTCACTTACATTCCAATTGAATACAACCTATCATCACAGGCCGGCTTTATCTGCTGTGATATATACTCACAGGCTGAGAGAAGGAGGACCACGGTGAACCTATTTGTGTTTATGGCTTTGCAGGGAAAGAGATAAATGACCTCCCGTTTTTATTTGGTTTTAATGAAGTAGGGACCGAGGGACTCCCAAGCATCCCCTTCTCTCTCCCCGCCTGTCCTCTTCCTCCACCACCATCCCCCTGCTTTCCTCCCCCCTCCACTCACCCGCCGCCTTTTCCTTGTTTGTGACCTAGATGCAGGACGGTTGACAAAGGACACAGGTTGGAAAAGAAACTCACCTCTTGCAAGGTGTGAAGTGTGAAGTGGAGTGGACGAGGCGCCAGGCGGAAACTTGTTAACCCGTACGGTCTCACAAGCTAAGAGGAGGTCCCGTGGGTGGGGGGTTGGGCAGGTCAGTGGGGAGAGGGGGGGGCATGGGCTGGGTCCAGACGAAAAACATTATATTTGGTCGCCGCATGTTTGCCGTACCAAACGGCCATGCTGGCTCACTGTTAATTGGACGCTCGGGCCCATATTAAGGCCACGGCTCAAAAGGCGACAGGGGAGAAAAACAAGGGGAACACACACACATGCACAAACAGCACAAACACACACACACACTCTCACACTTTCCATGGGACTTCATTAAGAGCATGTTGAAGGGTGTCCTGAGGGAGCAGAGTCGTGGACTCACATACACACTGTACACACAAACACACATGCATAAACGTCTGTAGTGAGAGCGTTAACACCACACACACTAACAAATGTTTGCGTGTACACATAGTTTGGTAGTGGCAGCCGGTGGCCTGGCGGTCTGCAGAAGAAGCTCAGAGCACACACACACACAAACACACACACACACACACACACACACACACACACACACACACACACACACAAACACACTGAACTCCTATTGGATACACTTCAAATGACACACACAGAGCACATACAGTATGTCACTGGTTTGAATGGTTTGTCTCTTCGATCTTTCACCCATCCACAGACTCCTGGTTTGTGACCTTTGACCTCTTACAGCAGTTTTGGTGCTCCTGGTCCATTTTGCTGGACTCTTTCTACTTCTGTTTTATTCTTGCTCTGTGAAGCACTTTGGGCTGCATGTTCTGCATGAAAGGTGCTATATAAATATTTAAAGTTTGAGTTTGAGTTTGGTCCTGATCTGTAAAAGACCTGATTTGTAAAGTGACTTCTTGTGACTTGAAGGCTGGATGTTCTGACAGTGGATCCACATAAGGTTAGTCCCGCTGAGCTGCCTCTGGTGGACCCTGTTAAGTTAACAGTTTCTCTTCTGGTCCTGAGGTGGGTCAGATTCTCATCAACTCCTTATACCTGTCGATAAACAGACATCTCACTCACGCAAACCACTGTCTTCATTTTAACTGTAACTACCTATTACAACATTGCAGATCAGATCAAGCATTTCAGTGTGCTTGGCTTCACCAGCCACAGATAAACTAGCACAAGAGTACAACGTTGTTCATCCAAAAACAGCAGCAAGTTTGATCGAAAGTCCAGGAGCAGTCAAGGAAATGTAAAACTTAACAACTGAGAAACTTCAGATGTTAACTTGAAGAATCTCAAAACTCTGCTTGTTTCTCTGCAAATCTATTTGTGTCGATTTTTTTCTACACTCCATCATTTCCTTTCTGTAGATAAGTGATCTCTGTTAATGATTACATAATAATTTAATGCAACAGACTGCTATTCACATGTCTAAAGAAATATGACTATATTTAAGATAAAATGACATGTTAAGATGTACAATCCGTAATGAGAGAGCATGTTGTGAAATTTCCTTTCAACCACTTGTTTGCTCTCTCTGCAGCACTCCCAGGTTGTGGTGTGGTGCGTGTCTGTTAGCATGTCATTTTTTATTCATTTATTTATTTATTATTTTTTCACTCCTGCAATGTGACGACAGCCCGGTGAATAACACGAAAAAAAGAGTATATGTTAATATTTAAAAAGGTCGAGTGTCTCCAGGAGCATTACGTGTCTAAGAGGGACGATCCACAGGCCTCTGCTGCTGCTTCTGTATGGAGATGAACAAAAGACTGTGACGAGTAAACAAAAAAACACTGAGTGTGTTTGTGTCATCTGACACGCGAAAATAAAAAAATATATAAATAAAAAATATAAAGGAGTGAGGAGACGAGAGAGAAAAGAGGTCAAACTGTGAGTCAATGTGCCATGGCGTGTGCTAAACGGAGGAAGGTTGACACCGAAAACCGACTTTTAATCCAGAAGATTGCAGCCAATAACTTACTATTATTATTATTATTATTATTATGAAAGTACTTTTTATTTATTATTGTATGTAGCTCTCCAGAGTCCAGAGTGTCACTGAAAATAAATATTGTTGCCATGACGTTGAATTATAGCTTTCTTTGTTTGATTTGAGTAGTTGACTTCACACAGTGCAGATGTTGATACAATGACAATGCTGCTTCAATATATATAAAATAATGTATAACTAAATTATAATGCAACTTAAACATGATGATGCCGCAGACCTGAACATGAGGAAATCTTCTCTATGTGGGCCTCCTGAAATCAGAATTGACTACCTCTGGTATAAGAGGTACAGTAGGTGGAGTTTTGCCACATGGATCAGCTACAACATTATATGCTGCTTGTACTTTAATGTATCAGCAGTGACAAATCAGTAATGTATATTAATGTATATTAAGTTCCAGGTTTGATTCTAACCTTTGTTGCGTTTCATCCACTAATTATTGTTTTCCACAGCAAGGCTGCAACCCAGAACTTCTCGCTCTGATGTGTTCACCACAGCACCACTGTGCCATAATATAATCAGTGCAACTGAAAAATCAGTAATTCTGTTTTCTGTCATTGCACAGGGGGCTGTGCAGCTACAGTAAGTACAGTACGCCCAAATTGAGTTGATGTCATGGTTACATAACAGCCTGGATTCCATCTCTCTCTCTCTCTCTCTCTCTCTCTCTCTGCTAATTGTAAACAACAAAAAGCAGTAAATGTTGTTTGGCCCTACTTTGAATCTCTGCTAAACAAGACCTCCCCCCATCTGTGCGTCACCCTATATCACTCCCTCTGCAACTACCAGGGGGACATGTTGTATGAGCAACGTGCCATAAATCCCATTTATTACACATTAAGCAGTAACCCTGGAACATGTGCTGTGAAACCTGGCCTCGCACCATGATTCCCAGTCCCCAATTAAAAGCATATTATGGTGCTGGTTCATGGATCCTGGTCAGACAGTCAGAGTGCTGCTGAGCCAGCACTTCCTCCATCTCTGAACAAGTGACACAAAGTGCCACGGCTGTCTGTATCGATCCGTCTGTCTGTCATGAGTCACAAACATAATGACTGATGATGTTTCATATTTTTACTTCTCATGTGTGAGTTTGCAGACACATGTTATTATCCTGTTGTTGATTTCACTTCCTCTCACCAGTCTTAATGCCATTCTCACATCTGATTGAACGTAGTGGACTAGTGTAATAAATCTGATCCTTATGCTGGGAATACATAGTATGTTATGTAAAACTGATTAGAAAGATGAGATACTTTCTCTCTGTTCATATTTGTGTTTCTTTGTCTGATGATAATTCCTTAAAATAAATGTATTATTATGATGATCACCCGCTGGAGGCCTAAGATTCATTTCCTATATGCATTCCTCCACCCTAAAAGATTTCTCCAAATGGAACTTCTATATCTATCTCTAATCTCTGGGACTGACACAGCAGAATCTGTGGAAACTGCCAATAATACATTATATATATATATATATATATATATATATAACGTCCAGTGGAAATTAAAAATATTATTTTCTGCAATGAGCAACACTCCATGAAAGCTGAAGTTGTCAATGTACATCTCTATGAAGTGATAACATGTGTCATTAACTTATTGATACTATCATCTTAACTACATCCACAAATTATATTTATTATTATAATTATATATATTTATATATTAATATAATTTGTATGAAACATCTAACATAATCACAACTATTCATATTTAATGAAGTTGATGAAATCAGAATGCTCACATTCAAAATGTTGACTCTTACTTTTTCTCCCTGATAAGCAGGTAAAGGATTCTTCCAGCAGTGTAGTTGCTGATTGCAACCCCCTTGCCTCACCCTCTCCTTCCTAGCATGAAACTATGGTGGCTGTGAAATGCATAATAAAATGCAAAAGTCCCTGTCTAGTCAGTGTTTAGTTTGTCTGTCCTGGGCAACTGTAGAAACGTGATGATTCAACATGGTGCACTGTGTGGAAGAGCGAGATTTAAAAGGTTCATTCAAAAACAGAATGATTGCCACGGCCCAGGTGCCCTTGAGCAAGGCACTGTACCCCCCAACATCTGCTCCCCGGGTGCTGTGAGTTGATGCCCACCGCTCCAGTGAATCTGGCATCTGTCGATTTGAGTGTGTGACCCTGTGCATGTGTGTGTTCCAACAGGTGCCAGCCTGGATGGGTTAAATGCGGAGAAGTAATTTCACGTTCAATGTGATCATTAAAGTATCTAAAAAAAAAAAAATAGAAAAATTAATTTAATTTTCCAGTGATTATACACTAATGAAAACAGAGTTAAGACACATTTCTTTATGAAAACCCCCCAAAACATGCAAGTTGACTGCACATGTGCATGAAAACGCCCGCTTACAGGCCTGAGTCAACTTTCCACCAACATGTCCAACATATTTTCTATCTTCTTAAAAACTGAAAAAATGCACCAGAACTATATTTTGGTGTCATTATAGTTCCTAACACACAAAGTGAGAAGAATTCAAATTTCAGCTCAACTTTAAAAATATGTTTTCCATATGTGAGCTGACATCAAACTAAACTAAATATTACATCCCATATTCCCATAACAAGACCAATATTTTTAATAACACAAATCCAGTAGAATTCAGTACTGTAGATAAGTAAATGTATATTGCATGATAAGTGCCAGTATTCATACGGTGGTGTGACAAAGCTCCAGCAGAGCCTCTTTAAACAGCACCATGACACAGCCTCAGTGTCATCAGCACTGCTGCTTTACTTTTCAGCTGATTGAGAGTGGTTGCGTCATGTTAAAAATGCTTACAGTGCATATTCATGTTGGTGCTTGCAGGTAAGCAGGCTTAACCCCCCCCCCCCCCCCATTTTTTTTTGTTGTTGTTGTGATGCAACCCTGCTTTTTCCTTTCAACACCACTCTTGCTGATGCAATCTTGTTGGAGGCAACGTGCTGCTCTGCTTAATTACATCCTGTGTGTCCATATGTGGGGGCACTGTGTACATGTTGGACTGTGCACTTGCATTGTTGCTCATAATGGAATTGTGTGTGCATGCCCCGAGCCTGATTTGCACACATTGTTCATTTTGGGTGTGTATGCGTGCTTGTGCTGTACATTTGTGTGTCCGAGGTGTCCTTGGAGATCAATCCTCTGCATCTCATCTTTAATGAAAGCCCCAAAGAGAGAGAGAGACAGAGAGTGGGGGGGTTGGACGGGCTGTCCTGGCCTCTGGGGTCAAGGCGAGTGTTTTCATTGGCTCTGACTAGCCAGTTAATGCTGCTGGCTGGCGCTGCGCTGGCTGAGCCTTGCTACCTCCTGTGGCCACTTTACAATCACTAAACTGACAAGGGTGCGCTGGGCCGCGGCCAGGCAGCGGGGAGATCAGTCTGCAGCGACCACCACAACACACAAACACTAACTGCCCTGATGACACAGCGGCCATTAGTTAGCATGGCAACAGGCTCCTCATCAGGGAGAGAGAGGTGGAAGAACACAATCACACACACACACACACACACACACACACACAGATCTCAGGGGAAATCTTGACTTATTTATATAAACACAAAATGCTCCTTTTGTCATTCTATTTGAAGGCATGGCTGCTGTTTGACATTAAAGTCAGGTAGACCTGAACTAAATCCTGAACTTTAACCAGCACTGAAATATCAATATTATATTAATATTATATAGTAATATTAAATAGCCAATTAATCGATTTGTAACGTGACAGAAAATGAATGAATCTTCAGCTTCTGTTCTGTCACAGTCACAGTAATGGACACATCAAATGATGATCGCATAAGATGAGAAGTCATCATTGGCCTGTCTGTTGTTAGGTGTGAGGTGGTTTTCACAGTACAAAACAGCTTGATGAGAGTGCTGAGACTACCTAAAGTTGTAAACATGTGGTCTGTAAAACCAAAACAATGAGCTGAAAGACACTAAAATGCTCCATAGAGCAGAGGTGGTGCTCCGTTGAATGGGTTGCAATGCAGGGTTCACAATGAGTGAATCCTTTCACATTACAGATCTTTAGTTAACTGATTGTTCGTATAAAGGTTCAGCTTTAACTGCTTTGAGGATACACACACACACACTTTTACTGAGTGCACACCTTTTCTGAACCAAACACACACACACGACTCGACTAGATATTTTATTCCACTGTATAGTGTAAAATAAAATAAAATAAGAACACAGCTTTCTTTATGACATGTGCGGAGGAGAGGGGATCATTTCAATCACAATATGAGGCATGACTGGGCTCACTTAATGAATCCAGTTCATGTTGACAAAGGTCTCTCTCTCTCTCTCTCTCTCTGTCTCTCTCTGTCTCTCTCTGTCTCTCTCCCTCTCTCTGTCTGTCTGTCTGTCTGTCTGTCTGTCTCTCTCTCTCTCTCTCTCTCCAGACCTTTCAGGAAAAGAGAGAGCGAGGGATGGTGGCATCAAAGCGGGCCTGTCAGCTCACAGGTACAGGCCTCATCAACTGTTTTTCTTTCTTCCATCCTTTCTTTTGTTTTTCAAACAGACACCTTGAGCCAATAGCAGGATGTTGTCTAATTAGCGAGAGTGTAACTCTGTATGTGTGCATGAGTGTGTGTGTGTGTGTGTGTGTGTGTGTGTGTGTGACTCTGTGTGTGTGCATATGTTGAGATGACCTAAAAAAGTTCTCGTCACTCATCGTTGAATGTCACTCCCACCACGTTTTAGATTAAGGTTGTCAGGCTCTCTCCTCTTCATATCCTCTCATGGTAATTCATAACAAAGATAATGATATGTTGTAGTTGACCTGCAGCGCTGCAGAAAAACATTCTTTAATGCTGAGATACCGATCACTCCTGTGTTACACTTTGTAGTACCTCATGTCAGCTGACTGTAGAGCGTAGAATCAGTTTGGTATTTTGGATCGCAGCTACTGACTCTCTTTTTAAATGTGCAGAATTTGATATCACATCTGTCTTCAGTCCTCCAGCATCTGGACCAACAATGACACAAAGTCATGTTTCAGTATTTTCAGGTATTCTTCATAGTGTTTTAGTGTTTGTCATTTTCTAAAGTATCTGGAGTCAGTGTTTGTTCATTCTCGGCCACTGTAGAAACATGGCTGTCTCCAGACCTGCTCTGTCTGTACATGTAAAATCATTCTAAGATTACAAAAGCATGATTCTTAGTTTCAGGTGATTAAACTGATATTATAAAACATTATACTCCATTTCTGTCATATTCTGTAAATAGAGCCCCCTAAATCTGACACACTGGACCTTTAACAACTGAATTTCTAATGATGTTCCTTTATTCTTCTATACATAGTGTGTGTCTCTGCTTCCCCGTCCATTATTGATGGAAAGCTAACATGTGGATAGTCTGATCAGGGCCAGCAGGGAGGAGTTGGCAGCTCTGCTACATGATGGGATCTTACAGAGCAAATATATTCCACACAAATATGTTTCAAAGAAAATCAGAGTGGGGGCCAATGACTGCACTGGCTCAAAGAGCACAGAGAGAGAATGTAATATATTAAATTGCTCTCAACATGAAATATTGACAAGATGCACTGCATCGGCTACACCCGTACAACTCCTAACTCTATAAATGAGTTAAATATTGCAGGCCCTTGCTGTGGTATGATGTAATAAAAGTCTGGTTTACTTGCTGTGTGGAGTGCGGACACTTCATGGTTTACATTGTGTGGATCTTATTGAGCCAGAGTCAACAGCTCATAATGCTCTGTTTTTATTTGAGCTTTGCAACTCTGCTGAAATCGATTTCAGGGTCAGAGTTAGGAAAGCAGCTGGTGTTTCACACACACTCCTGGTGCTGCGTCTTTGCTTTGAAAAGGTAGTTAGAGGATAATATCTGCAGGTACAACTTTTCAGAACTGAACTTAAAGAACCAGTGTGTCAGATTTAGAGAGCTCCATTCACAGAACATGACAAAAATGGATTATAATATTCACAACTCTGTTTTCATTAGTGTATCCTCACCTGAAAATAAAAATCTGTCTGTTTTTCTAAGCATAGAATAAAACTTTTATATCTACAGAGGGAGTCTGTCTGTTTCTGTAGGGTCTGTGGGGTCTTTCCATAATGCTGTCAGACACTTATGATAACAAGGTAAGTAATGTAATGGATGTATTTTGACTATGTACTACGATGTAGCCCGTTTGGTGGCTGTAGCTCTCATTCAGGACTGGACCAACTTCAAAACTTCTTGTCCCCGTTAGTCACTCTGACACAAAAACATGATGTCCACGTTGAAAAATACTGAAGTTACCCTTTAATGTCTGAAATGTAATGCTAATCATCCTCATGGTGGTGCTAGAGGAAAGTCAGTTGTAAAGGTCAAATAAATAAAGACTCAACAAGTACAACTGAAGTTATTAACCACCTTGTTTTCAATGATGTGTTTGTGCGGTGGCTAACCTGTGTGTCCATCTGAACCATCGGTCGAGGCATGCTCAGAAGTTAGCATTACATATCTGCCAGATGCATGGTGTAACCTTTCTTCACCATGTTTAGTAATGTTTACACTCTGGAAATAGTGCAAAAAAAGTGCACTATAGGAATATACTGTGTAAACCATAGATGATCCAGCCCAGTTTGCCCCTTATCAAATGTACTTTTTAATCATCCAGCATCACTCAGTGTCCTCTTGTGTTTGTCTATAAAGTACTGTGAGAACTTTTACTGATTATGTCAGTAAGTAAGAATCTCTCCTGATTCCCAGTATACACTTACACACTGCAGAGAACTTCTTGCATTTCATTTTGGTGCCAGTCACACATCCCGCCCGAGCCACGTGGCTGCAGCGACACTTCACTAAAAAGAAGAGCCATGGGTGATTTTCAGCAAAAACAGACGCATAGGAAATATAATCTTTAAATTCAAAGTGTGAATGCATACATAACAATTTCTGAACTAATTCAATAAATAGCCACATGCCTACATGATGCTTTAAAATACTCAACCATGTTCTAACAGGGCAGTTCAAAACTTCCTATCATACACAAAGAAGATCTTTTTTGTTTGGTCAAGTAAAAATCACTGTGTTCAAATCAGCTGAGAAAACATGGATATAATACTCAGAATACTGCTTAAAAAGACAATGAGTATGATGTCATGTTCTAGGCTTTCTGGGTAATAAAGTCCTCTAAATACAAACTGCTGAAGTGGTTTCTAGATTTACATTTAGTCATTAAAATAATTCAATCTTTCGTTATTTCAGTTTTCTGTTTTTCTTCCCTGTTTCTGTCTGTCTGTCTGTCTGTGTGTGTGTGTGTGTGTGTGTGTGTGTGTGTGTGTGTGTGTCTGTGTGTGTGTGTGTGTGTGTGTGTGTGTGTGTGTGTCTGTCTATCTGTCTGTTGGAGGTCCGTTGATGAGAACGTTAGAGGGACCACTGATTTCCCTGAAGAATAACTGCTTCTTCCAGGCCGAGTTGCTGCCATCTGTACCTCGGATCCCTGAAGCTTTATCTCTTCTCCTCTCACTTTCCACCCAGTAACACTAAATATAACCACCAACTGTGTCACATTTTAAGATCACAAACAATTTTACAACAATTTACAATTTGTATCTTGTATCAGCTGAATGAAGAAACTGAAAGTTGGGGTGCTGTTTCAGACTGCAGTGATTAACAGTGAGAAGACATAATAGAACAGATCGATACATATCGACTCTATTAACATGTGATACTAAACTCATCTGTCCATAAGATATTTAATTATTCATTTTATGGTGCAGAGAGCACTGAAACAATGCACACTAATATGTTCCCTCGTTACTTTTTAACTAATTAACTCTCCTACCATACTCATTAGCATTATACTTTGGCTGAAGAGCAAAAGACCTAAACTGAGAGATATTACTGCAGCACTTATACTGTAACAGTGTGCTAGTTCGCCATGACTGAAGCTTGCTGGTGTGTGCTTATGTATGCATGCTAGTTATTAAGCATTAGAGATGGATTAATAATGTCTATGCCATTAATCCTCTTCAGCGACAAATGAGGGGTCGTGTGGTGCAATGTGGTCTCAAACATGGATAAACAAATCATGAGACTCAAAGCTACCAGTGACTTCTGCCACTGTGTCATCAGGCAGTGATGTAAGGAGTATTCAGATCCTTTACTTAAATATAGTAACAACAGGTTCTACATCAAAAACTGCAGTACATGTGTATTCTCTGCAAATATACCTGAAGCTGCAGTAATGGTTTGTTTACATGGTGTATATGTGAACAATGGTTGAAGTGACTGTGTAAAGTTCTTGTTCATGGTGACAGATCTACTCAAACACCAATTCTGCACTTCCCAGGATCTATGTAACATTTTAGCTTCTTTTAGCTGATTGTTTTGGTTTTATGACCTTTAACTTAACTCTTCTTTATCTATCTATCTACTATCAGCACATACATGTTTTCAGCAAACAAACAACAATCCACTGAAGTGGATCCACTGAGTGTTTAACAACTAAAGAGCCAAATATTAAGAGAAAATTCATTATGTGTATATAGAGACTGAATATTCATTCTCGAGTGTCTGGCTTCATATGCTAATATGGTTTATGTCTGCTGGATGTGTGAATAAGCAATTGTTTATGACTTTTATATATAGTAGTTATGTGTGGACTTCAGCACAATTACCCCAGAAGTCCTCCACAAAAATCACATCCAACACCCGACAATCAGCACCAACACCCTGCAGGGTGTCAGCCCGGACACAACCTGTTCCAACTTCACAACCCTGTCCACCAAAACAAGCAGACATGAGGACCTTTCCTCCCACAGGCCATCACCATGATGAACATCTGAACCAGTCATACAGTCAATAAACCTCAAACAGATTACACATCATTGGCTTATAAAATATGTTTTTCATAATCTGAATATTTCTTCCAGCCCTTCTTAAACAAAACTCGAAAAACTGTCCCATTTAAAATGTGAACATCAGCCAACATGCACTCACTGTGAAGATCTGTGCCTTAAACTGCCTTTAAAGGATCGGAGTACAAACACACACACACACACACACACACACACACGCACACACACACACACACACACACACACACAGCACTGGACAGCCCCTGAGTGCCCTTCTGCCCCCTGTAGAGGGCGGAACTCTGCCAAAACACCTTAGGCCCCATGTCTGTATCAGAGGAGAGCAAACACTGAGAGAAAGAGAGAAGGAGGGAGGGGAGGAGTGGAGAGGCTGCAGTGACAAAAGTGGCATTTCCAGAGCGCATCAACAGATCCCCTATCCTCTACCTCCCTCACCCTCTATGCATCACCCACCTCCCCTCCCTCAGCAGCCCCAGGCCTCATAAAATTGGACTTATGGCTGGGTTGCCAGCATAAATAAGTCCCTTTGATAGTTAGCGGAAGAAGTTATGACCCTCCTGGGTATGGCGAGGGACAGTGGCAGGGCGGTGTCTGGTGGTGGCTCGCGCGGCGCCCCGTGGCTCTGATCCTCGCGCCGATTCAGGGCACGCTCTCTTCATTACCGGTGGCCACCGGGGACTTGTTTTTTCTGCAAGATTAATGAGTGCCGCGGAAATTCTCCAGCGCAACTCGATAATTAAGTCTTTGTTTATCAAAAAACAAGTTATATTAGGAGCAGGAAATTCACAGTAATTATTCATAATCCTAACAATTCAAGTGTAGCTACCTCATTTGCCTGTGTAATTCTGCTTTTTAATTTCTTGAATATATTTGCATATTAATTTTGCCCATCGGCTGCTGCTGGGGCTCTGACAGTTTTTTTTTTTTTTTTTTACTTTTTCTTTTTTTCCCTCCCCTCTCCTCGCTTGGTGTGATGTTTTTCGCGGGGGTGAGGCTCAGTTGGGTGGCATTTCGGGCTGGGTGTAATGATAAATTATGAATATTTCTAATTTGATGCATAATGAAGTAACCCCTTCCCATCCGCTTCCTCTCTGTCTCACTGATCCTTCCTCTCTGGCCTCATCAGACACCCCCCCCAACACCTCTTCCACCATCCCCCCACCACCAACAACTTCCTTCCTCCCTCCACCACCTTCAGCCATGTGGTCATTAGGGACAGAGAAGCCACGTCTCATTGGTGTCAAAGGCTGTCTGGTGGGCGAGGGGGAAGAGATCAGCAGCCATTGGCCAACATGGCATCCTGTCCAAGCCCTCTGCTCTGACTGACTCTGTGAGCCCTGGCACGCCGCCGCCGCCGCCGCCGCCCTCTCCGCCCTCTCCTCTCTTTCCTCCTCTATTCCTTTTCTGTTCTCTTCTCTCATTCCTCTCCCTCTTTCTTTTTCTGACTTTTCTCCTTTCCTTTCCTTTCCTTTCCTTTCCATCCTCTGGCTTTTTGTTTCTTTTTTCCTCTCACCCTCTCTTCTTTTTTTTTCCTCTCATCTCCTATCTCATCCTGTTTCCTGCTCTCTATCCCTGTTTCCCTGTTTGTCTCTCTCTTTTCCTTCTTCCTCTCCTCTCCACCTCTCTCTTGTCCTCTCTTCCCCTCTTTCTATCCCTCTCCTCTTTTCACCTCTCTCCTCTGCTCGTCTCATCTCTCTCTCTTCTCCTCCCTCTCGTCTTCGTCTCTCCTTCATTCCTCTCTCTCCTGGTTCTTCCTGTCCTTCCTCTTCTTCCTGACGCCTTGTGTAAGGGCTTATTTCACTGTTTGTGCCCAGAGGTTGTGTGTATCATCATGCATACACATGTTGGTCTGTGTGTGTGTGTGTGTGTGTGTGTGTGTGTGTGTGTGTGTGTGCGTGCCCTTCCCCCTTGCCCCGTGTTTATGGCGTGTTTGTATGTCTGAGGACGAGCACAAATCCCTTCGTCCTTGATGAAAACATCTTCGCAGTACGCTGACATATGTTTAAGTGGTGAGAGTGCAGCGTTTGTTAAGTGCTAAGCGTTACACAACGCTGACTGCTGCTGTCATAAGGAAATGAATATTGATGATCTCGGGCCCCGTGATGCATGCTGGGTGACACACTTAAAAATACAGCCCTGCAGCCATTTGGACTACATGCACTCTCTCACACACACAAACACACAATCTGACACTTATCCACCAATATTAAATATGGAGTAACCTTTAACCTGCTCTGGTGATAAATACACTGTGAATTAATGACACTTATGCAACTCCATGATTAAATAATTCAAGTCCCCAGAAACATGCTGAATGGATCAAAACTGACTGAGTCTGACGTCCAGATGATGACCAGCACATTTCTGTGTTGACAGAGAAACATAATGTCACATTTTTTGTCTGGTGGCTTCAGAGACAACGATATCACTGCTTCACAAGGTGAGGCAGTGAACATATTCTAAATACACTGAGACAGATTGTTTTTTAAGGCTGGCCTTTTGTGGACCTGGACACTAGACTTGATCTCTAAATCATGATTACAAATAAAGAAATTCTAATAAATGTTCTGAGACTCCTGCCATTGAAGTCTGTTTAGCTGCAGTCGGGGCAAAGGAGGCGAATGTATGGTCAAAGCTGCAGCTCCTATTTTTATGAAACCTTTTCCTTTATTTGATCGTTTTTTTGTTATCATCATACTTTTGTTTGTTCTCTCTGAAGATAGCAGTTTCCGTTCAAAGCAGACTCGCTCTCCGCTGAGCGACTGACGTCCTTCTATCTTCCCTGCTGCTGCCAGCATGCTCTGTGCTCTCAAAGCCCACGTAAATGTCATAGATTAAACTGAAGCATATTGTTGGATCAGATGCACTGGAGTAGAACCACTGCCTTTTCTGCTGTATACAAGCAAGCATATTGTCACCCCTATTAGACAAACTGGTGTTGATGCAAGCAATCTCTTTGACCCCTGACCCCTGTGAACACCAGCCTTGTTTTTGCATTAAACGTCATGGCTTGTGCATGTTCTCCATCCATTTGCAGAGTGTCAAAGTTCAGCCTTTGCAAACAATTTATGCATAACACTGTCCATCACAGCCAGCTTGACTAATGTGCTAACCTCTGAATAATCATGGATGAGAGAATGGAGAGATAGAGATAGAGATGCAGTGAGAAAGGGTCATTAAGGAGAAGGAAGGGAGAGTGGTGGGCACGTTGGCGACTGGTAATGTGTGATCGGATGGCTGGGACACGACCCTTCTAATTGCTAGGTGTCAAAGCATCCTGCTGCCACCACAGAGGGCTGGCTCAGAGTCCAGGTGACACTGGGTGACACCTCGGGGGCAGTGGAGTGGGGGTTCAGGTCAAACCAGATGACACCTCGCAGTCAAAGGGGGCGACATCAGTGCCAGCAGGGAAGATTTGCGTAGATGCCAATATTCCAAGAGCCAGCATCATCACTGCTGCCTTTGCAGCAAATGAACCAATGTAATGCTCACAGCACGTGTAACATGTAACCATGTTACGCTATGTGCTGGTCACGTTTGTTTCACACATTCACACAGTAGTTTTATGTTGCATTTCCCACAATACAATGAGACCTAAAACCTCACTGTCTAGCAATGTCATACTGTGCAATGCTAAACTGATGGCACAAACTTGAGACAGCAGCCAGTTTGTACAGATCAGTTACAATCTGATTTGAAATTCCATGCTTTCATTTAGAAACCTTTTTCACGTGACTATCCCTCACATGTTTGTACACACAGATCGATGTGCTGTCCCAGTGTCCAGTCTCCATATCAAGCATATATTAAAGAATAATGCATAGAATACTATTATGTGTTTTTTGTTTGTACACTCTGTGTAGGAATGTCAGTTTCCCATCAGTGTGACAACAAACTTTCCCTCTGTGCTCCACCAGGACAAACTGCACCTACAGCTTTGGCACTTCAGCAGCCTGTCTGCCTGCCACTGCCGGGGTGGAAGGCTGTCGAGTGGAGACGGAGAGCAAGAGGTAGAGCGAGATAGACATACACAAAGAGAGGGAGAGGTGGAGGTGGAGTGAGGGTGGGTTGGATGGGGGGTGGGGTGCTGTTGAAGTTGAAGCCTGTTCTTTTGTGACGCCCTGCCTTCTGATCATTTACATCAAGTTGACATTCGGAGAGTTTACTCTGGGGTCTGTAATTGTATTCTTTCGCCAGTTCTGCATTGCCAACCGTGAAAATGGAATCTTATCAACCCTGACCAATTTTTAATGTACAAAATGAATTGGCAGGGGTTCAAAAAGGGGGAGCTACAATTCAAATCAGGTGAATGATACACAGCAAATTTTTTCAGTGAATGATTGAGCTGCCCACCACCACCCCTCACCCACCATCTCAACCTCATAGCACCTTATCACCCCCCACCCCACCCCCTCCTGCTTTCAACTATCATATTACAGCGGATTTATTTTTCTTTCAAAGCAAGGGCGAGCATGGGAGGGGCAGCTCAAGGTAAAAATGATATGTGTGTCTGTGTTTCTGTGTGTGTATTCATGCATGCTTGTATGTTCTGTATGTGGATATACATACCAGTGTTGATTCTGTATGTGTGCATGTGTGTATAGGCTGGGGGACACTCAGAGCAAATGTGTCAGCAAAATTGCACAAGGGGTTAACTCGCCACATATTCATGGGCGCCTCGAAGGTGAGTGAGCTAATTGAACTGATGACCTACAACAAAAAAGTGCAGCCGCCGGGAGAAGTTACCACAGCCGTACATTTTGTTAAACGCAAACGTACGGCTGTTTTTCCTTTGAAATTGTGGTTGGGTGTGATTTGGGAGTGAGAGAGAAATGCGGGACAAGTTTGGACAGGTGACCATGAACACAACACTTCCTCAACAACAGTGTCCTCAAGGTCAGTAGTAGCTTTGTGCTATGCGTCCAGGGGGACTGTGAATATGCCCAAAGCAGGACTGGAATAGAAGGATTATTTATAATCAGTTATGATAACATTATACTCACCAAAGTAACTGCTAAGATCTGAGAACACAGCAACAACAAAGACCAATGGGGCAAAGAAACATGAGCAGTCATGTGATCAACCCAACACTTTATCTGAAGCACTTTGTTTGGACGTAAAATAAATAAGATCCAAGCTGTAAATAACTTCAATTTGCACCTGGTGTTTTTTGTGTTTTCTCTCTCCTCCTGCCTCTTTACTCTTTACATTTCTCTCTCAGCCCTTCCTGTGTGTGTGTGTGCGTGTGTGTGTGTGTGCATGTGTGTTTGCCATCTTGTTTATTAAAATCACAAAAAATGTTCTTATATGGGAAAATGCCCCTGGACACCCCGTACCTGATTTTAGTTTCGTATCTTGTCACTGTTTGTTGTCGAAGATGTTTGCTTTTGTTTTCTCTGCTTGTAAATGTGTTCTATAGTTGCAGTGTGTTGTAGTCTGCACATTAGTGACCAGTCCACTGAGAGATGACATGCAACATTCATTCTTATTCCTAGGCCACCTGACTGCTAACTCATATATAGCTCAATATTACTCATAGTATTTGAAATAAAGAAAAGTTGTTGTTGTTCAGAGCCTGTCTGTAGTACCAACCCTGACCCTAACCTCTCAAACCTCTGGACAACACAGAAGCAACATTTCTGTATTCCAGTCCTGAACTCCCGATGGGATGAGCGTGAGGAGAGATGGAAAAGAGAGCAGCATGGGAGAAAAAAAAACTAACGGGAGTGAAAAGAAAGCCATACATATGTTCAAATCGCAGCAGTAATAAAGATTAAGTAGAAGTTAATGGCATCCTCAGTCATGTTCATAGAGGTAATTTCTCTTTTTTAAATCAAAATTAGATTTGGAGAGGAGGAACAAACAGGGGGTGAGACTTTGGCGTAATATTTTAATCAAATTGTCATGAGTGAGTGGATACAATTAGGGAGGCTGTCAGTCACCAAGGCAGGGACCCTGTTGTTGTTCAGCTGGCGAAGGCGCTGAGGGGGTTAGGGGGAGGGGAGGATGAACCCTTAATGGGAATGGAAGATAAGTAAGAGGGCATCTCGTCATGCAGGTGCAGTCAAGGTCTGGCCCCATTGCTGCCCACTCGCAAAATGCCACCAGACAGCGTACCAGAGAAATGTTCCTTCCTTGGGTGTTGCAAGTCAATGAAGCTGCATGCAACTGTGTATAGAAATAGGGTTGATGACTTAGAGATGATGATGTTGAGATGTGAGAGACAAATCTCCTAATCTAATTTAGTTAAACACAAAAAAGAATGGGATAGGCATGGCTAACTAGGGAATAGGAGAAAAGAAGAGGAGATAGAGACAACAAGATGTAAACAAATGATTGAATAAAACCTTGAGACATGGTAGAAGAAGAATGAGCTGAAGGTACTGAATGGTGCAAAGAGCTCTATGAAGAGGAGAGGAGATGTTTAAATGTGCAGACATTGAGACAGCCCCCCGTCCCTGCTTCCACCCCCTCCCATCCACTCTTTTGCACTCTAAAGCCTAAACAAGTGTGAAAACAGTTGCTTATTAGCCCAGTTTGAGCCAGGGCAGACTTACCACAAACACCATCTCTGTTATCTGTGATCTGGGAGCACAGTTTGCTCATGGTGAGATAATCAATTTGTGACATACCTAAAGAGGACCAAGCTTGGTTTCCCTTAATTGGGCCATTACTGGAGCAAGAGGCATTGACTAACGAGAAAGGGGCTATGTTATTATTAGCTAGACACAGCTTTATTTTTCCCTCCACTGGCTTCATTGGCTGGTTTTTCACCCCTCAGTTAGGAAGCAAAAACAAATCCATTTTCAGAGGAAGATCTGAGATGAAGTGATGATGCACCCATTAGTGATTCATTTTTTTACTAAAAGAAAAATCATCAGATCTGCTGATGACACACAGCTCTCCATATACGCCAGATTAGGGAATCCTCATGCAACCTATTTGAAGAGGGTTCAAACATTACTGCTGCTTTATTTGTAGAAGTCATTACATGTTTACACAAATAGAATCCATCTTCTCCCACCAAAGTCACCCCACCCCCACAAGTTGGATATACAGTAATTATGATTTATCAAATTAATTTGTCAGAGCCAATTCATCACACCGTGAGACATGCTAAAGAGCAAATTGACATGTTAGCACACACACCGAGGACAGGTATCTCCAACATTTGGTACAACTAATTAAACACAATGGATGTCAGATGGAGTGACTGATGCCAGGCGTGATGGCGCACATGGTGGAAAAAATGAACTCAAGCAAAACCGAAAGCGAAGCACCGTGTGACAATGAGGGAGGCGCTTCAGCCGGCCAGACACTTCACTCCACACTGCTCTTTTCCGATTCATTTAGCTGCCACTGAAATTGTGAAATATGCTGGAATTCTGCTGATGTGCTGTGTAGTCGAGGCTTTGACAGCATTTTGATTTTGTTAGAACTTTTGAGGACAAGTAGTAGGGAGGAAGCAAACATCCTTGTCACAACCAAAATGGTCTGTAAATCTAGTTTGGTGTATACCTTTTAATCCATCATTTCATCACTGTGATACCACTCACTATGTAGACATAAGATTTATGTCCAGATGTATTCACCTAATCTGGATTCAGGTCTTTTATCTCTGTATCCTTTCTAATGCCACTAAAATTACAAATGAGTTAGAGTTTTGTTTTCATACAGACAAACATATCATCTGATTCCACTCACTGCAGTCACTTTAGTACTGTCTGTGTTTCACAGCTTAGCAAACCGAATAATAAAAATGTAACACTGACATAGATTGTATATCTAGTCCTGATACCCACATAAACCTTTTTATCTTCATGTCCATCAGTGAAGATGTTCTAGATCCATCTAGCAAACAGAAAAGGCAGCTATATTACTGTGTGCAACACATAATATTTCTTGGGTGATAAAGCTTTTGAGTAAGAAGAGCAGTAAACACCTGTGGCAGGGCAGTAAAAGTAAATGGTATGTCCTCTGCATTTATGCACTGGCCCATCGATCAGATGGGAAACATAGTGTAAATACTCTCTGACAGGTCTGCAAGTGGTGGATGGATATGGATGGAGAGTTGAAGCGGATGGAAGATGACCTGTTTGAGCACACATTGGTAGATCAGATTAAAATACAATTAAAACTCCTCCCTCACTATGAATGCTATTTAGTTCGATATGCTCAACACAGTATCTGTTAGAATACTCGTATAGAAACATTCATCAGCACGATTTTTGCTGAATGCCAACATGTAGTGCTGATGTACAAAGTACTGTGCCTTCATAAAAGTAGCTCTTAAATTCCACTGTGACGTGGCCAGCAGAGCTGATTGTGCCGGTTCTGTTATTATTATACATTATTTTTAATCAGCTTACAGAAATACATCTCACTATGATTATACCTGTCTGATTATGATAATTGAACTGAACTTGAACTTGAACTCCAACTCCAAGTGTTGTAGTTGACCAATATTAATCCTTCCTTTAAAGCATATTGTAGATGTTGTAGAAAGAAAACCTCAGAGGTAGACAATGATCTCAGTCCTTGACCAAGTAATGATTGCCTCACCTGTGTTGATCAGAAACCCTCTCAAACATCTGCAGACACATCATTTTACTCTTCAGCATAGTTTGTAACACCTTACTATGAAAGAGCACTGCTCCAGAGGAACTCCTATAACCATTAAAAACACTTTTGTACAGCATCACAAAGTTCCTCTCTCATCCATGCTGGCATTTTACATTATGCACAGCGTTATCAATAATCATCATCAGACTAAATCTCTCTTTATTAATGTGTTGTGCCTGAGGCCTGAGCCGGGGGGCAGCCTGACTGAGAGCCCTGTTCATGCCAATGTGATTTCTAGTCATTTGTCTACATCATGGGCCCATGCATCAGGCTAAGATTGAGCTCCAGCCAAGCTCTACCACTTAATCAGCAGGTTAATGCCAGCCTCTGAGGGAGGGCGAGGGGGGGCAGCCATATTGGGATTTCAGCCCATTTACAAAGTGCGCATAGGAAATTACCTTGTGCCCACGTGTCGTTTTCGCCCCCTCTGCCCTCGGCATGCTGTTAAAGCTAGCAGGACATGATGGGGGGGAAGGGGGAAGATGACGACAGAGGGAGTGAGAGATGCTATTATGTCCAGAAGAATTATGCTTCCTTCACTGTTCCCTGTCTTACTCTTTCTCCCTCTCTACCCCCTCTGACATTTTCTCTCTCCCTCTGTCTCCCTCCAACGTCCTCCTCCTTCCCGCTTCAAGTCTTTATCTATCTGTCTTGTCATTCTCCTTCACTCCCTCCATATTCACTTCCACTCTCTCTGTCTTTTTTCCCTCTCCCTCTCACTTGTCCTCTTCTTTATCCTTTCCCTTTCTGTCTGCCACCTCTATTCTGGGGGAACATGGCATCCCAGAGCCCCTGTGAAATATAACTGCCGGCATGCGTGTGTGTGTATGCTCATGCACACATGCCTGCTTGCCTGCTCGTGCTCTGGCAATATGCTCTCACTCAATCAGATTTGCATAAGTAACCTCTCAGCAGGCCTGCTCCACTGGCCAGGTGCGTTGCTCTATTTGCATATAGAACTGTGAGGCTCCCCAGAGTCACTTTAGACTCCAGTGACTGCTGAGTGAGCCCACATGAAATCTGAATTAAAAACCCTCCGCCTGCCCGTCTGACACCCTCCTCCACCCCTGCCTATCTACATACCTACTTTACCTCCCTCCATCTCTTCCAGACTACTTAGATATCAGCCTATCCACCTGGATTGTCATCCCCATCTCTACAAATGCATAGGCCTACTTCTTGAGTTACACCTCCTAAGCCCCTATCCAACCTACTAACCCATCTACACAGCTTTCATTTCATTTGCAGTTTTTTTTTTTTTTTACAAATGTACAAACTTCTTATGGTTGTAGGAGGTTCCAACAGTCAATATTGACCCTGCCTCTAACATAAACTCAGGCTCAAAACTAGGATTACATCTTCAGAGGCCTAATTGTATCTAATCCATTGCTCATATAAAAAAGAGAAAACAATAATATGGGTTTAAGATATGGGTTTATTTATATCTGCCAAGGTTACTGGAGGATGACACAATTTTCTTCAATCCCGGACGAGCATATATAGAACTGTTTTATCCAATACCCACAGACACTATAACGTCTTAACAAAACATCAGAGACAACAGTTGCAATACAGAATTATCTCTGTTCCTTTCTCCAATGTAAATGCCAAGAAGCAGTTATTGAAATGTATGCCCCACACTTTTCACACGCCATGACAGCACCACAGAAATTGGCTCACTGGATCTCAGTGGTGTCCCATTTCTGGGGGATAAAACTTGTAAAACAATTCATTTTAATATATGGAGAACCCAGAGTTTGCATCAGACCAGGCGAGAATGCATAATTTCCCAGGCTCTGAGCTTGACCTCGACTTAAGGGTGTCCTTAACTAAGGGCTATTTGGTGAAGAACCACTGGCTATACTCTATGTCATTTGTACTTTCTTATATGTTAATACATCCAGGAATTTATTCGAAGACCCTTTGAGAAAAAAAAAAAGGAGACGCCACGAGGGAATACCGATGGCTGAGCAATATCCTTTTTCCATGAACAGAGGAAATTGTTCAGTGACCCTTTGAGGTCTAGCCCATTTGAATATGTGTGTTGTCCCTGTCTCCAGCCTAATCAGAACAGATTGAGTCATGGCCAAAACACAACAAGGGTGGTTCAATAAAATGAAATGCATTTGTTCTGGTCCTCTCAATAGAAATACACATTCAACCAACTATGCCTGCCAACTAGTTTGCATTTCAGAATTTTCAAAGAAGAAGAAAAAAAGAAACATGTGTGAAGTGGGAATATTGTATAATAGGAACAGACAGCTAAAGTGGATATATGAAAGAAAAGAAGTGTGGAAACACTTAAGATATGTTTCATGCAACTTTTGTCGAAGCTACTTCCTCTTGTCTTACAGGTACTTCATTTACATCTATTGCTTATCCCTGACCTCTCTTCTTCCTCCTCTTGTTCTTCCTCTTCAGTTTATCTCAATCTCCCACTATACTGTGAAGTTCAGCTGTTTACTGGCAGCAGCGGGTCAGCCAGCCTGCTGCAGGCGCATGAAAGGACACTTGTAATATACAGAGAGGGCAGTGTTAGATGCCGGGCAAAAATATAACAACATAAAAAAAAAGAGGTGAAGGCAAGCAGAAGCGCAAGGTCTTCATCTCTCATGTATAGAAATTGGAAACGTCTGACCAGCCGGGGGTTGCTTATCTCAGAGGGCAGATAGCATCACGAAACAGGCCTGTAATGGCCACATGCTCCACTTGATAATCCCCTCCTTCCCCTCCCTGCTGCCGTCCGTCCGGAGATACGAGGGCCTCGGTCGCAGGGCTTAGAGGCTTGGAGAGCAGGGGAGCATTACCGATACAAAAGAAATGCATTTGGACTCTTCCAGTGCTCCGGCGGACTGGGTTAACATAATAGCTTCTCCTCCCTGGCCCTTGCCTTGTTTTTGATTGATACTTTTCAATTACAGTCCACTCCCGTCCGAGCCGGCCTCGCCACGTCCCCTGCTCCCCCCTCTCCCCAAACATTCAAAATGCTATTTTTCCCACTGTGTGATAACTTCAGACATTTAGGGGGTACAAGAGCAGTGGTAACCCTGTTTAGCCGGCGCAGTAAATTGGTTCCATGTTCAACATAATAGCGCTGACAGGCTTTTGCTAGGGAAATCAGTCCGGCAAAGGGACATGCCAACGATAAGACATCCAGCTTTGAAATTCTATTTCTCCGTATCAGAATTAAATCTGGACTTTATATTTCTTTTTGCCCGAGCGCAGGCTCTCTCTGGTCGCTTCCCGGCCTGTACTATTTGATCATGGGGTGACAACTAATACTTACCCCTGAGATCCTTTGCTCCCTCCATTTTCTGAGACTTTGGACCCTATTTTTTCTTTTGCCTTGTTATTTTTCCTCTTCTTTTTTCCATATTGGCTGTCAAAATCTCAGATGATTTGTCCGTCCCTGGGATGTAATGCATCAGAACATACTCTGTGCTTCTGCACCATTTTAAGATACTGCTATACACCTGAGGGCTTTCTGAACACAACATCCACATGGGCAGTATCATGTACAGTTAAACTGAAAGCAGTTGAATGTGTATCATGGGAATCAGCATCTATACAATGAAAGTACCCAGCACATAAAATAAATGTAAGGTGCAGCATGATGCAGGACTTCAGCTCGGTGTTTTTTAGAACCTTTCTTCTATATTAGCTCCATGCATATGAGCCCCATCTTGCGCTGTGAATCTCTGGGTAAACATATTCGTAAGCAGCAGCAGTGCTGTAATCATTAGCAGGAGGAATGCTTTCCAGCGGTATCTTGGCTGATCTGATATCCATGTGGCTCCCAATGACAGCACCAGGCCCTGCAGATAATTAATCTATTTAGCTGAGGGGGTGGAAAGCCTCCCGTCGCTAGGTCAGATAAGTTTGTGGATTTACACATTTTAAAGTCATCCAGTCCCTCAATGGCACCAAACTGTGCGATATTCTAATGCCATTAATTACTATTTCCGACTGGATGGTCTCGGCTGTGTCTGGACCAGCTGTTTCATCAAGCGTGTGTGTGTGTGTGTGTGTGTGTGTGTGTAAGTGAAACGCCCACTCCCACTGCATCTCACATGCATCTTTTCGTCATGGGGTGACATTCTAAAAGACTCCTGCTGTAATTCAGCCCACCATCACAGAGTGGCATGTGATGCATATGAAGAAATGAAAGCAGACGTTTGTTATTGTGAGGTATTGTGTACACAGATATTTATCAAACAAACAGCTCTTTATAGAATAACAGGAGCAAACAAAGTTACAGCTGTATTATCCTCCACTGAATGGATATTCACAATAATATGAAATTAGTAAACACTGTGCTTATACCAGTAAAAGGTGAAAAACATCTTTTGGCTATATCCATGACAGCAGACAGTGCATGACATCCACTTCAACACATTCTACACATTGAACGTGTCGGATTTCAACACGTGGATATTATGCAGTGTGCAGTAAGTGCTTGGTGACAATAACTGCATTGGAAATCACTTAATTAATAATGAATGAGTGGTTTTGAATGGTAGTATGTACTGTATGAAGTAAGAAGAGCAATGTGAATCCATGTGGAACACATGGAGGAGAGTTATAGTCATATTTCCTGTGTTTTACTGTTTTCTACTGTGTGCACACACCTATATATATATATATATATATATATATATATATATATAACCTTTATTTCATCATTAATGAATTCATATTTGTCATTTACAATGAGTAATATTTAAAAATATCAAAATAAAAGAAGTCCATAATGTCTTTTGAAGTACATTAAAGCTGCACTAATCACTGTCAGAATGACATCAAAATGTTGCTAAAAATTTGCTCAAATGTTAACGTGTAGTGTGATCAGCCTACGAGCATCATCACCGACTCTGCAGAGCTCTTTTGTTCTGGTTTTGCGGCCTGTAAATAAACAGTTTGGTTGAGTCTCAGCATGCTCATCTTGGTTTCCAGCACCAGAAAGCAGCTGTGTTGAGTGAAAAATCTCATTGAAAATTCATTGAACAAAAACAATCAATGTTAATTTTAAAAACCCAATAAACATTATAGAACATTTTAGAACAATATTTTAAAGAATTAAGCTCTTTGGCCTCATTGTTGGTGTTTGGTCATCCTTTCCATTCATAGGATTGTGTTCCCAGATCTAATTATGAATTTGGTAAGTACAACATTTAGGATTAGCAGATTTAGGACAGACTGAATGGAATGTAGACAGTTTGGTCATTCACGATTGAACTGCCTTTTACTGTTAATATGTTGTATATACAGTCAAGCACAGGCAAAGTCATTTTGAAATCATTTTTTAATCAGCTAAATTCAAATTGTGCTGCCGGCCAGAAACACAGAGGCAACTAAGACAAGAGGCCAAAGCACATTAAAAATGTATATATCAACATATCATCATAGGTGTTAATATGAATTTCTGGTAATCTGCATTCCATCATGCAGAGATAAGGAGATCATGCATACAGCGGTGTTTGTTTTCAGTGTGAATATTGTTTACAGTCTGAATACAGTGCATGTCTATGTAAACAGTGGTGTCAGTGTTGGTGTCTCCTATAGATGTCAGTGGGACATCAGCATCTCCAGTCTAAGATTTACACATTCCAAGCATGCATTAGGAGGAGGGGGGGGCATAAAGAGACATAGAGACAGAGAGGGAGGGGAGCGAGGTGCTCCCGGGTTCCCTGCTCTGACATTGTGAGTGTCAGACTCCGATCACTTTAATCAGAGCGGGGATATGCATGATAAAACGGATAAGGGACTTTAATCAAAAAAATTCGCTGGTCTGGAAACGTGACACACTCCGACAAGCACGCCTCATCCCACTCCCCCCTCCCTCAACCCCTCCACCTCCAGCACCCCCATCTCCCCAACCCTGAGTGTCACCGCCACCTCCACCACCGTCCCGGTCTGGGCTCTCCATGAATATGCATGGTCCAACCAAGAGTTAGGTACAACATTAAAATGGACCATTGTGTCTTCAGCTGAGGAGGAAATAAAAACACACAGACATGTAATACTTGTGACCCCACTCCACACACACACACACACACACACACACACACACCTGCCCAAAATGATGGCTACATGAATGTAATTCTACACATTTAAAATATATTTAAAAAAGTATAAGCTCCTTCTCATTCCTCAGGATTGATTTGTGCAGCAGCTGCAGCTCCTCCACATTCCTTCACACATTTCCTCTTTATCACATCTTAATGGGATTCATGTTCACAGTCATAGGTTCATGTTAGTAGACGCTGCTACTGTATGCTCCGCTGCTGGTTAATGATAAATTACACATGTTGGAATTGACATGCGGATGCCTGCCCTGACATGAAATATAAATACCCTCATTTGGATAAGTTCATATATTCAAATGAAACCATTGCTGACACTGTGGAGACACTGTATACAAACAGCCAATGCATAGGAGCACCTATACGACATGTGTAAGTGAGTGCATGTACACAGCCATCATAATAACACACAGAACACTTTGACATCAGCACAGTGTGATGTAGAGTGGCTGCTACAGGATTCATAAGAAATAAATGACTAGCTTTTGAACTGCTGCATGTCCTCTGAATCCAAGAAGAAAATACACCAGAGGGCTGATATGATGTGTTCAAGATCACAGAATAATACATTATTACTACTATTGTACTATTGTTGATTAATTATAAAGATCATAGACAGTATCTGGCCTTTTTGGATTTTGGAAACGAGCACACTGTGTGTGGAGTTTCATCTCAATCTATAATACGAATGTTAAACTGTTGAAATGATAAGGCTCATGATAAACAGACAAACAATATGTTAATTCAGTTCAATTTGATCTATATAGCACCAAATCACAACAAAAATCATAACTGATGACACTTTCCATACAGAGCAGGTCTAGACTGTACTCTTTATAATATTATGAATATATAAATACTGTAGTTTTTAACAAACATCACTCAAACAGGAGGAAGTAGTCCATTTAATGGGGACTATTTTCAGCAGCGGATTAATCCACATTTGGTGCGTTAGCAAGTATTTAAGGCAGCTAGTCAGTATTACAGTAAACTACAATGAATGAATGTATGGTTCATTGATTTGATACACACACAACATTGGTAGGATACAAACAATAAGAAAAATAAAGAGGACTTATTCTTCACAAAGAGCATCCAGCATTCTTTGACAGCGTGCTACTAAAAGTCGAACCTGCGCGTCCTCTTTCATGGCTTCACCTCTCGATATAATATCTTCTTAACAAACAGAATAAGAGAGCCGATCAGGTAGTTTATTTTTCTCCACAAGGTAGACTGAGTCAGCCAGCTGTTCTGAATCACACCAGTCCTGTCTGTTGTGTGGATGGATTGCATTCTGCACACCACAGTTTATTGTACGGTCATGACTCTAGGCAGCTGAGGTAACATCATCTCTTTTTTGAGTTTACTGTCTGATTCAGTTTCCAGAATTTAGACATCTAGCACATTGAGTCCAAGAAAAAAGTTGAAATGCACTGAATTTCTTGTCGAGCCCTCGAAGTGATTAGTCAAAACAATTAACAACTTTGATAAACACTGAATCTTTTGAGTCATTTATCAAGCAAGAATCATTTTTATTTACTGATAAAACTCCTCAAATGTGACAAAGTGTTGTTTTTTTTTATGGTCTCAAATCATTGGACATGATCATTGTTCATTTGGATTTTGGATTGTTTGTCAGACAAATCAAGTTTTAGTTACTCGTGGATGTCATGGTTTTCATACATTTTATGGACTAAACAATGATGCACTAATAGAAACTTCTCAAATATATTGTATCATATTATAATATCATTAGCCTCATCTGCTGTACACTCGCATGCTCATGTATGCCTGCAAATGGAACTAAAATCCAAAAATAAGCCTTCAAACTGTCAGTGCCAGGAAGATGTGAGCAAGCCGTGAATGACGTGACTGTATACTCATACAGTACAAGGATTTACCCTGCATGTGTGTCCATGTCTGTATTTGCATCAAACCCGGGCTGCTCTGCCATAAGTGTTTGACACCAGATGGCAACCCTTTTGGCCCGTCCAGCTTCAGCCTGATCAAGAGTGGCAGCAACTCAGACCACGGCTCACTCTTCCACACATCAAAGCTAATGAAGTGTGTTCAAGAACCATGGAAAGACTTGTAAGAGAGAGGGAGAAAGTGTGTGTGTGTGTGTGTGTGTGTGTGTGTGTGTGTGTGTGTATCTGTGGTGTGGGGGTGTTGGGAGGGACCACATCACAGTATAATTGCTTCCTGAGCTATGCTAATTAATTAGCACATACATGCATTTCCGAGCGGGTCATACATGCCGAGCCAGATGGTCTAAAAGAAAACATGTATGTGCGTTGAGTGCTATCAGGGAGCGAATAAATAGTACATAGCAGGCGTAGCCGCTGACATTAGCATAATATATTGGTTGGAGCACTGCAGACAATAAAGACAATTAACTGTGTGATAGCGGGGACACTTCCTGAGAGCCCACACTACAGAGTGGAATGGAAACTCTGGCACGTTTTCTACTTTCAACACTAATGGCTCCATGTTCTCTATTAGCTGCTTGTATTGTCCACCAGCCTCTTGGATGTCAGTGTGTGTGTGTGTGTGTGTGTGTGTGTGTGTGTGTGCACATTAAGTGTGTGAGCAGGTCTGTGTCAGACACCTTCAGAGGGATATTTTCTGGTCCTCCCTTCTTCTACGTTTGGGATTTACAAGGAAGATGAATATTAGGCTTACAGTAATGGTTCAGGCTGAGACTGAACCATTACTGTAGTTTTGATGGTGGACTGATGGAGTCGATTCATAAGACTGAAAGGAGACCATGCACAACCCAGCAAGGGACATACATTTCCTACTTGCTCACACACCTTTCTGCACCATTGTGCTCAGTGCTGCCACTAGTGGAGAGAATTTATAATGCGACAATAATGATGGTTTTAAGTTGATTTAAATGTCCAGATGGCTGACTGCTGTCTTGAATGGCAATAACTCTGTAGAGTGCATGAACCAGTTAACAAGGAATGGGGAATTTCTAATGGATACTTTTGGGCCATGGGAAGAAAGATACAATGCTATGTTGTATGACACAACGCTTTGTGTTGTGATGTTGCTCTCTGTACATAAATTATAGAGAACACATACATCAATGATAGAAAATGATTATTAGAATTATTAACTAATGGGATACAATGTCTGCTGTTGGATATTGAATATTTGCTCTACAGTTTGGAGTCTGATTTTCTTTCACAGTGACTTCTTTGTAATACAGTGATGTAAACTTTTACATCAACATTAAATACTATAATTAGATGAGATCTATGAAAAACTATTTGTTACCAAGAAACACTATCCCTCAAAACACATTTCTAAGAATGTAACAGAGTCATGTACTAGGAACAGCTAAAGTTTGCTTGCAGGTTTAAGTGTTGGTTGTTTATCTCTGTTGGCGACCTCAAAGTGATTAAACGTCACAGAGTTGCTTCTCTGTTGATTTGGGGTTTGAAGGCAAACAGCAAAACCTTCTCTCCTCTCTCATTGTCTGTCGTGTCTTTCATTCCAGTTACTGGCTCACCTTCCAGAACAAATCCCTCTAATTCTGCGGATGATCATTTGGAGGGCAAGGAGCTTGTTAACCTAATGATTAAGTTTAACCAGCCCTTTAAGAATATATGGACGTGCTTCAGCTGAGCAGAACAGTGTAATGGTTTGGAAATGAGACGGAGGATGGGGAGGGGAAGGAGCACGAGGGCAGGGGGAGGAGGTAGAGAGAAGTGAAAAGATGGCAGGGGGTGAAAAGGTAGAGGAAGATTTTAAGAGAAGAGAAGGAGGTTGTGAGCATCTGCTGGTGCAGTTCAATGATTCCACCAGCAGCTGGCTGCAGGACTTCAGGCTGGCTTCAGTGATAGTCTATGGCTGTGAGTCAGGGGAAAGGTGTAGACCGATGGTGAGCAGAACAGGTGGCCGGTGACTGAAGATCTGGTAGGTCAGGCAGGATGGAGTTCTTGTGCTGGGTAACTGATACAACCAACATCACTGGAAGCCACGGAGACCATGCTTTCCTTTAGGGATTTCACAGTACCTCCCTAAAAATGTGAAAAGGGTGACTGCTGAAGCTCCTCAACTTGTCGAGAGAATGCTCGTTCAGGAGATACAGAATCAGGAGAGGCAGGTGGCAGGCTGGCAGCTTGGGAGTCAGTTTTTTGCTAGCCAGCAGGGATGTAACACTAGGCTAGCGGGTCAAGGTGCAGGCTGGTGGCCAACATGCTGGTAGGTATGGTTGCTGGCAGGTCAGAGTTCAGACAAGGGACACAAACACAGCTGAAACAGGCTGTCTGCTGCAGGTGCAGGTACATTTACTGCAGCAGAGCCTCTCCAGTGAGCCAACATGCACAACAGCAGCGCTCTGACTCTGTTCGACCTGAATGGAACGCAACCTTAATTAGGATCATTGGTAACACCTGTGTGTATCGTGTCAAAATGGCTGCTGTGAAAAGGGTGTCAAATGAAGCCACTCACATGGTCAGTCAGTGTTAGCACTGGGCACAGATGCTAGCTAAAAGCCAAACAGCAGGATCAGTTCAATGACAAAGACATGGGTAAATACTCGGTTTGCTCTGCAAAGAAATATCATGTGATGAGTGTGGTGACTTTTATCATTCATGAATTATGATACCCTCTGTTTCAACTCCACATCCACTGTCTCCCACTTCCCCCACTGGGTATTGATTGTGCTCTGAGGTCTGGTCTAATATCCTCATCATCTCCCCTCTCTGCGGCCCATCTCTCCTCTAGTTTTGGACCAAACTGCTGGCCAAAGTCATCTGGAACTCGCTCTCTCACTGCAGCTTCACATCTCCCACCACCCGAGCTCCGAGCCTCTGTTTGACTGGAGATCCGTGTTGTTTGTTTTATTCTAGATGGTAAGATAATGAAATTGGTGTTTGGCAAAGGTCTTTGCAATATCATTTCACTTCAGCTTCGTTATCTCAGGAGATTTATGAAGAGAAGATACGGGATGAGTCCTGTTTCCGTATCCATGAGACACACCATTAAAATTAATGAGGGAAGGTAAGGGAGGGGGCATCGTAGCCACCTTAATTTCTGTGAGTTTGTTATGACAAAGAAATATATTGAAGAGAATGTATACTATTGATGTTATCAGACCATTTAGCCACTGGTTACACAGACTCCATTTAAGTTTCATTTAATTTTAAATGGGGTCACTGATAGCATGGCAGATAAGCGAGAATGCAGAATTATCAATTAATGGGCTGTGATGTGATTTTATGTTGTGCAAATACTGATTGTTGGAATGTTCATCTTACGTGTAGTATATATTATGTGTTATTTGTGGATGAGGAAATAATAAAACCCGCTTTTCTCTCTCCAGTTGATAATGTCAGAAAGAGTTGTGCTCTGTAATTTTGCATTTTGGTGCGATGAAAAGAAAGACTGAAAGTTTTTAAGTGGCAAAACTGAGTTGGCCTGAAGATGGAGACACGGGGAAATAAGTCTCTGACTCATTGAATTTAATCAACATTCTCTCAGATTGTTTCCTGAAATATGATAACTATCGTTTTTTATTCCTTTATTCTGTTCCAGTAAGGATGTGGACATGTTCATGTCATTTATTGGCTCATCATCTGATCACCTGCGATAAATCAGGTGAAGTCTATATATGGACCCTCTTGGTCACATGTTGAATATTGAGGGCAATGTACTGTGGAAATGTCATAATTGTACGATTTGCTGTGAGTGCGTGCTTTCTCTTCAGATTTTGCCTTTGGAGCTGCTATCATGTTGGCATGTACATACACACTACTTTTGATCATTATTCTAATAAGCAGAAATGATCAGAAATGTTATAGAGGTAGATTTTGGGTTGTATTTATTCATTTTTTAAAATGTTATTATTAAGTTAAGTTTTTTTTGTCAGCTTGCTTTTTCCAGCTTCTTCATCATGACCAAATCTGTATTTTATGGCTCCAATACACTGTACCTGACAAAGACTGTGGTGGTTCTACACCTTAAAGCTGCACTCATCAATATTATTCACAGACCCACAGAGAGTTATCACCAACACTTCTGGTCCCCTCAGCTTTACGTGCGTTTTAGCATCTTTCAGCTCATTGTTTTAGTTTTACAGCTCTACAGTTTAGTCTCACTGTGCACTACACCTGTTCAGGACAAAACAGACACAGTTAGCAAGTAGCTGGTACACATAATGCATAATGGTGTGTTTAGCCAGAGAGATAGATAGATAGATAGAGAGAGAGAGAGAGAGAGAGAGAGAGAGGGAGAGAGTGTGCGTGTGTGTGTGTGTGTGTGTGTGTAGGGGGATATCAGATGTGTATCTTGCAGTGCTCTGAAGTGGACAGATCCAATGCAGAGCAGATTAGATTTCCTCTAAAAGCTCCTCTCTGTGGTGCTAATGGCAGCGCAGAGGCCACAGTAAGGTCAGCGGCGTGGAATTGAATGCCCAACAACTAATCTCCCTATTACACACACACACACACACACACACACCCCTACACACAGTCACTGACAAAATGTTTCATATATTTTTTTTTTGAGTAACACTTCTGTGCGTGTTGGTTTGTCTATCTGTCCATCCATCTATCAAACACTTTGGTTCAAAGTAAGACATTTCCTCGACACATTCTGACTCCTTATGCCCAGGAGGATGATTCCTGACAACATGTCTCCACTTTGATCCATCATAAAATATATTAACATTGAACTTTCATGACTGTAAATTAGCTATGACTAATGATGATAAAACCCACTGCTTTTAGTGACCTTCTAAACTTTCCTGTATTGTGACAGTTAAGACAAAATTTCTGCCTGGAAACCAAAAATATAGATTAATAGAAGATATTCAAGCCAAATGTTTTGGAGCAGATTCATGCTCCCCAGAATATGAACCCTTATCATTTTGGTCATTCTGTGAGCTTTTCCCTACTGCCACGCTCACTGCTTACAAAAGTAAAACATACTTTTTTCAACCTAGAAACTTGAAACTTGAAAATATTCAGCACAGTGTGATACTAACTTTCTTTGTCATATATTTCAACCTTTCCAAAATATTCCACATTTCTGGGTAATTTTCCACATTAAAATAAATAAATGGAAATTTAAAACTGACATCTTTTTTGCTAGAAGCTCCATTCACAAGCACTTTGCACTTTGTCACATTCCCAAATCATCATCATTTAAACTTTTAACACAATCCTGGTTTCAAGTTTCGTGCCATTGTCAGACCTTCTCATTCATTTGAGTGTTCACAGCCAGAGTGGGTAACATCACTGAGTGAAGAGGAGCTGTAAACTTCTCATCAACTTCATCTTTACTTCAGATTTAGGGAATGTGTGCTATCACAGACCAGATTAGCCAAAATGTGTCTTCTTGTGTATCAGGTTGCTAATTGGACTGCTGAACTTGACCCGGTTATCTGTTTATCCAGAAAATATTGGCCACTGCCCACAGAGGCTAAACTGTCGTCAGATGATAGCCCATGCATTCCCAGATTTAATCCTGCTCCCATTCTCACATTTTATGACGCTACACACAAAAATCTTATACGGCACCATCAGCAGGGTGTCCTATTTCTCACAACATCACCGTTTAGGTGACAGGAGTTATTATATTTGAGCTAGAAGCAGACGTATGAGAGGTGCGCCTCAGCTAAAACCTTTCTGAGCCAGGAGTCACAGAGCAGTTACCATCACCATGGTGACCTTTAATTGCAGCAGGGAATACACCGCTAATTGATATGAGCTAATTAGTACACTTTGACACACACACTCACACACACACCAACATGGAAACGCACACACAGCAACATGGACACGCACACACACACAGGACTTTGGCCCTGATCAGACAGGACACGTGTTTCTTCAGTGGGTTGCATCTTGTTCCAGCTCTTTTCTAAAGGCGGGCGAGCTCTGCTAATGCACACTGGAACTTCAACTCAGAGAAAAAACATGCTCCAGTTTATTTATGTTTTTCACCTCCATCTAATCAAATGAAATGTGAGTGATGAGAAAGTTTACAGTTGATCATTAAGAACAAACGGGGGGTGGATGTTGCTGAATACCTGGAGCTATATGATTTAACAACCGTAGTTAGCACGATTTAAAGAGAAAGCAGCAATGGGGTACTTTATTCATTTAAACTGTCCTAATAGCTAACTGGATTTTGTTAAGCTAACATTCTCTTGACTCCATAAAGCTGATGTTAAAACAAACATCAAGCTCTAATGAGCAAAGTTAAGCCAGCTTTGCAGGTCAGCTCCCAGCTTATGTTTTGTATCCTTCATCCTCTTCCCACTTTTCCAACTCTTCATTCTCTTCTTCTGCCTCTTTATGAATTGAAGCCAGCAACTCAGTTAAGTGTCATCCAGCATTCACACCTCAGTTTGTTCAGAAATTGTCTCTTCTCCAGTTATTTTTTGGAAAACCACTAAAAACCTTTTCCAGCTTTTTCAGATCCATTGTCAAAGAGCGACATGTTCACAATCATGTTCACACAGTTTACTATTTTTTAGTCAGCATATGGATGCTCACCCATATTTGAAAAAGTGTGTTTGAATGGGAAATGTGCCAATCCAGATCTTATATGCTGAGCTTTTAATGGTGAGAATATACATGCACAGGTTGTATGTTTTCAGGGCAATGATAATGCACACACTCGCACACACCGAGCTCACTGTACTGAACATGAACATGACTCCTACACGCCGACTGTTAATTGATCCACTTTCCTGTCACACTGCCCTCTTAAGGGCACGATGGAGGACGTGGCAAACAGTTGGCGACAAATAAAGAATCTTTGAAGCAGGTTGTGTTATGAAGTGTCAAACCTGTTGAGGAAAACATAACCACTCCTGCCGCCTCCGGCTTCTTCTGTGGATGCTAATCTGAGTCTCTGTGATTCTTCTTCTTCTGCCAATTATGAAAGCAGGAGCAGTGAGTATTCTATCATCAGCTGGCAGACAACTTACGGCGACACTGCGGCGATGGCCGGGGACACGGCACGCAAATTACAATTAACCACTAATCCTTAACAGACGGGTTCAAGATGGCAATTTAATTTGCCCTCAACTGTTTCTTTTCCTTTTCTCAAATCTTTTTCAATTTCCCTCCCTGCAATCCCAGGTGTCAGACCAACTTTGAAGGAGTGAAGATATCAATAGTTTATTGGCAGTGGGTATTAATTTAACAGGGGCAATAATATTTTTTCAGACACTTGGTGAGAAATGGTTTTGAAGGATTTAAGGGGTTTTTATCCACTCCGGAGATTAGCAGGAAAAATAATGAATTTGAGAGCAAAAGTAGGAAAAAGGCATTAACGAGAACTTCAGGAAGATAAACTTGAGAAACAGATAAAAGGCCCTTGAGAATGCAGACTTTAATGTGTCATTATTTTGGAGGAGAGAACATGGCTTCCAAATGGAAAGCAACTTCAACTACTTTAAGTTTTCCTGCAAGCTTTAAAAAAGAATGGGTATGATATGTATATCAAATGTGTAACACAGGTATTCTTAATGTTTTGTAAAAAAGCATTAGCTCTGTAGCAAACAATGTTGACCAGTATCTTGGTACAATATTGAAAATACTCAGTAACAAATAATGTATCATATTTGAGATTCAGTAATCCCAGATAACTCAACTTCCTGCGATACTATGGGGGTCGGGTTGTTTGGTTGGGCCTTGAATGAGAAGGTTGAGATTTTGTCTCCAGTACCTGTAAGCTGGCAGCAGGAGCTGGAGGTACAGAGAAACAGAAGAAGAATGACCCTGTAGTAGCTCTTAAATTGTCTCGTGTTGAGTTTTCTCAGCTCACTGTTATCTACAACTGCCCATCCCTGCAGTTAAGACAATGAACCTACACCTTATTAGTGACCATGGTGTGGTAAAATTGCTACAGCCAAATAAATTCATGAATCATTTGAAATTCCATCATTCTACAAATATAGTCATAGCTTAGGCTATACATAATGGAGCATATTGTGTAATTTTGTTGGACTAAACAAGTATAATCTGTGGATTAGGTTGAGAAATAGCTGTGTCAATATCTGCCTCTCACCAACCTGACTGTGCAATCATTTTTGCTGTCAGAGTTTTCTAACTCTGACATTGCAGTTAGTGGAAATGTGAATAGTGACAAAAGAAATCAATATCAGCCTCATAAGTTGATGTTAACAATTGTCCAAAGCATGCTCAAAGCACTACTTAATACTTGGAGATTCAGTGGTTAAGGAAGCATCTTCAACTAAATCTCCATTTACAACCATTATGTCCTCCTGAGATGTATAAACTCTTGTTCTTGAGCTGCCAGACTCACTGCCCGATTCCACAACGCCTCTCTCCCTGGCATAGTACCCAGAATACCAGAAGGCACCTGTGGACTTATCGACTGAGGGCCCTGGAAGCCTGGAAGCCCATTCACTGACCCATTCCAAACTCACCCCTTGAACCGAGCCTTTGCACCAGGGGGAGGGAGAATGGTGATGGTGGTTAGAGATGGTGGGGGCAAGGCAGTGGGTGGGTGCTGGCGGGTGCAGAGCTAGAAGGCCTGGCGCTAGCTTTATTGCCCAGGCTTAGGCAGGCAGGCCTGGGTGAACACGTCAGATTGATTTATGTGACGCCTGGCCTCGTAGCCGACCTCGGGCTGGACTCCACCTGTCCTCCATCCAACCAGCCACCGCAACCTCCTCATGCCTCTCTCCGCTCCTCCTGGACTCAGTGCCTGCCAAACACTGGAGGAAGTAGAGGAATAGGAGGAGGGGTGAAGGGGTGGGAGGTGAAGTCAGCAGCTCCAGGTCATTGATCATTATTGGGCTGTGGGTTGTAAAGGGGTTAAAGAACATGGAAAGCAGGTAAGGGAATGAGAGAGGAAGCAGAGAGAGATAGAGAGAGAGAGAGAGAGAGAGAGAGAGAGAGAGGGGTGATGACTTGGTCATCAGCTGAGATGTTTGAAAAAGGAACCTGTCCAAAGGTGTTTACTGCTGCAGGCTCTCATAACATGATCTTCTAAGAATATTCTGTAAGCTTCTGCTTCAAAGGATAATTCCATTTTTTACAACAATTAGTCTACACCTCCAGGTTAGATCAAACTTATTCACAAGAGGAATTGAATGCTGATTTATGCTTGAACTTTGCCCTCTCCTAGTTACTGTGTTTTTATTTATTTATTTTCCTGTGCAAAGACAGATGATCCATTTCAAGTATGCAAACTTTTAATTTGACCTTAAGTGGTTTCCTGTGGTTTCCACTTGGGTTTCTAAAAATTCAGGAACTTAACTTAGTTTTTGAACAGAAGAACGAACGGAGTGAGAAGAAGACCAAAGTTGCAAGAAATCAGAGTCATGCCTTAAATTGTTGCCCCTACTCAAACTCTTTTGAGCAACTCTCTCTCTTTTTTTTCTCTCCTTCACTTTCCCCAGGAAGTTTATCCAATTAACTGAGGATGGGAAGAAGCAGTTCATGTTAGTCCTCCCTGGGGTGCTGGGACCCCGCCCTCCCAGCAGGTGATGTGATTGGGCTGTCTGGGCGTTCCAGCGGCGCACCCAAGTGGAAAGAGGCGAAATGGAGGGGATCGTTGGCCATCGATACCCAATTACATGACTAGGAGGGCCACCACTAGCTCTCAGTGATGGCCCGGCCTGGTGTCTGTGGGCCCCTCTTTGCTTTACGTTTGATGATAAATTGTTTTTCTGGAGGATTATGGTCAATGCAATTATGTCCAATGATGGCGAGCCACAAAATCATTCTCAGAGTCAAGCTGTGAGGTTCTTATTGAAAAACTGGATTCAATTTATGGGCCTTGATTGCTATACATTCACATGGTAATTTCACTAAAGGCCTTTGCAGTATGTAGACCATACACTAGAATGAAGAAGAAGTATGTTCAGGCATCATTCTGTATTCTATCTAAAGCATTAACTGAATTCATTTTAAAGGTATCATGTAAATACTGTTGTACTATTGTAAGTACTTGATTTCACTCTGATGTGTTGAAGTTGCATTGGTCTAAAGTGAATTATCATTGTGACCATCAGCTGTGGTGTACGGACCACTTAAAGCACTTTTACAACACTTACACATTCATTGATGGTAGTGCACAGTGGCAACCTGTCCAAAGGACACGATGCTAAGTTCACCTGTACACACAGGCCAAATGCACTGGGGGAGCAGGGAATCCAACCAGCAACTCTTCAATTACTAGCAACCGCTAACCACCTAAGCCACAGCTGCTCCGTACGGGGCAATTGAGTAGTTATTTTCACCTTTACCACTTTACTGAGTCAACGACCTTTGACCTTTGAATGAATGAAACAGACCTGAGGGCTGAACTTTAATACCAATGCTCAGTGTTGATGCTGATCCAAACTCTGGTGTCAGTTTATTCGTTTTCACTCATTTGATTTTGCTGTTGAAGAGAAAAACAGTAAAGAGAAGAACAAATGTCCCACGCTGTGCAATCATTCGGTATGCATCTTAGTTTATGAACGTCGTCTAATTAGCATCTGTGTTTTAACATTCTGAACACTGTTCCTCGCAGTGATGAAGACACATAGAAGCAGATTTCTGCATCAGTCACAACAGGATGATGCATCATCCAGGTAGCTCACAGTGTGTACATGTGGTTGTTCTTCATGACCTTTTCTTGTACACATCTCTGATCTGCCACATACATTATTAAATATCACATAAACTCCAGTATTGCAGGATGGTGAAAGTAAACTTCATTAGGGGTGGGGGTGACATGTACGGCCTCCGGGCTTCCACTGCAATAATTAACTCAGAGAATTTTTTCCCTCAGCTCCAGTCTCTCTGATCCAGGTCGGTACTGACAACCTTACACCCCCCCGCCCCTCCTTCATCTGCCATATACAGGTCACAGACGGCGGCCTGGCACCCTGAGGTGTCCTGTAAATGCGCCTGTGGAGTGATGGGCGGGTGTATCTCGATGCCACATTCATTTGCACATCAAGAAGGAAGCTTTGACCCAATTAACGCTGAGGAAAACAGATTAAATAAAGTCTGCTGCCTTACTCCTGGACATCCAGTATGATTGTGTGTATGCATGAGTGTGTGTGTGTGTAGATGGATGATGAGGTCATGTGAGGGCCACAGGATGAAAGTAACACAGCTCTCAGCCAATCACAGAGGCCGTTGAGAGCAGAGGGAGCCTAGCTCGCCAGGTGACGCTCATACTGCTGTCACTCTCCTTCAACTAGGCATCTGATTGGATCAGAACAAAAGAGACCTGAAACTGAGATCTGAATGCAGCCTGACCCAGCTAAACCCAAAAAATGAAACCTGACTCCGACCTTAGGATCAAGACTGAGATTCAAAGAAGACCTCAGAAACAAAAAGAAAAGGCCAGGCTAGGCACAGTGTGGTCAGCCTCATTGTCTTCCACCTCTTGTTTGACACACACACACACACACACACACACTGAGCTTGAGGGTAAGAGACATGCACTGATCTGTGATCTGAAGTGTCACATGTGAAATCAGATAGGAAACATGTTTGTACTGCTCTCAGGAAAGCTGACACAGCTCCTACTCTAACACACAGAGGAAATTCAAGTAGTGTGATTCTGTTTGCTCCTGTGTGCCATGAAACATTAGAGCATGTAAATATTGGTTAATTGCTCTTCTGTTTGTTAGTGACTGGTCAGCTGTTCACACCACCTGCCTGGACTGTCAACCTAAGAACATGGAACTACACTTCCTGACATCTGCTGATGAAGATGACGTGGTATGATCAGAGAGCTGAGATTGTTTTATCAATTATTTCTATAGTTATTCTCATTTTGATTGGTCCCTCTTCAACGCCTGACTGGCTGAAGGTTTTCATGAGCAAATCCAAACAAATCAAGTAACAGTAATATGTTAGGATAGTTACATAGGACATTATTTTTTACATTATCGAAATCACTTTGACCATGAGCTTGCTAATCCAACACAGTGGCTGTGCTGCCTCTTATTTCCTATTGGACATTGTGTACATGACCCAAATGAATACAGCCAATGAGAGAAGAGAGAGACATTTGTTGAGAAATGAACATTTGAAAATATCCAAACATGACCCCTGTGGAGTCACAAACCACTTGGATCTGGCAGAACAGCCTGAACTTGAAACAAGAGATTGAGTTGAGACCTTTTGGATTAGACAGGACTCTGATCGAGAGAGAGAATGAGGGGAGGGGGGACACAAATATCTCATGCTGATGGAGAAAGAGCAGGAGAAAGAAAGAAAGAAAGAAAGAAAGAAAGAAAGAAAGAAAGAAAGAAAGAAAGAAAGAAAGGAAGAAAGAAAGAAAGAAAGCAGTGGAGAAGGACGAAAGAAGTTGACAGGAATGGAGGGAGGGAGGAAAAGAGGTGGAGTGATTTCTCTGGGCTCCATGCCTTGTTAGATCTATCATCCCTTTAATTAATAGTGTTTTTAGGAAGACGTCTGAACTGTGTCATTTCCATTATTAGAAAACCCAACGCGATTAATGAATAATTTTCATTTTTGATCCATTATATCATGCTAGTTGATCTCCTCTTTTCCGCGCTGCTGAGTGATAGCATCGTTTTCTGCCCCTCGATCAAATTTAATTTGGCCCCCTATTATATTACACTGTTGCGACTGAAGTGTCAATTTTTGTCAGGCAATTAGAAGCTATAAACTGTGAAGCTAAGTTTGATAGGCATTGTAATTGGATTGTTTCAGCAATAGCTTGAAACGCTTTTAGCTTTTCTTCATCTCTCCCTCTACCTGCCCTCCCCCCTAAAGTTCTCATCTGGTTGTGATTTTTGATAGGGCCTCGGTCTATATGTCGAACTTCAGAGCAAACAAAAGATAAGAGGCGAGAAGAGACTGAGGGTACACAGTGAGGAGGAGGAGGAGGAGTGCTGCCTGTGCAGAAAGTCCGCCGCGGATTTGCGTGGATGTGAAATGTGCCATGTGGTTCCACTTTTCCTGCTGCTGTGGCAGGTATTTGTCTGTTTTGACCCTGTCCTCACCTCACCTTTCAAGACGCCACATTAGAGAGGTTTTCAACTTTTCAGCTGACAGAGAAAGTGAAGAGGCTTGGAAATTTGAAACGTGATGGGGATGCAGTGGAAAATAAGAGTTGGCTGATGCAATTCTGACACTCTGAGACTTTTCCCGGGTAGCACTGATACTCATTTGTGCTTTTCTTTTGTCTCTTCAAAACTTTCAAATTCCAGAGCGTGTATCAAGAGCAGGACCTCTGAGGAAGGGTTTACAACGTCACACAAACACAAACACATGGTGTTTACGGTGAGGGATGGGCTCCAACATGAACACAAAGTTTTGGATATTTCTCATATAAATTGCTTCTTGCATATTTTCTCCTGTTATTTGTGACTGGACTGGTTTGAAGTGGGCGGGGCTCAATTAGAAAAAATGTGATGTCACTTGCTTTTACACCAATCAGAATTCAGCAGCATTTGAGAGTCTGATGCTGGTTGATTTGCTTACTATCAATCAAATTTGATAAATGAATATGTTTTTTTTTATTTACTTTGTTGACCTGTCCTCACATCATTCAAACTGTTGATGGTGACGTTGTGGAAACTGCCGGCAGAGCTGATCTGCATTGCAGATGCTGGTCCTGTATCTGAGCTGGAAGTGACCCTCACACCACTCGTGGAGCAGGCCAGTAAACAAGTCTCTGTTTGTGTTTCTGCAGATATTAAAACAAGCGCTCTCACCTGTATATTCATATATTCATATTGTGTCAGAGGACATTTGCATAAAGTTTTCCCTGTAGTGTTGCTGGACATCTTTGGCGTTTATCACTGCTCCAGCTTTCATGTGTGAACAGAGTCATTTTTCTAGTGGTTGTTAAACTTTTGACACAAATATTATTTTATCAGTGAAGGGAGCAGACTTTACTCGTAGATTTCTTAACGTTAACTGAAAATCCACATCAGACAGAATTAGAATTAGAGTCATTTCATGTGGCTTAAACATGAGCACAAATATTAGACAATGCAATTTTAAATGTAATAACATGCAGGGAGATACTGTTTTTATCCAGAATTATATTCATGGCGTGTGGAGAATTGCTGGGAAATGTAGTTGAATACGTATTATATAATATATAATATGTATTGAACCATACACTAAATGTATTCAGTTAAATGTATAAATCAGGGTCACTTATTTCATGGCTTTGTTAGGCGGGTCGGTCTGCACTCTGTCTGCGTGTTTGTACTCACATGACCTCAGTATGTTTCAAATTCTTGCTAAGGCCCTGGAAAATTGTCAAAACTAATATACAACCATTAAAATGAAGAAATTAGAATTAGGATTGAGCATAAACCTGACTTCATCCTGCAGAGAGCTTTTTAGAGTTTTCTATGTTCAAAGAAAAGAGAAACAGAGACAAAAAGGAGACAGGGAGACTGAGTGAACATGCATATGATGTGACTACATTAATAAGTTCATATTATGTGGTCTCATGTTGTTGTTGTTGTGACTTGTTGCATCATTTCTGACATATCTGTCCAATTTTTTAGCTCTGCATTGACCTAACACTCAATGTCACACAGACCAATACAAATAAATACCTTTCACGCTGAAACAATAACTGACTTCTTTATTCAAAACTTTCAATACCTCTCGATCTGATACTTTTTCCAACTTGCAATGTCCACAAACACAGAGACAAATGGTCAGCCCAGTTGTCAGCGGAAACACAGAGACAAACAGACAGACTGAGTGGGCTGACCAGCTGTTTCCCGCCACACACACACTCACACACACCCACACACACACACACACACCATCTTCGCTGTGTTCTGCAGATGCCCGTCTCTCCCAGCGGGAGCATTCCATTCAAAATGACAAACGCTCTGAGGTGCACTTTTTCGGCGGGAGATGCAGGTGTCTTTGTTTGGGATGCACCGGGGTTAGTGAAAGGTGCCTCCTTTACATGTTATTACCCGCCGCCTCCTTGCACCAACTCCAAATGAGTTTTTCGGTGGGTAGTCCTGTATGACAGATAATCTTTGTGGTGCTGTGGGGTATAGGGAGGGAATGAAATTATACATTTGCTAAGGATGATTTCAGATTTACGGTATGGTGTGAACTCTTTATGTGTGGAGCTCCTTGTTGACGCCATGCCTGAAACCTCTAATGACCTTGTGTAGTAGCTGGGAGGGTGACGAAGTTTTAATCTGTTGGTGCTTTTTTTATTAGAATTTTTAGAAGAATAGTCCAACATTTTGGGAAATGCTTATTCTGAATGAACAAGTCTTTGTTTTGAGTACAGAGCTGGAGCTGCTGTGATTGTTAGCATGAGGTCTGGTATCAGGGCAAACAGCCTGCTCACAAAGTAACAGTTGTCTTTTTTCCCACCTAACACTTCTGTGCAGCATCTTCAGCCATGGGGGAAACCGGTTTTACTTGCTGTAACCTCTCCCCTTAATATTAATAACAATAATAATAATAATAACAATAACAATAATAACAATAATAACAATAACAATAATAATAATAATAATAAATTGATATAATTAATATTATTAAGTCTTTTTAGTACAAAATGATCTCTTTGTGTGATCAGTGTTTCCCTTCTGAGCTGCAGTAACACAAATGTTGCACTGCTTTTGATTTAACTGATTTTATCCTCATATTAGCTTCTGATGAACTTTTGAACTGAGTATGGATTATAGATTTGTCCCAAAGTCAGTGTTAATGAAGGATTACAGTAAACAGACTTTAACGAGGAGCTGTGAGTTCGTCTTTCTTCGTCTAACTGTTTGTTGATCACCTTTAAAGCCCTGTGGGAATAATTGTGGTGCCCAAATCATGAAGCACTGTTCTAACCTGTAAATGAAAATGGAGGCGAGTGTCACCGCTGGAGACCTCACAGAGTTCTGTATGAGTACACACACACACACACACACACACACACAGCTGTGAGCACACCTTTACTGTCCCACATCAGTGCAGTGTGTGTACATACAGCAGTTAACCTACTTACTGACGCTGAACTTCACGGCTCCTCTAGCTGAAGCGTATTGAAGGGTGGGTGGAGGTGGGCGGGGGGGGGGCAGATGTTTGATTGCAGTCTAAAGTGTGTGTTTGAGTGGGAGATGCTGTTTTGTTCTGTCCCATCTCTCAGAGGAACGCTCGCTACTCTGCCTCTCCCCACCCCACACACCCATTGCTCCTGGCATCACCCGGGGTGACAAAGGCTCTATCGGCACCTACCCTAGGGTGATGGCGGGTGGTGATGGCTTTGCGGGGGGGGGGTGGCAGTGTCACTCCCATGTATACACAATCACACACACACGCACACACACATAAACACTCAAACAAAATAGTGGGATGGTTGAGTTTTAGACCATGAGGCCGCCTGGGGAGACGGAGACCCTGTTTTTATCTCACGGGGATCACACACACACACACACACACACACACACACACACGCTGTGAATACTCACCTGCACGCACTGTTACATTTATACTCTGATACAAACAGCATACACAAACAGTGGGTGATGCTTGGTTACAGTAATATGTATTTTTCAGAATCACACATTGATGATTGTACATCTGCGGCCTCCATCATTACTGAGAGTGTGCAGCAGTAAAGTGCAGTATTACCTTTATTTCCATAACATGCAAAATATTCATCGACTCCGTTTAATTTGAGTGTAACATAAATGCTTATTATGCTGCTGTATCACAACTAAATTAAAACCAGCTAATTATGCTTAACAGGGCAAAAAAAAAGTCAGCTGTATAATTGTAATTTTAGGTAGAGCCATATTACAAATCACCTGCTTCTCAAACTTGTTTTCTCTAAACACACACTTTGTCTGACACACACTCCAATCACACACACACACACACACACACACACACACACACACACACACACTTTATTTTTCTCAATGGTTTGTCTAGTATAAAAAGAAAAATGTGCTCCTGATTGTGTGTGTGTGTGTGTGTGTGTGTGTGTGTGTGTGTGAACCTTCTTCATACCAGTGGAGGGCAGAATTACATTTCATAAATTAGAAACAGCAAGTGTTGATTAGAATGCAGGAGGAAGGAAGGAGGAAGAAAACAGGGGAGATGCGTGGAGGGGGTGAGGTGGAGGGGAGGGTGAGGGGGGAGGTAAGTGCTTTTCATGTGGATGTGATGGAGCTGTTTCGTTTCTCTCCCCCTCTTTATCTTTTGTTTCTATACTGTGGGTACACACTGATGACAAACAGGCAGAGGCTCACAAACATTTAGTAATTTCATGTTTTGACCAGGTTCACGTTCCTCACACTCACCTGTACACTCCATACTGAACACGTGACGAGTCCATCAGTGTCAGCGCCAGTGAAAGAAGGCTATGATGATTTTCCAACACACTAAACTTCCTGTAGAGAAACATTGAATCATGTTTATTATTCACTGACCACAAAGTGATTCCATTTGAATAAACTGTCTTAATTCTGTAAACTGATTAAACTGATTGATTTGATTACACATGCATCATTTATACTGTGCAACTTTGTTTGTTTGTGTGTTTGTTGGAGAGGAAGCAGAGGCTCACAGACTCCACCAAATACCAGGAAAAAATTCTAAATTAGATTTTTCATATATATATATTTTTAACTTGAAATATCTTTAATTCATTTGTTAATTAACATCTTCTATATCCTTCAATGACTTATTGACTGAATCAGCATGTAAAATAATCTGTAAAGTATTATCACCCAAAGAAACAATTTAAAAATTTCAGCTAATAAAAATACTGAGGTCATTTATTAATCATCTTTTAACTCGTTTGATAAGATCTACATTTCCTTTTTTTTTTTTTTTTGAGAACTCTTGAAGTTTTTATTTACACAGTAATCACATTTGGAAATATTTACCATGTGGAAGTCATGAAACGACTAATTTTTCAATACACAATGATATACACAATAACTAATACTGTACAACAATATTCACTTGAATACATACAACAAGTTTCTCTTCAGTTTGTGCAGCTCATCATGTCACTCTTCGATTCTTTTCCTTCTCTCTGTGATTTGAATGGATTTATTAAGAAAATGGAGAAGGAATAAAAAGTAAGTCATCACTGCTCTTCATCAAACTATGTTTTCTACCTCAGTGACAGATCTCAGTAACGTACAGCCTCGTATCAATACACAAAGCAGAGCACGGTGAAATCTGTGCATTAGCATTAGCTCCGGGTGCTAGTAAATGAGATGCTATGAAAATACATTAGAAATAAGGTCATGCCTCATGCAGGATCTCCTGTGTGTGCAGCCTCCTGGGTGAATGTGTGATTAGCCTAATCCCAGTAGTCACAGCTCTGCTCCCCTGATGTGGATGGAAAGATTCAGATGGTGATACGCTGCCACCGAGAGAAGCCATGTCAGAGCTGCTGGCAAAAAAAAAAAAAAAAAAAAAAAAAAAAAAAAAGGCTTTGAGCTGGCTCCCGTCCTTCACAGCAGAGACGACTGCAGGAAGGCTTTGGTTTCAAAATGCTACAAATCAGTTTGGAGGTAACTGACGTTCATCTGTCACTCACAACTGCTGACTTTTTGAAGCAAAGGAAGATGTGATTTGAATTTCAGAAAACTGAAAATTTCAAATGTCTCCTCATGATTTTTGTTTTTTCATTTTAAAATCATGTGAGGAAAAATGACCTTGCTACATTTAACTCCTAAAACTGACACCTGAATGTCATTAAAGAAAGCAGAATTTTTCTGAAGTCAGATTTCAGTTTGAAGGTAGACTTTCTTTATTGACACGTCCAGATTCTCCTCCTCCACGTCTCCTCCTCACACCGGGCAAATTAACTATCAAGGTAAACAGAGAGGGTCCAAAAATTGAAATTTCAGCCCTTAAATTGTCTGCTTTCCCACATCCTCTAGGTCTCTTCCACTTTAACGTGAAGCATTTTGGGTATTCAATCTGCATTGGTGACATCACCACTACCGCAGGGGAGCTTCTCCTCTTTATTCTTATTGGTTAATCTGGAAGCAAATAGCAGAGAAACACTCGGTTGCATGGTAATAAATAGAATATGCCAATCAAATTAAGAGCAGCGTGTCAGTTTGGACAGTGAGGAGAGTGATCCGCTATAGGTGGAGAGCGGTGGCCGGCCATATCTCATTTTATAGGTCATTGGGCTCATTTGGAGGCAGCTTTAGACGGCCTGTGTGGAGGAAAAGGAACATGGCCGTGAATATTCACACACAAATGAAATGCAGTTTCATGAAAGGAGCTGCTCTGTTTGCTGTTTGGAGGAATTTGGGGATGAATAGTTTTTACTTTTATTTAAAGGTGGAACAAAACAGACAGCTGTTGGTGTGAAATGTTTCAGATCATATTCTTTCTCATCTTTTCAGTGCTTCCCAAGCTGTGATTAGAGACCCGTAAGGTGTGGTGAGTTCAATCTGAGGGACCACATCGTTTAATAGATTCGATTTTTCTTCATTTTTCCTTTTGTTTCTGTACATTTGTAAAGTGAAGTCACTCTGGATATTATTTTTATTCATATTTTTGAAATAAAATTCTTTGTTTCATTTTTTTCATTTGACTTTTCAGTTCTGCTCTTTCATAGACGTTGTTGTTGTATGAAGTTGTTTCAAAGCCGCATCCTCACTGCCAACTGATGCTTTGATTCGATTTTAGATTTGATTTTAGAAAGTTTAGAGTGTTTCCATCTTGAACCTTCAGCAGGCATCAAATTCATAATATAAAACAACAACATGTAGTTATATCGTAGAGCTAACTGCTTCTACAACCAATCAAAAAGGATCTATGGAACATAATTAACATATTAATAATGAGAAAGACATGCTTAAAGTGAGACAAACTATATTTGTCAAGATCCATAGAAGATGTGAAAATAAATAAACATGACGAGGACATGACGGAAAAAAAAATAATATCATAGTTGGTATCATTTGGAATATTGTGAGTATAGAAAGGAACTCTGGGTAATGGCTTTGATCAGGCCCGGAGCGACCAATGAGGACACAGAGGTCACGATCTTCCATTATCTTTTTAAAACTTTCTTTTTTTTAAATTTATTAAAATGATAAGTGACAAGATGACACTTTCACACTGTGACTGTGTTCAAACTATGGTGCACACAATCAATGTCCACCAATGTCAGAGTTCAGAGGCATTATCATAAATATTATACACAATAGATCATATATGGACAGCAGATTTAAATAAACTATCCTGACTCTGTGTCTGTTATTGCCAAACTTTACCTCTGCCAGGCCATGAAGGACGTCATGTCATCAGGACGTGTGTCCAACAGAAATATGTTAAATATGTTTAACTGTGACATATTATGTGTCAGCTGTGAGACAGAAGTCAGACTCATTGTGCTGCTCTGTAATGTCGTCATGTTTCAGAATCTTTGAGGACAGATTGAGTCTCAGTGATTATTACCAAAATGTTTTAGTGATTACTCATTTATCATCACATTTCATTTATCGCTCATGAGAATTAAAGTCATTTATTTCTTATTTCAGTGCACATTATAAATAGGAAGGATTTCATTTTTAAAACTTCCCAGAATCAGTTTGTTTTCTTTCTTTCTTTTTCCAATAATAATAATAATAATAATAATAATAATAATAATAATAATAATAATAATAATAATAATAATAGTAATAATAATAATAATAATTTATTATACATAATAAAATATACATTTTCCAGCACATCTTTCTTTGTCTTTGAACACAACATTTTGGTTGGTGTAGTAACAATCGGCAGCACAAAGAAACTCCACTTCATTTCAGACTTGTCGTCGATGTGTTGGCACTGACGTTGTTTCCTGCTCTCAAAATCTCTTAAAAATGCAGATTTATAAAATATCATCAATATCTTTCCCATAACCCCTCAGCAGGCCTCGGACACATGACCTGAATATTTTTAGAATCGTGTGTGCGGCCTGGTGAGTGATTACATGTTGGAAGAGAGCAGTTTAGGAGTTTTGCTGCAGGGCTGTAAATTAGTAAAGCAATAAAGACATACTTTCACTTCCTCACTGGAGCCACTTTCATCTCTCTCTAATCAGATTATGTCATCAGTCGGTTCGGAGAGACGAGTGATGCCTCGTCCATTTACTGGAAACAAGTCGACCCTTCTTGGACATGGCAGCTCTGCAGATCAAAAGCTACCTGCTAATGAGACAGCGCGGAGAGCAGAGATAATAGAGAGAACGTCTTCTCCGTATGCAGCAGTGACTTAGAAAGGCCTTCTGAGCACCTGCCAGCCACTTTGTGTTCTTCTCTTATCTGTCACTGCTGAATGGATGACGCCACCGAGGCTTATTTATATGAATATGACAGCATATCTAAAGACAATGCCATCTGTCAAACAGTAATTGAAGAACTGCCTCCTCAAACACGAAGAGATTCCTTCTTAAATCCTTTGAACCGCTTCTTTATGAACCCAGCAGCCAGACAAACACTGATTTTTAGATTTTTATGACATCAGCAAAACTAAGTTAATTATTCAGAATAGAGCAGCTTTTTCATTTTTGGTGCTTCTACCGAGACGTTGATGGCGGCGAAGAGATGATACATGGGGCATCTCGACGAACGTGATCCTCGCCACGGACGTATGATGACTAATCTCCAGACTCCAACTGGCGTTGGCTCATTAGAAATGCGTTAAGCTCACCGGTTTGGTTTACTCCTTCAAAGGCAGGGGGAGGGAGGATGTGTTGTTGCTCCGAGGCATGTGAAAAATAGCAGGAGTGACAGATGAGTTGTGGAACGTGGATGGAAGGAGACAGGCAGCAAAATGGAAAGGGAGGATCTGTAGTCCGGCTATTTTAATGGAGAACAGAGAAATGATTCTTCAGACTGACACTTCAAGTTGGTTTGTTAATTTATCTGAGATGCTCAGACAAGTCGACATGAATAGAAACATTCATATGACACTTCAGCTTGAGAAAAGCAGCTACACCTCCATTTTGACTGCTGGGAAGGTGCGAAGGTGCAAAACAAACGTGCAAATCTGAATCAAACTCATATTCAACACACAGTCCAACTGAAATGAGATATCTGCTCTGCATATCATGTTATGTTATTTGGTTTTTGGGTTTACGACAGCATGATGCATCAGTCATCAGTCACAATACCAAGACAGAGACTGTAACCATCATCACTGGCTGATGGCTCACGTAGTTTTTTAAACCTTCAAACCTCATCTACGAGTGTGTCTTACTTTTACTTTCTTTCTTTTGTTTACTTTGTTCAGCAAACTCCCAAACTGGACCATTCATGCAATTTTGCAGGCGTGCAAACTAATCAGGTCGTCATCTGTGGCACGTTGGACAGCTTTAAAATTCACCAAACATCAAGCTTACATGCTAAACACTGTTAAATGACAGGATGTGTTCTGTTTGGATTGAAGTAGCTTGTTAACTTAAAGCACACACACACACACACACACACACACACACACACACACACACACACATTGTTTGTGTTTTTCTCTGTGCTCTTCTCACTCGTTGCGAGTGGGCGGGGCTCACTTGGAAAAAGGTGATGTCATGTGCTTCCGTGCACCAATCAGGATTTAGCAACATCTGAATAATAATTTGACAGTGTGTGGTGTTGTTTGCTTATGTTGTGAAGTCACTGTCAGTCAAGTTTGATCAAAGCATGCACACACAGATCTTAAATAATATAATCTTACTTAGATTTTTGATGATTTAATCATTGCCATTTAATGTTATTAAGATATACTTGAAATCTTTTGAAAGTTCAGATATTATGATCTATCTTCATTTCAATCAGAAAAGTTGTGTGGATGAATTTTGTGACTTAAGTTTGACATAGAACTAAAACAAAAGAGGATTTGACCCCAGACGTGTGCAGGCAGAGACAGGCCGCATACTGTACCACGCTCAAAATACTTTTTCAACTTTCAGGAAGACGTGTGCGCGGTGTGAAGGCGTGCAGCTCTCCTCCTGCTCACATGACACTCGGTACAGGCCTTGAAGGAGCAGGCAGTCATCAGCTTCAAACAAATAAGAAGACAAGAGGAGGCAGGGAGACAAGAAACAGGGCGGCGCGTGTGAACCCGAGCTCTGCCGACCTTTCATCGACGTGAGCGTATTCAGTGGGGACGCCGCCTTTCATAAGTGACACCTTGTGCTATCATAGCGGGGGCTGCGGCGCGTTTGAACGCCTCTTATCTGATGGCAAAAGAGGGAGAGAGGAAGCTCTCGCTGGGCTGCAGTGACGGTGATGGTGGTGAAGCGGATGAGTGTGTTGGGGGTGGGGGTGCAGGGATGTGCCCACAATGGTGCAAAACTTCCTCCTTTGTTTACGGGGAGGTAATTGGGACACTAAGCCTGCCGGGCGAAGCTACCCAAGCTTCCCATTTTCTCCCTCTGTCATTCTCTCAGAGCGACTGTGGCAGCTGTGGCACGTCATGGCCGCCGCCGCCGCCGCCGCCGCCGCCTCTCACCCCCATGGCTTCCTCTCTCTCTCTCTCATGATTTCCTGTTTCCTGTGTGGCTCCCTGCCTCGCCCACCCACCGACGCCCATGGCCTGGTGGTGTTGGGGGTGTGGCCACCGTAGGGGAGACGGTTGAAATGAACAGGAAGACGTTGACAGGAAGGATGGCAGGCCGCCCTCCCTCCCCCTCTACCCTCCACCTTCATCCCTTCCTCCTCCTCCTCCTCTTCCTCACCTCAGCTGCACACACAGAGAAAGTAGAACACGTTTCCTTCTTTCACTCTCACTTTCTTTGAGTGTGTTTCTCTCACACTGCAGCGTTTCTGCAGCATGCTTCAGGTTTTGATCAAGGATTTTAAAAACTGACTGAAAAAAACTTTAACTCAATTAATAACTGAATCCAAAAAAGTTTTCAGCTCCAACAATAATCCAGTCCCAGAACTTTGTTTTCATTACGTGTAATTGCTCAAATTGCCGTTTAAGATAAGTATCGATTTTCATTAGTCTGAATTAATTATGCCTTTAAATGATTGCACTGAATATGAACAATCAAAAACAAAGGTGGCAGCAGATGTTGGCTGCTTTGGCTGTACATTCATCATACTGTAGCTACCTATGGAAGAATGCTTTTAACACTTTTCTTCACAGTGTAATTATCGTCATACATCTGAGTCCTCCATTCATTCAAATCACTTCAAAGAAAACTTCCTCGACAGTCCACAGACGACTCCAGCTGTGTGAGGCTGTACGCATGTGACGAAATCACAAATACACGAAGCGTCCACTCAACTGGTGCATGTGTGTGTGTGTGTGTGTGTGTGTGTGTGTGTGTGTGTGTGTGGGGGGGGGGGGGGGGGGGGGGGTCGCTCCCCCAATTAACATTGCTGTAAACAAGGCCAACAAAGGCCAGATTTGAATAACATGCCGTGTGAGTCGAGGAAGTCACCAATTATTCGTGCGGCGAGTGTTCGCAGCGAGCGTCTCCTTATTTAACATCAGAAGAAGAAGAGTTGAATGCAACTCCTGCCTGCAGCACACACACACACACATGCACAGACACACACACGCTCGCTCCACATCACACTGATAATCCCAGCAGCCTTAAATAATTTATCAAGTGTGGATTTCCCTTAAAATAAATGACTTTGTTTTCGAATGACGCTTTCACTTATCATATGTGAATAATAAGAGGAAGAAATAAAGCTGGGAAAAGTTGAAAAACAAAACAAGGAAAAACAATAGAATCATCATCATCACAATCATGAAAAACAACGTTATTTTCACAGGTTTCTCTATGAAATAAAAGCATCATTTAATAAGAGAAATTATAACTTTAAGAGTGGCAGGGAGGTCGATAATTTGTATCAGAATGTGTTAAAAAAATTATGACATCTTGAAATACAGGAAGCACACCCCCTGGCATACACACTGACACACACACACACACACACACAGTTTTATGGCTCTCTTCTTCAGTTATGTCTGCAGCTGATTGATTTAATTAGTTTAACATACATGTGCATAATTAATGCCACATATTAACAACTCTAAATATATCTCAACACATCTTGAGCACACAATTATTTTCCAGGCACCCTGAAATAAATCACTTAATACCAGCGTGCTTAAATAAAAGCACAATATTTCTTCATATACTTGAAAACACTCCATTAAATATTAATAATTTACAGCAACACTTCTGAGGAAAATACAATATTTACATCGCATGTAATGGGGCTGTTTTCAAACATATTTTTTGAAAGAATTTGCATATTACAGCATTAAATCAACACTGATTAGAGCAGAGGACACTGAGTAAGGATTATAAGATTTAATAAATAATTTCATTGAATTCATCTGTTTGTCTTTATTTTCTCCAGACTCCAGCACGTAGGATGTGTATCATTTACAGGGAATTGATTTGCTGTTTGTTGGAACGTAAAAGCAGTTTGTTGCAAAGTGTCGGTGCTTTCCTCACACGTTGGCTGCTGCAGGGTCAGTCGCCGTGCAAACTGCATCTGAAAACAACCTGTGAAGTCTTGACTCACCGCTTTCACCACAGCTCTCGCCTTTTCTCACGTCTTCTTCTTCTTCTTCTTCTTCTTCTTCTTCTCTCCGTTCATTCTGTATTTAATGTTGCACAGCGCCTCCTTAATTGATGGTATCTTCCCAAATCACCAGGGTGCTATAGGCATGCATAGTTAATTATTAATGCAAAAAAAGTATCAAACAACACTGATCTTTGTCTGAGGCAAACAAAAAAAAATGTAATTCAGCAGAGAGTGTGGAATCAGGAAGGCTGTCTGTCACACATCTTTTTTTTTTTTTTTTCAAAGTAAAACACAAATAAGAGAACATGCACTTAGGAACTTAACCTCCTTTCCTGACTCCCCCCCATCCTCGCCCAAAAATCAGAGAGAATTCAGCCGGGCGTGTTTTGTGGCGGGGATAAGCACCGTGGTTAAGGTTTTGCTGATTTTCATGTAATGACTGGCAGCCGTAACACCTGGCACTGTGAAATCTAGAAATTAGCACACTCCGGGGAAACAAATTGCTTTGTTGATGCAGAACGTTATAGAGAGGGAAAAAAACAACATCAGCTTGACATTGGCTCTGGATGCATTTGTATGCATGTTTTATTTTTCAGAACTTTTAGCGTCAAACTGAAGCAACATACATACAGGCGTGATTTCTTCTCTGTGCATTGAACTTTTTGATGCTGACCGGCACACTGCTGTTCTCTCTTTGTTTCACAAAGTAGAACTTTGTCTGTAACTTACAAACAGTGTTGTGAATCATACAAAGAGACATAATGATAATTATCTCCATTCAACTCAAGCCTTTCTGGTCTGCTCAGACCGCCCAATCAATTTCATTCCCGTGTTAAAGTGTTCTGTAGAATCATTGGATTCATACAGTGTTCCTCTACACTAGAATACAGTTATCATTAAAAATACATCAACTCTCTCTAAGCACTGACTTTTGGTGGACGGGATGTTGACTTCAGAGACAGTCAGTGAGTGAGTGCTATCGACTCGACTGTATGTCCAAAATGTCAAATACATTTTTCCTGTAATCCAGTGGATCTTTACATTATTTCCTTTGCTTTAAATGTTGGATCATTTTATCAACTCATAAAGAAATCATTAGATTTGTCTGAGTTACTCAAAGTAAGATACATGTTTTTCATCAGACAGTGATGCAACTATTTTGAGATTAAAGCGATGAGATACAAAGACATTTCAGGGCGTAGCCAAGATTTTTAAAATAATGGAGGGTTTAGGTAAAATAAAAATACACGTCTGTATTTTCTGAATCCTTCCTTCACTGCTGGTGTTCAGTGAGAGCTGTGCTCCTGTTTCCATAGCTGCCAAATCCATCCTTCCCCAAAATCAGTCTAAATATTGTTCTGACATGGATTCAAAACGCTAACCCGTGTATGAAATGTGTACACATGTATTGGAACAAAAGTTAGTAAATCTCTGCATGTCTTTGACCCTTTGTTTAGTGACGTCCGATGCAGGGAGCTGAGCCACTTCACTCCTCCCAGAGGTCCTTTTCCTTCCAAGCCGAGCAGCGACGGAGGCATATTTTAGAGATCTCTCCCTCTCCGCTGAGGCATCTTCTTATCCTGTCAATCAGCAGCCCGCCTCCACCCCGGCTCTGCGCGGGGCTGAGCAGCTTGGCGGAGATGCAGGGTGATGATGAGAACTCGTCGCAGCCTAGCAGGGTTTCCTCCTCATCAAGCTCAGAACAAAGGGGGGCCCGGTCCGCTCGGCTGCTCTAAATACAGCCTGCAACATGCCCCAGCCAACTGCTTAACACACTCTGCTTTTATATGCAGACGTGAAAATAGAAGTGTGGATGCCGGAATCGGTCACAGGATGGAGTTTCGTTGTGTTTGGATGTCGGGTGAAGTGGTTTGACAAAAGTTACAGTACATTGGATGTTTTCACAAACAAAACAAAACAAAAGAACTGCTGTATAATGAACATTTGACGAAGTCAGAGGACACACTGAGGAGGAGGAAGAGGAGGGTCAATCCAAAAAGAACACAAGTGGCTAAAATCCACATTAAAATAAAGGTGAAGATTTGAACAGATGATGCAGCTGTTTTCAGACACCAGGAAAGGAGTGCCTGACTACAGACAAGATTTCACTCATTAACCTGTGTGGCACTGCCTGATGTCAGACACATTTGTCAACTTGTTACACTCCAACAACAAGTCGGTGGAGTGGGTGGATTTCAATCTCTATGTCCCATAGTACAGAGTGACTGGAAATGTTTTATACTGGAGAAGTGGCAAAATTACGCTCAAAGATGTCAGACTAAATTTGCTTGATGTGTGAGTGCGCTGTGATGGACACTATTGTGCCACAATGCACTAAGAATACTGAGGAGCTGTCACAATGAGAACAATTCAAACACACTGTGGATGTGTGCAGATTGAAAGTGTACAACTTTTTGTATCTGCAGAGAAGATTTATACCAAAACATGATTTAAAGATGTACACCAATAAAAGTTTGAATCATATTCACACTTACATTGCGTTTAATATAAAGCACATTTTGTACTGAACTTGAATTCTCTTGATTAGGCTGGCCGTGTAGCTGCAGTTTAAAATGGATTTTCATTTAGAAGCATGTGTGAAGCATTTCACAGTGTGATCACTTAAAGGATGAATGAATACAGCCAATAATCAATGTCCATGTGACTTAGAGACAGAACCTATCCTGTGTTTTGAGAAGCAGCTCCTTCGTTTCCTTTGTGCACTGCACTGTGGAACATCAAAATGTCAAAGTGTTTTTTAGTCTGCATACTGACTGAGCAGATTTACAATATCCAACAGATTATAATGTGACTGAGGTTTGCAGGCCCTGATAAAATCCAAAGCTGCTGTAGAGGCTTGTGAAGTTCTGATTGTACTACAGCTGGTATTTTCTGTGTATGCTAATGTGTTTAACACAGGTAGTCTGCACCACACACACACGTTAAGCTGACCTTATGGCCCTGAGCAGATGACAAATGTCGACCCTACACAGCTGGGCGGATGTGGAAAGTATCATTTAAGCATTCATATGCAAACAGGGATGCATCTTTTGTGAAGTGAAATGTCACACTACAGTTGCAATTTAGTTGTCCATCAGAGCAATTCTTACATAATTTCCTCTCAGTACTAAACAATAAGGTGGTTCAATAAGGTGAATCTTGCATAATAACTGTAAAAGCAGCACAGAATGATTCAAAGCTCTCAGCAGAGTTTCTTCTTCCTCTTCGTCCTCCCCTCCATCGGGTCCTGAGGGTTGTCCGTTGGGTCCACGTGTTGCAGCACACCAATCTTTGCATTTTATTAATAAATCATTGAAATGATCTTGTTGACAGTCTTTGCTATTGAAATGAAGTATGCAGCAGTTTGTAGCATGGAGCTGTGAACTTAAATGGACATCACTTAAACTGACTGTGTAAAAAGTGAAGTTTACTGATTGCAGTGTTCTGGTGCTGTTATGAGCTGGTGATCAGATTTTTGTTTCTTTGCAGTCCAATGATGGAATTTAACATATAAAGTCAATATCAAGCTCTTATGAATGAATTACAGATGATGATCTCACTCTAAATGACAAACCATGAATCAACTGAGTCTGTTACATTATTTAATGCACACATATGTAAATATATTCATGCGTACCAGCATTTAAATGGGTTCATGTACCTGCACTATGCAAGATATATGAATTTGATATTTTCTAAAGGTAAGAAGAAAGTGGCTTAATATGCAGTCTGACAGGAAGTCATTCACATTACAGATAGTTCAGTTTTATTATAACACAGGTCTTATTTTGTACATTCAACCATCAGTTTGATCTGTTAACACAAAACTGTCCTTGTCAAGGTAACTGCTGCAATCTGGAAAGTGGAAACTGAAGCTGAGGGCCAGAAATCTAAAACAAAATGCTCCAAAGAAGTGACTGGAGAGTGGAATGCTTTTCACCTGAACCACAGTCATCTGAAATATTTTAATATGGAAAAAAAAAAAAAAGGATTATTGCCACATTATTATACATAGAAATAAATGAGCCTTTTTTTCACATAGTGTTCTGTGTGTTTGCCCTCCCATCATGAACAACCTTCTCCAGACAACAACATTTCAATCCTGGCGACAAAGAGCAGAGCAGCAACAACAACATGTTCAAGTCCATCATCTCATCCTGTGTGTCATGCTGCTAATGTGGAAGGGCGTTGCTAAACGGCCCGGCCTAACTTTGGACATCACATCTGTTAAACTGTCAAAAAACATTCAGCACACACACACACGCACACACAGACACACCTCCCTCTGCAGCCTAATTGCTGCCTCTCCGTGTTCTGTCCTGTCTGTTTCGCTCTGGGCTGGAGGGGTGGGGGCTTGGGGGTGAGGGCTGGGATGAAGCCACCCTGCCTGGGACAGACTTCACCTCTTTCTCTTCTCTCTCTCTCTCTCTGTATAACTCTATATGTGTCTCTCCAGGGCAGCATGTCACCTCAGTTTATGTCTGTCCGACAAGCTCTAGAGGAAAGAGCGATTAAGTGTCGTGCGCTAAACGGACATCTATGCTAATCTGGATACAAATGTGAGTCTGAACAGAGGCGAGGCACTGTACTGCACACATGTCACATTGGCTGTGTTGATCATCTCCATTATTGCCTGCACGCTGCAGGGCTCGTTTCCATCTACTTCACATTGATTTACATGGAACACATAAACAGGTCACTTTTCTCTGTTCTGCCGGTTTCAAAGCATAATTAGATTACATCTGTACAATTCAAAACAAATCCAGTCGCACACTGCCACAAACACTCAACATGAGTGTAGACATCATTTTCTCTCTTTGGTATTCAAGTTTTTGAAACATGTGACTTTTGACAGAAGACAACAAAAACACAATCCTGGTCTGAGAAATGAAAAGTTCAGAAGAAATAAAATGCACCTCATTCAGAGCTTTCACTTCTACTCCCTTAATTCTCTTCTTTGGTATAACCAGTACCTTTACGAGACCAATGTTAGCTACCTTTAGGTAGATACAGAGTCAGTTCTCTGACTGTCCTTATGAGGTGTGTACTAATTCAGTCTATGAGTGATTGTGAGGGCTGCTACAGTCATCTATGTACGGGCCTCACTGATTGCTGTACAAAAGCACAACTTTAGAACTTTATTCAGTGATTTTGGTGAAACTGGATCAGATTTTATAAACAATATATTTGCTGCTTTTCCCTCTGATATCTTTAGCCTAACCACTTGCTAAAGTAGCTAACAGCTAATTGACTGCTGCTAGGTTCGAGCACAGCCTCTGATCATCACTGAGGTGATTTACAGACTTTCCTGATGGAAAGATTATTGAGTAACTAAGGTCAACCGTCCAACCATGTTCATTGGAAGGTAGCTGATAATGCTACCTGCAATGCACACTTGCTATTGACAATTGTAAAGGCTAATGAATGTATGTGACATGTCCCTCCCAATCAGCCTGTTTTTACATTAGCAGTTAACAGCAGGTCTGTTTTGTATTTCATGGGAACTTTAAGGTCCATACAGGAGAATCACAAAGTCACAGGATTGGCTGAATCAGTTACATATCGATACCTACTTAAAGTAACCTTCAACACTACTTGTAGTCTTCAGCCCCAACTGATGCTGACTCAGGGGACATCACTTGAGGACATTTTGAGACTTCACACAGTTCCCTCTGGTGACACTAAAAGCTTTAGACAACTTTCTTTCACATATGCAGTACCTCACTGCTGAGATAATATCTCAGTTGGATTATATGACAAGCATAACTTCATCTCAATGTCTATCCAGACTAGTCTATCATCTGCCACTTTCCCATATCTGGCTAATTTTGCCAATTGAAATGATAGAGCAGACATTTATTAATGCTAGATTATTGTTATTAGTCCCAGACGTGCTGAAAGATTGATGACATGCACAATTTGAAGCTGCACAGGATTTGGTCATTTCCATTTTGTCTGATATGAGAAAATGTTAAGAATTCAGAAACCTGATACTTTAAGCCTTCACCAATTCAGCAGAACAAATGTTATTCCCTTTTCCTGTGGGCTGACTAAATGTTCTCTCATTGGTTAACACGTCAGGTACATTTTTTTGCACAGATGGCAATTAAAATAGTTTGCTAAACCCATCGGTAAGGGTCTTGCAAACAACTCCTTTATCACAATGGAAGACAACACCCTCAGCTAAGCTGGTATTGGATAAAAAAAGCATGTGTTGTAAAAAAGAAAAAAAAGAAGAGTGGAGTGATGAAGTTGGCCAGTGAAACGAGACGAGTAGCAAGAGTAAGTCTTATTTATATCTCTTTGTTGGAGCTCTTTCAAGGTGCTGGCAGATTGAAGAATCTGGTGGGCGGCAGAATCACATAGCGGATGGCCTTAGTGTCATCTGCACATACCCACTGCCTCACCATACATAACATAGAGTCTACTCATGTTTCTAAAATACTGTACTGCATATAGATGGTGACAGGAGGCAATGTGGTGCAGCATTCACAGGTAGTCATAGTTGATTTATGGAGGAGTAAAAATCCTTAAAAACAATTATTATAACTTCATCACGGTGATTAATCATTAAAATGTTTTAAGAAAATTCTGCCCTGGAATTCTTTATTACAGCTGCTGCACAGCTGGATTTAAATATTATTCTGAATATATTTAAAGTTTATGACCACATGACAAGATATATTATTCCAACAGGTAGTCATTAACTATTAATCTACCAGTAATGGATGCTTCATAAGAGACGTATAAAAGGAGAATTAGAATAAGCGTTACTAAAGTTTCTGTTTGATCAGTGTACTCTTCATATACAACTCAGCCTGTCATCAGAAGAAAAGTCATGAGAATTTGTTTGAAAAGCTTGTTTTGTTTATTTCTAACACAGGGCTGCCACTATGATTTATCAGATTATTGTTGGTCTGTTAGTCCATAAGATGTCACCAAAGAATTCATTCTTCATTTAAAGATATTCAACATGTATCTACATATTTGAGATGATGGAAACAGTGTTTGGCATTTTTCCTGATGATCTGAATGAAGGCTTAAACATTAAAGGACACCGAGTCTAAAAACTATATCAACCCTTTAAAATCACACTGCGTGACTTTAGATTAGACAATGTAAAGTAAAACACCAAAGACACTGTGTCCTCAGTGGTAGCTACAGCTGCTCTTCAGGTTTGATGTCATGTTGCAAATGTGCTGCAGAAAGTCGATGTTGGGATGAATGAGGAGTCGGTTAGAGCATTGCAACGCTGATGTAAATCTCCTGCTCGTGTATCAGAGTCGTGCGTTTTCTTTGTCATCTGCCAATAAGACACTCGCCTGCTAATCATGCCTACTGTATATTGTCACAGAGCAATCCTCTGCCACATTCCCCAGTGAAAAACTACATCCGTGAGCGAAACAGATTTCCACAATCTAAATCAATCGTCCATCCATCCATCTTTCCTATATCCTCCTTACAGTCTGCAGCCCTCCCATCTCGCTAGGAAACCCATTACTCTCAGCACACAGTAACCCGGCGCGTGAGATGTACAATTAAAACCTTATTTCTGCTGAAGGAAATTAGATTTAATGAACGGCGGGCTGGGCAACAACAGATGGTTCGTCTTATTGGAGGCACAAAGATAGACTGGGTGTTTGAACGCCTTCAGATCAAATGCCAGTGGTTATCAATTAGGAGTGGAGGTAAGCTCCTGACAACATGAAACAGAGCGGAGGCCTCACCGCCGTGGCCCTCACCTTCACTGCTGGGAAGGAGATGTTACGCTCACACTGTCGCTAGGAAGAGATGGAGCCTTTCCATATGCTGGTGTCAGGAATGCTGCACGAGCACAGATGTTGTATAATGTCAAATGAGAAATTTTGAACTAATGAATAAAAAAATGTGTTTATGATGAACCCTACAGTTCTTTCCAACTTAATAGCCAGGTAAGGCAGGGTGAACACCGTTTCTTACCATCACAGAGAGCCGTCTCACTTCATATATAGCGAGGGACTTGAGGTTTTCCCTCATTCTCTTACTATCCTAAATGTATTCTTAATCATACAAAAATTAAGAAAATAAGAATAATTAAAAAATGCTAAATTTTGAGTACTTTTGGGAGCGGCTACTTCCGTGCCGTCATTCTGCTTCAAAGAAAAAAGATAAATGATGATGCCATTAAAAGTGAACTAATTAAGGAAGGCTTCTTTTAAGAACTCATTAACTGCAACCTCATTTACATAATGATGCATATTAATTAAGTTTTAATGAATCTGAATTTCCAGCAAGCCGCATTTCTTTGGCTGTGGAACAAATTGAACAAATTATTTAAAAGTGTTCTTGAATCTACTTTTCACACCAAAGGGGAGAGAGAATGCAATCATTTGTAGAAAATCATATTTTTTTCCCTCTCCCCAGCCTGTGCCCATCTGTTAATTATTTTTAAATGTAATCATTTACCCTTTTGTTTCACTCCCCTCCAAACCGATTCGGGAGGTAAGGGACCGGTGCTAAATATTGCAGAGTGAGTAAAAGTCTGAAATGTGTGATTACGAGGCAGATGAAAGATTGTGTTTTTGCTTGTTGTCATGTGGGATGTGGAGCGATCAACACTTCAGTGGACTGTCTGTTACTCACTAATGTGTGGTGTGTGTGCCGAGTAGCAGTCATCCTGCTTTGGGGTCTGCATGTTTCCTGTCACCTGCACACATTGATGGTGACGACTTAAAGTGTTACGCATTATTTGAAAGGTATCAGCAAATATAAAGACAAAGCATTAACAGCAGAAATGCCAGATCATTTGGGAGATCCAGTATTCACTACTGTAGTACAGAACCATTCAGAGGAATGGTAATATTTTTCTGAATGATACTGGGCCTGAAAGTAGAAGTCAGATAGCACTGCAGAATGTCACCATGAAAGGAGTAAAAAAATATATAACAATTATTAAATGAATTATTATGAAGAAGTACTCAGGTCATAGGGGACGGTGGTGCAGTGGTTAGTACTGTCGCCTCACAACAAGAAGGTTCCCGCTCTCTGTGTGGAGTTTTCATGCTCCCCCTGTCTGCGTGGGTTCTCTCCAGATTCTCTGGCTCCCTACTACAGTCCACAGACATGAATTTAACAGGTTAATTGTTGACTGTAGATTACCTGTAGGTGTGAATATTAGTGTGAATGGTTGAATGGTCAGCTGAGATAGGCTCCAGCCCCACTGTGGCCCTGATGAGGATAAGTTACAGATAATGGATAGATGGATGGATGGATGGATGGATGGATGGATGGATGGATGGATGGATGGACTAAGGTCATAAGGTCATGACTTTGGGTCACATGTAACCTCAAAATCTCAGCTGTGTGCTCTGCTTGAAATAAATAAATCTGGGCGGCTGTGGCTCAGGAGGTAGAGCGTGTCGTCCACTAATCAGATGCTCCTGAAGGCTGCACCATCGGTGTGTGAATGTGTATGAATGGTTAGCTCCTCAAACTGATGAGCAGTTGGCACCTTGCATGGCAGCTAATGCCAGTGTATGAATGTGTGTGAATGGGTGAATGAGATATGTACTGTAAAAGAGCTTTGAGTGGTCAGAAGACTAGAAAGGTGCCTTATAATAGAGGCATTCAACTAGTCATCAGCATACAAGTAACACATTTAACCACTTCAACCAACTACAACATAAAATATGACAGTAATGTCATAATATTAAAATGGATAAAAAAGATTTTCAGTTCATTTTTACTGAAGTCAGATTTAAGCATTGTATATTTTTACACTGTGGTATTCTAATTTTACATAAGTCAGTGATCTAAATACTGATTGGTTACATCAAAATCTGAATGGCTGCTGCTGCCACAGTTTTTATATATTTGTACATTTGTGTGTCCACTTATGGAAAAGTAACAATAGCACATGAAGAAATACATTTAAAAATGTACTTCAGTAACAGCAAGAAAGAATTATTAAAAAAACAAAAAAAACATTTTTTATTACAGTATTATTATAATTGAGGCATTAGCATGTGATGAGCATTATAACTGTTGCTAGTATTTTAGATACTGGTGTGTGTGTTATCATATTTATGAAATCATTATTGTTAATGTATAAAGTACAGCTGTCAGATAAAAGTGGTTTAGTCCATTTCCCTGAAATATAATGAGAAAAAGTACAAAGTAGAATAAAATGGAAACATTCAAGTAAAGTATAAAAGTAAATGTACTTAGTTACTCTTCGACATGGTGACTGACTGTTCACATGTCCTTTGTGTCCATATGACATGTTTTCGGTCATACATGATATATCTTTGTCTGATTCTTATAGTTTTGTTTCATATGCTGTTTTATTGGCTGAGGTGTGAAATTTATGATTAGATTTTGTATTGTATTTGATTCTTGTAATGTGTTTGTGCATTTTAGTGTTGGTGTAGTGGTCTATGTTGTAAATGATTCTTTGGAGCAGACTACAGTTGACATGGTTGATGTTGATTAAAAATAGTGAAACGCTGTAAAAGTGTGCATTTCCTGTTTTTCACCATCTATAATGTTCTCTGGAGTGATCTCAGATTAAAGTTCATTCCACCATTGTTAATCTGTTTGTGGAGATTCAGATTAATACGTACAATATGAGCCTCAAACATTTCAGAGCCATGCTAAGCAGTAGACTGTATCTCTCTTACTGTTATCTTTGATAGCGTGAAATCAACAGCTGCTGCTATTTGTAATGTTCATGTGGTGTGTTTTCAGGCAGGAAAGACAAAAAAAAAAAAAAAAAAAAAAAACTCTACAAGCCCAGCCTTGTTTTCCAGAGAGGCAAACACACACACAAACGCATACACACACACACACACACACACACACACACACACACACACACACACACACACACCTGTTCAGCAGGTTAGTTTGGGAATAGGTTAGGGCTCTGGAGATGGGAGGAGGACTCGGGGTCCTTCACGGATAGAGGCAGGCCGGCGCTACGGGAGGACGCTTGAACCAATAGCAGCAAAACACAAACAACGCACTTCCTGCGTTGGCCGTCCCAGAGGATGATTGGTGGAGAAGTCTCTGAGGGTTCAGAACCCACCCACTCGCCTCCTCCTCTTCTTCCCTGTGGTGAGCTCGAGGCCTCAATAGAAAAAACAGAAATCGTCGATGGCGTTGGCCGGGTACTTCTGACAGCGAGTGCCTACCTCGGGGGAGGTCAGAAGTCAGCGATTCATACGAGACAAGCTGGCGATGCAGTGTAACCGAAAATGGAAAGCAGATGTTCGTTAATTAGGGGAAATGTGACTGACAAGACTTGAGCGTCGAGGTACATGAGCTCGCCCGCCATCCAGCAGCTGTTGTTACCCGACTTCATTGTCAGTCTCGTACACAAGTCACAGCTTCCCCGCCGAGCCGGGCCCAGACGCCCAGCACCCACAATTATCAAAATAGAATTAAGCTTGATTGAATCGAGCAGATTTTCTCCTGAATATTTTTGGTGTTTTTGTCTGTGTGCGCTTTTGTGTGAATGAGCAGCTATACTCACACCACCTTCTGGAAGCTTCCTCCTCCTTTTCCGCTTCTCTTTTTCTTCAGTCCTCCCGTCTCAGCTGCGAGAAATGCTGCTAAAGACAGACCTACAATGATTTACAGAAAAAACACACACACAACAACAAAAAAACACAAATAAAGATTTCTCATTCGGGGAAATTGTACATTTCCCTGGATCGCTTTCCTGTCTGAAAAAATCTCCCTCAAAATTGCTCATATACAATTGTTGGTGAATAGGAGAGCTCATCAGCATTTTAGTGAACCTTCTGTGTTATTCTGTCCAAGTCCTTTTTCAAAGCATATCCTCCGATCTACAACACACAGTGTAGACGCTCAGAGTCCTCTGGTGGGCTCGTCGAGTGTGAGACCTTTGACTGAAATTCACATTCTGTCTTTATATTACATGCTAACTTGGTGGTGAGATGGTTTTCATTGATATGAGTGTATAATGCACGTAAGATCTCTCTCTCACACACACACACACACACACACACATTACACCTCTGGTCAACAACATAATCCTGTGAAATTGATGAATGGCTACACATTAGGCCCATTCAAACAACAGATGTTAATTCACTTCACATGAGCATTATCAGATCATTTGTGTCAGGCAGCAGAATATGAATGACACAGATTATCTCAGATTTGGGGCCTCTGCTGGCAAACCCCACCTTCCTCCAGGCCTCTAGGTAACACTCCTGATTATTGCGTGTGTGCGTGCATGTGTCAAAAAGGTGCCATTATGTCTGCGTGTGTGAAGGATGATGTTTCTGCCGAAGGACAAGGAAGCCCCTTCGGACCTGGAGAATGGTGCCTGATGGGAAACGGAGCTGGGGCCCATGCACTGTTATTTATGCAGAGTGAGCTCGCAGGTGACGTAACTCACCCTCTGGTGGCCACGCTGAAGGCCCTCAGCTCTTGGGTGACTGTGGCTCTGAACAGCTGTTGCGTCTCTAAACATTCAGCTTCATAGTCTCAACAGAACTGAATAGACATTGTTAATTCCTGCACTGTGTTTGACTCTAAACTCATCATTTCACCATGGATTCATTTGATTTATTTTGAGTTGTCAGCCTATTGGTCGACTACAGTTGTTGTTATGCTAACCAACACTGATCATTAATTATTATAGTTATCATCCATGGTATCTATTCACTCTGGAGACTAGAAAATGGTTTGATTGCTTGAACAGACAGCAACATTATGTCCCCATTGTACTTGACAAAGTGACCCACAAGCTGAGTCTGGGTTTGAAACTGGATTCCACCCGACGGGGCGCAGATGCGCCATGTTGTGTGTGCGCCGCGGTCACTGCAGTGATACACCGCAGTCAGGCTCTGTCGCGATCCGGTTCAGAAACATCCCAGAAGCGGGGTAAGCTTTCTTCATCCAGCAAAGATGAGGGAATATCAAAATAATTGAAGCCTTATTCACACCAAACCAGGCACTGCTATGTAAACACCAGTCATTTAAAGGTGGTTAGCGTGAGTGTGGTAAAAAAAAAAAAAAAAAAAAAAGCTGACGTGGTCCTGCAGTGAAAAAGTCAGAACAGAATCCATTTTCGCGAAATCGGAACACAACATCACACTGTGGTGGCAGAGAGAGAGCAGCGATGATCAGGCAAGCTAGAGTGGATCAGGAGAGGGAGTGGTGGTCACGAGAAAGCCGGTGAATCAGAGAAACATTAAACATTATTTCTGCTTGTCACACACCCGTACACTGTGCCACAACCCGCCACTAATCACCACAACACTTGATTTGGTGTGAATACAACATAAAGGACACGCTCCATCCAGATGGTCTGGGAGCAGTTCTAATGGGACAGCAAGGTTATACCCACAATGGGCCAGCCTCGCTCTAATTGTGTGGGAGGGACCCAAAGCTGGGCTAGCGTCACAATGTAATTGTCCTAATAAGGAAATGAATTCAAAAACCTGATTACACCTTCTCACAGGTCTATTCAACAAGCTTCAGCTTGAGCAGAGGCTGTGGGGAGTAACAGAATGCTCCAGACTGTCCAGACTGCTGACAGTTGACTGCTGCAATTAAGTGCTGAATGACACACGATATCAATTCATCATGTTATATCCTCATAACATATGAAAACACAAGCAATAGTCACGTCCAACATATTAGAGTGAGTACATTGTCCTGAAACTTCTAGAAACATCTGCTCTTAAATCTTTAATTTGATTCATCACAATGTTCTCACAATACTCATCAGACCATGTGAGCATCTCCGAGAGTAACAGTTCTACCGTCAAACTGTTGATGCTATCACTCTCATCTCTGTTTGGGTCAAAGCTGATCTTGTTTACTCCACACACAGCAGACTTTCCCAGGACTCAGAGTCTTGTACTGCTCAGTTTAAACCATGTCTTCACAGCTGTGGTGAATGAAAGCCTGGCAGGAGTTATTTTTATTCTCTTTACCAAACCAAAGGGAAGGAAGAACAACCCTCTCCTGACTCCTACAACAAGCAGCGTCCCTGGAGGGCTACAACCGAGGCAAAACAAAGAGGAATATTTCAAAAAACGCTGTGTTGAGAATAACTCAGAAATTTGAAAGCACGTCGGACTCCAAAGGTAAAGCGTTGCACTAGCAGCCACCGAGGTGCTGTAATTAGGTCAGGTGACACACAGGGAAAAAGTTTAACTTTGTGGACCTCTTCCCCTTCCCCCCGTGTTTCTTCTGTACCATCTGCCAACACACGAGACACCTAGTCCTTACTTAGCTTACAGGCTAACCCTGCTTCATACACTCATACACTCTAAACAGAAAGACTTTACAAAGTCAGGTTTGACAATGGAGCTGGGAGGTTGGGGGCAACTGACAACTGAATGCAGAACGTGGACATTTAATCACTGAATACATGATGGTGATGTTATCACCTCAACACTTCATTCATGGTTCTGATTTGAATTTGATTGAATTTGGTTTCATTTGTTGTAAATTCAAGCTCAACACTTCCTCCATGTTTAAACTGAACACATCCTGCTGACCTCTGAGCTGTCACTCATATATGACATCATCATGACAGGGATCAGCTGTCGTATATATAATAGCTTGGCCTGAAATCCTGCATACATTTTACACACTGATGACTGTTTTTCTTTGTGCTGTTGTATTTTACACTGTAACTGGCTCTGGTGTTTAGTTTGCTGAATGGTTGTGGACATCTAGTGAGGCCACTGAAGTTATCATTTTGTTATTTCACTGGCTTCTTATTGGCTCACTTTACCAGATTGTTTCAGCTACAGTAATCATTGGTCAACAGTGGCGCAGCCATCTTACTGGCTCATATGATGGGAGTGGAGTCGACTGAAGGTGCTGGCTATCCTTACAGTTGCCCTTTGGGGCTAAGTACAGCATCAGGCATGTGCTTGGCCTCATTATCCCAGATGTGATAGAATCAGACCACAGAGCAGCTGGATGGACGTCACATGACTCTCCGTCCATGCCTCGGCCGTCTCTTTAGCCCCCAGACTGCTGTGTGAGGTGTCAGGCCTCCACTGGTCAATTGAGAGGAAGAGAAGCGGGGTGATTAGTCTGGGTTGGGGGTGTCCATTCTTCACAATCAAGCAGCTGGACACAACAAGATGATCATCATTACATGGCGTGTAAATGCATTTTTTCAGACACTGCCTTGCCCGACCACCTTCAGGCAGTGCCAGCCCCCCGCCCTAACAACCTCTCCTCCAGACAGACCCAGCTGTAATGGGACTAATTGGGCCGGACACCACAGAGGGACAGCAGCGTATCTTCTATGACGTGAACCCCCTATACCCATTTAACATCTGCAAAATATGGTCGGAAAATGCTGTCGCTTAATTAGCTACAAGGTCTGACCGATCAGGACAGCTCGTTTACTCGGACAGTAATGGTGTCATGTCTCAGACAGCTAATCGCAGCTGCTGTGTGTGTGTGGATGGTGATGTTATCCCTCCTGACTATCCTAAAGCAGGACGGACAGAGGCTGACCTTAATTGCAGTAATTTATTTAGTAGCCATACTGTGCGACTCGGCAGCCGGACTGCGGACACGCAGTCACCCACATTGTCCATCCTCCAATCAAAAGGCTGCTCTCATTACGCCGCCCTGGGCCAAGACAAGAGGAGCTAATGAATTTCATTAAATCATTGAAACAGACTGAGTGTCCAGATGATCAGGAACAAGAACACAGAGGCTTGTTCTGTCCACAGCCTGGAAAAGAGAGCGTAAACTGTATAAAACATAGACATAGGACTGCCAAGATGGAGACGACCAGAGCCGTCGTGACGTCATGGAGACTGCCTCTGCTGCCTCTAATGGGCAAAGACCTAGAGTCTGGGTCAAGTATTAAGGCGGGCTGAATGAAACAAGCCATCTGTATTACCTGTCAATCAAAACAGCCACGCTCTTAATTCTGCATAACTTCAATTCTTAATATCATTTGAACAGGTGAGTTGTATAAAAATTCACCCTCAGTACAGTTGTCATGAACGGGGAAATTAGCTACAGAGACCAAAACTGTTTTTTGTACCAGGCTGTAAACATGTTTATTTCTGCTGTGAAGTTGGACATTTTAACATGGGGACTTATGAAGACTGACTCATTTTATAGCCAGCCTCAAGTGGACATTTGAGGAACTGCAGTTTTCGGTACTTCTGTGTTGGTTTCACTTCACAACCACAGAGGCTGCTGCATGGTCCAGATCAGCAGACATCCTATATGTGAAAGCTATAGATAATATGGAAGTGTCTGTAATAATATATTACAAACATTTACACATTTTACATATATACTGTATATGAAATTTCATACATAGAGGTCAGTGTAGTAGTAGTAGTAGTATGGTTAGTGCTACTCAGCCTTAGCACAATTGTGCAGTTGTAACAGTTGTAAAATAACACCCTGTGATAGATGTGATGTGATTATGAGCTGTAGACTCTTACTCTGTTGAACACCTGGACAGAAAAATCTGCATAATTCCCAGTATTGAACTTTGCACAACCACAGCTGTCTGGCCCTGTAAATGTCCAGTTCACCTGAAAGTCCTCTGACACGTTAAACATCAGGTAGATTTCACCTTATTATTGGAGTTTGAAGTTGAATATAAGGTCCTGTTTTGTTTTTTCCTCCACTCACCCCTTAAATAACATGACTTGTGGATTTTAATTGCTTTCTATTTTCAGAAAGAAAATGTTTGGATATATTTTCTACTTAGATAGATAAATAGACAATAAAATAGTAGTTGACCTCAGCTGCTAGACTTATGAACTACAACTAAGACGAAGAGTATCGAAAAAAGAAAAAAGAAGAGTCTCCTCAATTCACTTTTATGTGTAAAAAAAAAAAAAAAAAGTGGGCAGTTTTGAATTTGGGGTTTCTGTCAGAGCTACAGAAACACTTTTTTATAGAGTCAGTAAAAGTGATAGTGGGCTCTTGTTTGGAACACAGCAATAAAACTTAATAATGATCATTCAAAGACACGCTTTTCATTGTGCTGCTCTCCCAAATGCAACGCCACGCTAACTGCAGCCAATCAGGCGAACAAACAAACAAGCCCCGCATGCAGACCAATAACAAGTCATCTATCCTCAATTTTCACTGTCCCTCTTTCTTTTTTCTCCTCTTTTCTTCTCCTCTGGGCAATCTTCCACTCCTCATATACATCTGTACAAATTGATTTCCTCTTTACAAGGGAAGATAATGACTGTGGCAACAGAAATACCTGTAAGTGAGGGATAATTACACTGCAAGACACCACCCGCTGAGTCCCTTTCTCCAATCCCCCAACAACATGAATTTTAAGCTTCAATAGCACTCAACACCGTCACACCAATGAGGCCGAGATTTGATTAAAATTATAGTTCCTTTTGCTCCTACTTCATCTATTAAGATAAGCATCTTGTTCAGGACATTTTTATATACATATAAAGAGGGGCCGCTACAATTTAACATTTCTACCCTGCTGTTAGACATGAAAGGGAACGCGGTGGGGTCCACTCGTCTGTTAGCTACCTGTACAAAGCTGCCGCTGACAACTGTGCAACAACAATGCAGTTCTACCTCTCTCTCTCTCCCTCTCTCTCCCTCACACCCTCTCCCAGCCTCTCTAACAAAAGGAAAGGAGTCAGGCGTCGTCTCGCCGATGAGACAGGGAAACATTGTTTACTCCCATTTGTCTTGCACATGGAAAACATCAAGCTCACCAAACTGAAGTAAAGCAATGTTAATGCATGAGTGCAGCTTGTGTTGTGAAAATGTCATCGCCCGCCTCCATGCGAAAACACAGAAGACACGTTCAAATGCAGCAAAGCTGGGTCATAACATTTCTCTGTGTGTTATGTTGTAATCTACGGAGATCAAGAGTACACTGCACATACTGTACACTGCACTGTATGACAAATTGCATCCAGCATTTAATAATAAAGGAAGTATTCAGCCAGTGGAAATGAACTCCGGAAAAATAATTATCAGCACTGATGATAATCGCTTTAGAAGAGCATTGTCCTGCTCATTTTGGTTGTTATTACTGAATCCACGCTGCCTTTGTAAGATTCCAACTGTCTTTTTATTGTTTTTATTATTGTGTTTGATCACTGATTATCACTGTCACTTATTAAGTTCAATTTGTTATTGTAGAAATGATGAAATGAATCCGTTCAAACAACACTTGAATCGGTGACAAAAGCCTCAACTCTTACAGTGATTATCTCCTCTCATTAGTAACCATTTCTCAAATCTAAATCAAAGAAGCTCTCTCACTTCCACTTTTTCTTTTTTTTCCCTGAAAGTCATCAAATAAGTGCTGAGAACGAGCCCTGAACTTCCAAAACAAGCCTCTTCAGGCAAACGGAAGGAAGGAAAAAAAAGAAAAACAAAAGGAAAAAAACACAAATGTCGCAAGCAAATGAGAAAGGACAAGTTTCTATATTCTGAGGTAAGAACTAAGAGGTATGCAGATGTCTTCTCATCCTTCTCCTTCCCAGGTGACAGGTATGTCAGGGCCCTGAAAGCCCTCGCAGTATAATTACACGCCATCCTATCTCCCCCCAGCAAAGGAGGTGTTGCTCGAACAGGAGCGTCGGAGCTATCAGATCCTTGCAACTCAAGACGGGGAACCCAGGGGAATCGCATCTTTAACAAAGCCCATCTCCTTCGCCTTTAAATATCTCTAAGTGCAACCCCCCACCTTCCCCCTCATCCCCACTCATACCTTCCAGCCTTCTCCGTTCTCTGTTCCTCCACCCAAAGATTTCTTAAGTTGTCTTTCTTAAGTTTTTTTTTATTATTTTTTTTATTCAGTGAGGCGATGGTTTGGAGTCGGGTGAATGGCACCAAAGTCTAATGATGAACATCCCTTGTGTCCCTTGAGTCCCACTTTCTGTTTCTGAGTGACTGGTCTGATGTCTGTGAGGTTTCTTTAATGGGACATCAAACCTCGAGCTGGCATAGGGAGGAATGTCACAAACACAAACAGAGAGGAAGAGTGCTACTGGTCCTCAAGAAGACGCTCAGGATTGATCAGAGGCCTCAGCTTACACTGCCTCCGCACACGGTGACACAACCAGACGGGTGTCTTATTATACATTTAATAAATGCAGCCCAGCAGAGAGCACACTACCATCACTGAGTTTAGCACACAACTGAAGTTGACCTGTTTCACCTTGAAATTAAATGTTCAGGGAAAATGAGCCAGGTTGAGTATTTAATGAAATACACATGCAAATAAAACAAGATTTAAATCGAGCAAATAATATAATAAGAAAGCCAGGTCAAAAATTCCAAAATATAGAGCAGCCATTGATGTTATATCAATGTTATTACAATCTGCAAAGATAACTTCCATTTCCAGTTCCACTGCTGAACAGGGCTCAGTTAACTCAGTAGGTGACCCCCATATACTCTGTCATGTCATGTGTAGTCTGTAGATGCCAAAGTAACTCTTGACTCTTGTCTCTGTGTGAGTTCCCTCACCTCAAAAGTATGAGGGTGCTCTCATAATATTACTGTTATTATTATAGAGGCTACTGAACTGATTCATAATGTTTTATCTTTTAATGGTAGCCACCAGAACTCTTGAACCTGCCAGTACAAAATGTGAAAATTAACTGCTATCTACAGTGAAGTGTAAGAGTGACCTTTAAGAGCCCCTCTCAAGTGATCACATGATTCATCATCTGTATGCTTTAAATAGGGATAGCCAATCAGAAGATTTAACCCAAGCTCCATAAAATAAATAAATAAATACAAATCTCAACCTTTTCCCATTGATGTTATTCTGCAAAAGGATTTGGAAGATCTCCACTAACAATTTACATATCTTTAATGACAATACGAAGAAATAAATGAATGGAATGAAACAGTGGAGTCATTCAGAACAACATGAACAGACAGTGAGGATCCATGTGAAGTGACTGGAAACAGAATCACCGCCAGAGCTTGTTGTTTGCACTTCTAAATATTAATGATGATAATAATAATAATAATATTAATAATAATAATAATAATAATAATAATAATACGAAAATTATTATTGTTGTTGTTGTTGTTGTTGTTGTGACCATTTTATACACAGTAACCTTAAAAGGAAAAGCTGATCCTTCATATCCTACAAGAGCGCTCCTGCCCTGGGACAGATGAACAGTAGATCTTCTGCAGCAGGAACAGTCATGTTTTATACGACTTAAGTCAAATAACCATGGCTGCAAAACCCTCAAGGCTGATCATCCAACGTCCAGCAGTCACATCCTCTGTTCCACCTGAAACATGAGTTAGACTCATTTCAGAAAGCATCCTGGCTTGTTTAAATATTACTTCTTGGAAGAACACTCATACTTATTCAACATTCATAATACTGAAAACTCATCTGATTTGTAAAATATATTACGTCAATTCACTGAATACATCCTGAGCAGTATTAGATGAGGAGTCAGAGTGAGGGTTCTCTCCACACCAGCAGCTGTACAACTGTAGGCCACATCATTTCATACGATGATTTTTAAGCTGTAAACAACTTAATACAATTCAAATGAAGAAAGAAGACTAAAGTTATGCTGTATCTCACTTTGGATACTTCAGGTAACACACTTCACAATGCCAGTGCCCCGACCCTTCTCCTACATAGCCAAACTGGCGACCACCGAGAGCAAGAAGTGTCTAATGTTCCACACTCAACTTTATGAACATTACAAGTGTACCATGCGGGTACACACAGTACAAAAACAATGATATCAAGTATATCAGGTTGAATTTTGTGGAATGTACTGTATATCAAATGAAGCCCAGCATATATGGAAGATTTACATTTGATGGAATGTTAAAGCGAACACATTAAGGTTTGAACACCTCACTCATTGTAAACATCAGCTTCAAAAAGACAATAAAACAACAAAAAGCCCATTTCTAATAAAATAAAATCTCTATTTGTTGAGCACTAAATATGAGCTCATTCCATTCACGCTTTACCTGATCTAATCTTTTTGGTTTCATCCTGAAAAAGGCTGCAGCGTCTGGAAGGTGCTCCGTAAGGTGTGCAATGCTAACCTAAGTAGGTCAAACTATCTGCAAAGAACGCAACTCCACAAACTTTCCATCATCGACGCCATCACAGCGAGGGGGGTGTGGGGAGAAAAAACAATTCACTTGTCACAAACTTGACACCTTTCTCCTTTTCCAGAGGAGGAGGAGGAGGTGAGGGAGAAAAGAAAGAAGAAGAAAAAAAAAACTCCAAAGGAGTGTTTCATTGTTCTGAAGTTTCCCTCCCTTTTTGCTTTGCCTATCGTTGCCACTGAAATCAACACTTACCTTGTCAATGACAACCTGGCGAATTGCCAGACATTAAGGGGTAATGCACAGGGCCTGCAGTGTGTATATGGATGGAGGGGTTTTTGTGTGTGTGTGTGTGTGTGTGTGTGTGTGTGTGTAGCTAAGGGTGACTCTGTAATGTCTGGTCCCAAGGGCAGCAGACAGGATGCTAAAATAGCTCCTTGCTCGCTCCCGCTTCAGTACAGGATGAGGTTTTTTTTTGATAAAAGGTTCCCATTTTTTTCCATCCCTGCTAAAACCTGTGAAAACAAGAGCAGTTCTGGTCTTCAGGGACCCCATTACAGGGCATTGTGAAATTATCCAAGCTTGATTAAACCGGCTGAGATCTCAGACAAAACAATCCCTATAATCACAGTTGGAGAGACAAAATGTTAAATTCCACACAGAATATTAAGGCAGCTCTCCTTGGATTTTTCTTAATTTGAAAAAATAAAAATAAAATAAACGTAGTCCAGAGTGCAGAATTTGGGAGAAATATTCAGCATGTAAAAAAAATAGCCAAAGCCAACTGCTCTTCTTCAAAATTTCCTCACATGGCACAGCGTAGCAGTAACATCAATACAAGAAAAGGAAAATCTCACGCATGTAACAGAGTGTGAGATTCAGATGCAGGCTTTAACCCGAGGACAGTTTTTTTTTTTTTGCTGTCTTTGGGGCTTGTCTGATGCTTTTCATGTTCCACAGACTGTATGGGAAACTACCAGATTGCAGTGGAGCTCTGCAGAGAAATAATCACTGCCAGAGCAAATTCATCTGTTTTGCGATAACAGTACATTTCAGAGAAGTTGTCCGACACCTCGGCTCTGAAATGTTCTCTTATACACTGATAACTGCAGCACTATGGTCATTTGTTTGTTTGTACCAAAGTTTCTTCACTATATGTATGGAAATGTGCACAAGGCCTGTGCGCATCCAGGGATGCCCAAACAGAAAGAAGACAGTAAGTACTGGGAATGGAAGAGTCCATTGTTTCAGTTTTATAGCAGTCCCTTGGACTGCATATGAAGCCTGTTGTCTCACCATGTGTGGATACTCAGTACAGACAAAACTCATTAGTGTGAGGGTAGTCGGGTAATTAGCATTCTTAAAGTTCTAGACTAGTGATTGGCTGTTTAGTCTACACATAGGCATACAGGCAGGTAGCTGTTTCAACACTCACAACACATCAAACTGAACAAAGCATGGGGGTGCTTCATTTATCTGCAAAATGACCCCAGGATTGAGGATGATATTTAGTCATGGTACAAACAGCACAGTTATCTGCTAAACCTGCCAAACACCCCCTCACAACGCACAAATAACAACTAGTATTTTAAATAACAATGCAACCACCAAACTGAACTCTTAAACTCAGTTTTAGTGATACAAACACAGAGAAAAAAATTGTTTTAGCATCTTTCAGCTCACTGTTTTGGTTCACTCTTCCATCTCCCTGATGTGCACTACCTGCTCAGAACCAAAGCAGCAGACAGACACAGTTTGGGGCCAATCAAACAGAGACACATCACAAAAGGTGTGGCTACTACAAAAGCACTATGGCAAAACATGAGAGGCAGCACAGCTGTGGAGCGGGGCCACATGCGCAACCAGACGATCAAATAAAATACTGCTGATATCAACCAACTCTTATCACAGGAAGTAGTAAAGCATGCTTTTTGCTCGATGCCACTGGTTGCCTGTGCCAAATGTGACATTAACGTTGCTGGTGACGTGTTTCCAGTGATTCTAGTGATGCAACTCGATGTGAACAATAAATGATCATCTTATTAGGAATAAACCTGCCTATTGCATGAACTGAATACATATGGATCATACAGCACATAGTAATGAGAAACACTATGTTTGTTAAGAGGATTAGTTCCCCCAGCAGAAATGTCTCAGCTGCTCACATTCTTTTAGAGCTCCCTGAAACAAAGTTAGAACAGAGTTATGTCTCCCAAAGAAGCCAAAAAAACACAGTGGGGTGCTACGACCGTCTGCATTGGTGGTCTGAAAATTGTTGCGTTTTGGAGTGGTTTGTGCGGTAAGCTCACAGCACACACTCCCGATAGTACACAAAAACCACATACTGTGCAGTTGGAACACAGTACATACTTGATTAGTATGAATAGTATGTTACTATGTGATTCCAAACACAGCATCAGAATCTTTCTTAAGGGTGCTTTGCCTCCCCTCCAAAAGCCCATCTGACAGGAATAATCAGAACTGAAGAGGCTTTTTTAGGTGAGAGATGAAAGAAATCTCCAGCATGTCCAGCAGCCTTTGGTCGTACTAAACATAATCCAAGTTAAAATTCAGTCGTCAAAGAGAGCTGAGATGAAATGATCGGGATGCTTTTGTCAAGTTATAGAAATGCAGGCCACAGATTTTTGTGGCCTGCATTTTTGTAACTTTGTTTTTGCAAATTCTTACTTTAGAAAGGTGTGGGGGGATCTGACAAGCACTTTGTTTGAAGCATTTCAACAGGCTTTGGTTATCTTCTTCATGTTCAGCATTTTGAACATGCTCAGTTGAACTTGGTCTGATTGGCCAGGATGTCCCAAAATAGTTGTAATAGCCACGCCTGTTTCCTAACAGTTGCAAGTTGCAGCTTTGTGTCACATTTGTCTTTTATAATTTGCATTTGCAAGAAGTGATCCCTCACAGGATTCTAGCACAGGATAACCTGGTTATATGGCAGCAAACATAGCCACCACCAGGAGAGCATAACAGTGTGTTTCTAATGAAAATACAGAAATAAAACATGCTAATTTCTCATCCAGCTGCTCTTGTCAGTTCCGCAGAGCTAAGTCCCGATCAACAAACCCAACACATCCTCTGTCAGCAGTCTCTAAAGGGCCAGAGTCTTCGCTTGTCTCAGCTCTCTCCTCACTGCATCGCTCTGCATTTATTTCCATTCTGCCCTCTTTTGCTTTAAAAATCCTTACAATTGTAGCCTCTTTTGCATTTGGCCCCTATCTCCCACCACCAACCCCCCACCACCCCCACCTCCTCCCCTACCCGGGATGGGGAGATGCTGCTGTCCATGTGCTTATTCAGAGAGAAATGGCCTTTTGTCTCTGCTGCTCCCCGTCACAGAAGGTCACGCAGGCTTACCCCCGCCGAATAAAGCCTCGGCCATTGTTATAATTTGCATTGATGCATAGAGAGGAGAGATAGGGGCGGCAGAGGGCGAGAGTGTCTGTGTGTGTGTGTGTGTGTGTGTGTTTGAGTGGTGGTGGTGTTGGGGGTGAGGTCGGTGTACCATGAGGCCAGGCGGGAGGAGGTTATGCAGAGCGAGGGCGTCTTTGCATGGAAATGTGAGCAATGGATGGACGTCGTATTTTTTTCGCCTCCCTCTTCGACCTCCCAACCCACCCCACACACCAACGCACACACACATCCCCAACACCCTCCTCACCCACCCTTGGGGGAATGAAGGCCTCCCTCTCCAAGGTCAGTGTCAAGGACAGAGCAGGGCCAATTAGTATGCAGATCAGGGGTGTGATGTCGTTTAAGGGTATTGCTCTGATGCAATCACATTAGTTAGGCCAGGGAAGAATTCCCTGTCTGACCTCAATCATACGAGGGGCTGAGGGAGGAAGTGATGGGAGGAAGAGAGAGGAGAGAGAGAAAGAGAGGCCTGGATCACCTGCAGCCTGCCTCTCTCTCTCTCTCTCTCTCTCTCTCTCTCTCTCTCTTTTCTCTCATTGGCTTCACATGTGAACATTCAAAGGCATGCAGAGCAGACATCACATGTGACATATGGACAGATGAACTGACAGACAGAGAATGGAGAGTTGACTGATGCTGATTTTAATACAAGAATACATTTTTTAGGGTTTTGAGGCAATAAATATCAAAGTTTGTATGAATATTGCTTCGGACGTTTGATCTTAGAAGAAGTTTTTTCCTCTTAAAATATTAATTTTGTTTCATGTGAGTTCAGTAAGTGTAGATGTGGTAATGTGTTATAATGATAATGTGTTTAGTACAGAGCTTTATTATGTGTGTGTGTGTGTGTGTGTGTGTTCATGGTTTAGTGTTTTATTTTGGAAACTGAGCAGATTTTTATTTATGTGATGCTTCTGAAAAACACACTATGTGCGTGCTGGCTGAATTCAGTGTAAGTACAGAGCTCGAGTTAGGACATTGTTGCCTAGCTTAGCAAATGAGTAGAACAGTATTAAACAGCTAGCCTGGCTGATTAATTAATGCCACTACTTTTTTCACATTAATGTCATGTCTGTTCAGTTCAGAGAGACAAGAGGTGTTTATCCTAGCTTAGCATAAACAAATATAGAAGGGGAAGCTTGACTCTCATTCACTCTCAAAAATTCATTTACCAGCAACTCTAAAGCTCACTAATCATCTCCAACAAGTAGGCCTCCCCCTAAATTACAAATGGTTATTTTTATATTTCTCTTCATATAAATGTTAAATAATTAAATACATAGAGGTGCATGAACTTTGGGTAGAACCGGGTTAGGTGTAGGCCTGTTCTCTTGGTTTCTTTATTCTAAGTTGGGCTTGGTTTGGCTTGGTTTGTGCCAACTTTTTTTGTAGCTCTGGATATTGGGTCTTTAATCTATGGCAACATTGCACTCATCAAGTTTATTACTGAATGGAGCCATAAACACTGGCATATGGGTTGTAAATAAGATGCCAGTTTAGCCAGGTTAGCAATCTCTCTACTTAGAGTTAAAGTCGACAGTGAGTGCACCCATAATGTTTTTAAAAAGCCCTCAGTGCACTGTGACACTGATTACAGCTGCAGTGAGTACAGTAGCTTATTTGAACTTGAGAGTTGGTCACTACTGTAACGTTTACTGTAACATTTACAACTGACAGTTTGGGTTATGATTTTACTCTTGGCTTTCATTTTGTCTCCAAATAAATTCAGCTAACCTGGATGATTTATTCTGATATTTTCATCATTTTTATTTCTCAGCAGCTGTAAACAAATGTTTACATTTGTACAGTCTTATTATCAGCTTGTCAGTCATCTGTAAAGAACTTTGGATTGCACTTTCCAAGTGTCTGACTGTTCTTTGCACTCACTTGAGTGCAAAGAAACACTCACTTATGTTTGTAAGTACAGTTATAACAGATGATCATACTCACGTTATAATAAACCGCAATTAATGGAAACATGGGCTTGGTATTGAATCAACACAGATAGGTACAATGTTGGTCTAGCCTTTACAACTCCTTAGTATATTTTAAGTGCTTCTTAAATGAAATATTTCATGTTTTATGTTGGCTATCTGCATGTTTCTGCTGTCGACTGACCAGGCTCTTGGTCAGAAAATCCTCCTCTGCAACAGTCTGCTTCAGCCTCAGAGGCAATGTAATTTGGCCCCTCCACCACCAACACCCCTCTCTTTTGGTTTTTTTGAGAAATCTATGTCTAGGTTGTAAATTTCTTCCAATTCTTCCTCTTTCACTCCCTCTATCTTTCTCCCCCTTGTCTGAATTAATGAGATGGGGTTTGATCAGGGCAGCCAAGTGTTCAGTGGGAAATCTCACAGCCCGCCTTGTGTCCCGTAATAGAATTTGCATCTAATGCATACATAAATCAAACATCTTTCTGGACATTTTCATATGCATAATGTCATTTCGTCCTGTTTCTTTCCAAGTGGGGAGCTGTGCTGGGCTGAGGGTGGGGTGGGGGAGGGGAGGAGAAAGGGGGGTAATATGTAGGTGGCAGTGGGGGATTGTAGTTGGTGCAGAGAGGTTATTTTGTTTCTGTTTTTTTCTTCTCTCTTTCTGTTTCTCTCAGTCTCTCACTTTTTTTTTTTTTTTTTGACTTTCTCTTAATGCTTTCAATTTATTTTGCTGACTGCGTAGCCGCGGTGTGAAGCCATGCATCGGAGATCTTTGGGGTTTTGGTTGTCAGATAGTTTTATTGAGATAAAAAAAGAGAGAATACATGTGGATACGTGTGTATGCACACACACACACACACACACACACACACCTCCATCTGTGTTTGTAAGTATGTGTGTCTGAGGCATGTTGATGGGTGTTCAGAAGCAGTAGTGGAGGCTGCTTCATCACATCTCTACCTTATTCTTGGGGGCTTTGTTATGTAAATGCAGGAGAAAAACTAGCAGATTCAAAGTGCTTTCTCTTCACAAGGAGGTAGGAGATAAAAAAAAAAGCAAGTGACAAGGTGTCTTGATTGTCCTTAGTGCTTTGCTACTCCCGCGCTAACAAGGCTTGATATTGTAGAAATTCCATTTGCAACCGTCTCAATTTGCATGCCTCGGACAGTGCTTATGTGCACAATTAACTCTTCCTGCTTCCACCAGCGAGGAAAGAAAACACATCTGAAAGTGGGACAATTAAATATACCTGACCAAATGTGTCTGTATTGTGCTGTGTACAGTCAAGTGTCAAATCTGTATGATAATGATAATTGACAGTGATATATGAACCACCTCCCCCATAACACACCCACAAACAAGACCATGTTTGAAAGCATGAATCTATAAGCTGTGGTACCTCACACCTCTGCATTAGACTGAGATTTTTAGAAGTGAGAACATCACCTGATATAATATTTACTTCACTTCCACATTTTTTTGTAACTGAAGTAATTAAAAGTATTTTGCACATTTGAAAGGAAAATTAAATCATGTTTATGCTAACATGTGTGTTTAATCCATGAATCCACATAGACCAAAGACACGTACTGTAAACACACATACTGTATGTAAGATGCAAAACACTCACTCCACTCACTGTTAGAAGAAAACTGACTTTAATTTTGTTTTTTTTCTATTGAATGTTTTCATACGTTTCCATTTTTCTTTCAAAACCACTTCTATCAGATACAAATGAATTGACATCACCGTGAGAGATGTCTCTTTTCTTCCATAAATTGAAGTTGTTTTACCTAACAACAGCAACATGGCATAATGAACTTCTAAAATTAAAGTTTGACAAATAAATTGCAAGACAGGGCAGGCAGACAGCACAGACTGCTGACTGAATGTCTGGAAGACCTGGCAGGGCGTTGGCATAGATGGCCGTACCGGTTTCTCACCCATCTTTAAATGTTTCTAACTCAACACACGTGTACTTCACAATTTAGGCAGATCTGTTTGTGTTTGTCTATACTTTCTTCTGCTTTCTGTGCATTTGTGCTGCTGCTTTATGTCATATGTGACATCTCAACACAGACAACCACTCTTGCTCATTCAAAGCCTTCCAAAGTTTACACTGGCAAGTTGTTGCTCTGAGACAAGCTGAAGTTCAGCAGCAGCAGGCAGTCAGCTGTGGTTTGCGTGTGGTTTGGGTGTCACATGATGCAGGATCTTCCTGACCTCGACGCTCGCTGCCTGCTTCCTGCTCTCTAATGTAATGTGACGAGGACGTGTCCACTCCCATAAATAATAAAAAAAAGAGCTGCCAGCGCCATCTCTGTGTTTACATGGCGATTAGGTGTTGACCCCCTTCGTTTTGATATTAATTCAAATCTAATGTGTTTTCATTTATTTTGCTGTCACACAAATAGTAAATATGAAGCCTTGAGCTGAGAGAAGCAGCCTCTTGTAGTGTGTGTAGCATGAGAGAGGCAATGTTTCTGTCTTTATATACAGTATATCTTTGTATTCATGACTACATACACTATGTGCATTATTATTTAAGACAAACAAAACCACCATGGTTCATGTTCTGAAGCAATCCGATAATAACCACAAAAATTAACGAGACTAAACAAGTAAAACAAAAATTGAAAACCATCACAGCAATTATGTTAATCTTTTGTCCTAAAACAGAATGTTTGTATGTAACTATTCTTTTCTGGTTTTATTATTGTTTTATTATTTTATTTTATTATTATTTGTTTGGTTGTGTTTTTCTTGTTGCTTTGTTCTGTTTAATAGTGTTATATATATATATATATATATATATATATATATATATATATATAGAAATAGCTGTTATTATAAAAAGAGCACACTCTTGAAGGGATATTTTTTACGGTGTACCGCACACTCCCAAACTGTGTGTGAAAGTGGATTACTTGAGCTTGATGAAATCTATCAGGCACTACCCAGGCAGTTGCACATTGCCCAAACAGACAGAATCCCCTGTAAAACACAGCCCAAAATCTGGGACTACAGTGTGCTAATTGGCGCCATTGGAGGCACACTGGGCGTTCTCTTCACTGAATTTTGTTTTCCATGCAGTTAAGATCATTTACACCCTCCATTTGACCAGTGTATCTCCTTGACTCAGTGACCATACATTTTATACGCTTGGTTTTAGACCAACTATTTACCACTAGACTACACATGGCCATGGAAAGCTCACAAATAAAAGCCAAGATGTTGTTTACTGTTCAATTGTGAAATCAAACAGTGAAGTGTAGCCAGTAAATGACTGTGCAGTCACCCTCTCCCACTTCCAATGGCAGATTTGACCATATTTTGAAACAACCAACAGTTGGATGAGTCCTCGCCAAGTGTACCATTTCTATCCATTTGTCAATAGCAGCCACCTCTACAACTGCCATCAGGCTCTAACAGCACCCAGCAGCTCCACCATGTACAACTCTTCTGCTCATCTCCTGCCAGAGCCATATGTGAGCCTGACAACTTCACTGGTGGAGGTTGGCTTCCAACTACTCCTATCAAGATGTTTTCCTCTATGCTGTAGCTGTGTGGATGCAGTGAGATGGAACCCGAGGCAGAGCAGCTGTAAAGGCAGGTGTTGGCCAACATGGAGGATGCTGCCTCTTTGACTGGACATGCCATGCTTTTCCTCAGTCAGCTGCTGGAAAACATCTGGGCCTCGCTGGTTGATGCTCTGCAATGACTTGAGTAGTCTGCGCTGGACTGCTGTAACATGTTGGACGGCTGCGTGATGACAAAGAGGCATCTGTGTGATTGGAAGAACAGGAAGCCCCATTAATGCTCCTACTAGAGTTCGACCGACATGAGCTTATGAAGGTTTCTCACTGCAGCTGCTGATACAGTAACTCATAGCGTGTTGCATACCAGTACTCAAGATACTGCAGTTGAATGTGCCTCTCATGTCAAATAAGTGCTAGTTTTAAGCAGTATTTGTTTTTGTCTCGTGTTTAGGATGAAGCTGAAACACACTGATATGATATGAAGCTTTAAAAAAATCACATATTTATGATACATAGGCAAAGTTTGATGGACAACATTATACTATGTGTGAGGACTAAACATGTAATTCCAAAAGCACAGGCATTAATGTTGTGTTTGAGCAGCCTCAGCTCTTCTGCTTTCAGTCTTTCCAGCAGCTGTTGAACCTGGCTGCAGGGATTTGCTCTCATTCAGCCACCAGAGCTTCAGTGAGGTCCAGCACTGACGTTGTCTGATAGTCTGGCTCACAGTCAGCGTCATCCAAAAGGTTTTGGATCGGAGGTTGAGGGTCAGGGCTCTGTGCAGGCCAGTCAAGTTGACCTTGTGTTGATCTTGTGGATAAATTTAATTTACAATTAATAAGTTGACAAATATGGACAAAGGTATCATCAGAGCATGTATGACAGCAGTAAACACACATCATGAACACAAACCAGCAAAAACAGATTGTACCTGTAGACTTAAGAAGAAATATGATGTGTTTGTATTTATTTAAATAAACTTTGAACTTATCATGTCTTTAGTTTACTTTTTATAATATTATATATATATGTATGTATATAATAATAGATTTGATGAATTTTGGATGTGGACAGTTGGCCTTGTGCAAGACTGACTGCAGGTAAGTCCTCCAGACTTATTTAGATTCAGCCATGAGTGTAAACTCAGCTGGAGTGACCCTGCTGTTATTTCCTGATGATGATACATTTACAGTAAACATACATTACTTTACATGTCCTACTGTATTACACAACATGAGGTAGTGATCAGCCAGTGGCTGGGTATTCACAGACTCCACATCGGTCACAGACATGGTTTCAAGTGATTACCACTTGAAACCATGTCTGTGATCAAAGCTTCCTTTGCATAGACAAACAACCTATTGAAGAAATAAGATAAACCTGCGTTTTAAATGCTTCTCTCCTGATGACAAAGCACATATCAGAATGTGCAGGTAGATTTATTGGGGGAAGCCAGTCGTGCAGTCATCCCCCCAGTCGTGTAATGAAGAGAATATACAAGCCGAGTGGTCAGAGAGGCCTGGGCTACTTAATGACAGCCGATATCTCCGAGCCCGGTGACGAGGAAGGCTTGAAATATTTGCTCAGGAGACTCGCCGGGGGTTTCAATCTCACCACAAATCCATTTATATGTTTGCCTGCTGATTTATGGCCTTATTTTAACTGTCTTCTACATGCAAATGTGCAGCGACCGCTAAAGAAATATACATAATGTGATTCTCAGGGTCATCCCTCCAGCCTGTCAAGTTGAGGAGGTAGGTGGTATGTGTGGAAGCGGGGTGTGTGTGTGTGTGTGTGGGGGGGGGGGGGGGGGGGGGGGGGGGTCGAAGATATTCAGGGAATTATACTTTCCAAGGAAGGGGGGAGGGGGTGGGGGGTGAAGGCGCAAGGTGGCCGTCCAGCTCCGTGGCCCTCATCTGAATAAAGCCCCCATTAGGCCTTGGGCAGATATTCATCATTCCTTTCCTCGCCACTATCATTATCCCTCCATATAGATTCCCACAAGCCATGAGGTGTGTCATCCATTGGTGCAGATGGTAAAGCACCAGTGGGACTATAATTTAATTACATTTGAAAATGTGCAACGGTTTCTATAAATGTATACTTATCCCAAGCTTAGCTCGGCTAATAAGTAACTATTTGATTATCTCTATTTCTGTTCGGTGTAATTAGGACTCTATCATGTCTAATTTAGAATTAAATTGATTACAGCTTAAATGTGTGATCCAGCCATTTCTCCTTGTCCAGCTGCACATCGGAGGTCTTCACTTCCTCCTGTCTTACACAGGAGATACTGATTTGAAAATGATTCCCGGGCAGGCAATTATGATCATATATCCTGACACATGAAGAGCAACTTTATTAAAGATATCTGTCATGGTGGCTCCTCCACCAGTCTCCCTGCGTGGACATGACAAAGTAGATTCATCAATTAAGGCCCAGCAACTGCATTAGGCGAGGTATTAGACTGCCTTTACATTTTTTTTCACGTTATTTCACACATTTTTCACATGGTGCCATATGTTAATAAGGCTGGGCTACCAACGCCCTGGTGAAAAGTGCTGAAACTCTGGCTTCAACACGTCATCTCTCTCTGCAGACAGAGGAGTGACAGCTGCTGTTTAGCACGTGTCATTTAGAGATTTGTTACCAAGATACAGAATTAAACTTGATTAAACACACAATGTTTTTTCATACACGTGTAAATCTGATTTCTTGGATTTAGCTACTGGAGAATTACTTTTATGAATGTCAAACTCTTGTTTCTGAAATCCCACAGTGCTGAGGACAAAGAATTACTCACACACATCCTCACTTTGTGTGAAAACTAGTACAGAATCTCTGCAAATCAAATTTTTTGGACCATGTTATATTTAACTGTCACTTTTCAAATGTATGTCGCAAGTATAAATACAAAAAGTAGAAAAAGAGAAAAGTACCAAAAAAACTTTGCATGCTTGATACATGTGGAACTAGCTTATGCCTTTAATAAAGTGTAGAAATGAGTCCATTTGAAGTGCTTCACTAAGGTATTTCAGAAAAAAAAAGATTATTCCGATTTATTACATTTTATTTTTGGTTTGTCTTCATGGTTAGAATTAGAATACATTGTGCTCAGAGTAATCTTGTAATGTAACCATTCTTAGCACACAGCTTATGTTAACTGTTCCAGCTAAATATGTGATATTTGTTTGGTCAGAGAGCCTACATGTAGTATTATTTCCAGTATCATATGATTATTTTCCTTCTGTCCATAAGTACAAATGGATTTCTCTGTCCATTGCTGTATCTTTCCAAGTCCTATCATCCAGATATGTCTTATTTAAATGAAGAATCTCAAAGCAAATCTCAGTTTTTACCCCTTCCCCTTTCCCTTTGAGAAATTAGCCATTCTATTCACTGCATAAATTTTCAGGTTTTGTCTGCGCGACACTCAGGGGTGTTGAATTTTTTATAGCAAAAAATGGTCTAATAATTGTTGAACAGATGTAAGTGTTGGAGAGTGGGCTCCATTGGAGCTCATAAAATGGAATTAGCATGTTAACCCTGGCTCTGCCTGAGAATGGAGAGGGAGGGGTGACGGCAGTGTAAAGGAAAAATGGAGGGAGATGTACTGACTGAAATGGACTCCTTGGTTGGGATTAATAAGAAGGACTGGTGCGCTGGGCCAGCCTAGGAAGTGAGCAGCCATGGGAGCCAGCAATTGGAATGGGATCTATGTGATATCCCATAAGCACTGAACATACATGTGTTCTGTATGTATGGTAATATTCATCCTTTTCTCTATGCATGTCAGGATCTCAGCTTTCCCTGTCACACAGGAGTCTCATGACTAAATGGAAACCTTTAGAGAAAATACGAGAAACTACTACTTCCAGGGAATTTCAGAGAAAGAAACTATAACAAGTCATGGTGGATCCACTGACATGCAGGTCTCTAGAACTAAATCCAGAACCATACTCAGTTTCCCAGTCATGGATTCAGCATCTTCTTTAAAGAAAATCTATTCCAAAAGTTTCACACGCTTTCACACCAGTGCTGTTTGGTCCACTTTAAAGTTTGTTTCCATGGATAGTCCGGTTCGTTTGAGCAGGTATGAAAGCTCATCCGAACTCTGGTGCGGACCAAATAAGCGAACTCTGGTCCGCCTGAAAACATGGGTCTTGGTCCCTTGCAAGTGAACCCTGGTGCGGTTCACTACAGTGGGAAAGCAAACGGACTATCCAGAGAACCAAAGAGAGGAAGTGAAGATGGTGGATTTACGTTTTCAGTCCTGGCCAATCGATGAGCCGGGTTTTCTTCTTCATGGTGCTTTTTTCTTCCTAGTCAGTTCTTGTTTGGTCCGCTTTCAAAAGTGCAGTGTGAAAGTGAACCAAGCCAAATAAACCCAATCTAACCGAGTCCCCCAGAATATCCTGGTGTGAAAGCAGCATAAGAACTACGACGGATTATGTGTCTGAAGACGTGTCTGTAGCAGGTAAGCTGAACAACTTTTATGCTCGCTTTGAGGCCATCAGCAGCCAACAAATAAAAACAGCACCTTCCACATCTATCAGAAACATGTCCGGACAGATCCTCCACAACTATCCCACCTGGAGAAGAAATATCCAACATTTAACACCATAGTTCCCTCCAGGCTGGTCACAAAGCTCAAGGAACTGAGATCAAACACCACACAGGATCAAGTACCTTGGTGTCCACATCACCGAGGGTCTGACCTGGGATTTGTATACTGACTCTGGTGAGAAAGACATAGCAGAGACTGTTTCACCACACCAACACTTGAGGAAATTCCAGGTATCCCCTCAAATACTGAGGAATTTCTACTCCTGCACTACTGAAAGCATTTTGATTGGGAACTTCACTGGCCCTGCAAAGAATGGTTCATTCGGCTCAACGCTCAACAATGTGTACAAGTCCTATACTCTAGTTTGGTATATAATCTCTATAACAGATGCTGCAAAACTAAGGCTAGGAGAGTCATCAATGAAAGATCATCTACTCTCAGGCCACTAGAATCCTAAATGAGGACCATTATTAACCACTGATATTTATTACATTTTCTTTATCAATATTCTATTTTACATACTGTTTTTACTGTAACTGAACAAATTGAGCTTATGGAACTACATTTCACTATGATTGTACCTGTATGATAATATTATCGAGAACATTCATGGTCCCCAGATGACCCATGCATCCTCTAACCGCTCGACTTAAAAACTCAACACCTACTCTGAAGTTTCAACAATTATTGGACAATCAAATGAAGATGATGAATGTGGTAAACATCAGCTAGAATGTTAGCATTGTCCCTGTGAACTGTGACCACCATGCTGGTAAACACATTGGGAGCACCCAATGTGTAATTATAACTCAGGTGCGTAACTCAGACTCTCAGTCTCACCTTATTACCTTACAATATTTCCTGTACTCAGTTTTATAACTCACTGAGTGGTGGGTTTTAGGGGAGAGCCACCAAGGTCCAAGACATGCAGTATGGCACTCCTGGATCTGGGATAGCAGATCACTGAGCTGTATACATCTCACGCAACTCCATGGTTTCCCAAAGAACCCCGGAACACAAAACCACATAGAAACACAGTAAATACCAACATATTCAAACTGACTAACTGATCAGTGAGATCAAAGTCCAGCACAGACTCTGGGCATTTCACTTTCCTTCAGCCTCATGTCGAGATGTAGTGTGAGAAACATGTTATTTTCTGTTTTTCACAACATCTGTGCTGGTTGCTGGTATTTAAATAAACAAGTGTCTGTGGCTTGAAAATGGATGGTGTTTACAGTCTTTTGGAGTGGATACCGCTGGGTCTCTGGCGTGTTACTGGCATCACTCGACTTGCTTGATCTGGTCCGTCTCGGCAGTCCCTGACTGGCTGAATAATTTAACACTGACCCACGTCTGACGGGCCTGAAGTTTGACCTCAAGATTTGTTTTAACTGCGAGGGCTCAAAGTAAACGCTGTGTGACTCTCAGTGCGGCATGGAAACTTGTGTGTCCCTCATGTTTATGTAATGTTGAACATAACCCCTTTTTCAACCCACTTGCCTCTCATTACTTGCCCCACAATTTCAGATCGACTTTATCGCCTCTGCTGGCCTGTTGTGGGACTTTTCAATTTCTGTAGTTTGTTTCGTGATTTGTTTCATTTTGTGGTGGTATTTGACAATCCTATGCTAACTGCTTCAGCCTTGCAAAAAAAAAAAATACTTCCACATCCTTTCACACCACCACACACTTCTTTGAACAATTACAGCACCATTTATTTCAAACCGCTGAAAGGCCTCCTGTACCTTGATGAAGCCCTTTAATAAAAGCCCATTAATACTTTGTATGATATACATTCACTAGCTGTTAATTACATGTGCCTGTGAATAATTTACAGTCTGAAAATAAATTGATAGTACAGCAGTCCATTGGAGCTGCACAAAAAGACAGGAGGCCCCTTTGATTCAAATGGTGTGTGTGTATATTCTCCCAGAGAATACACAATCACCTCTGATGAGTCTAATCATCCCCCTTGTGCTGCTGTATTAGACAAGGGCCATCAAGAGCTAACTGATCCACTGTAACCCATGTATGCAGCTGCGTGGTGACATCGTATCAATATTTAAAATCTTTCTTATGCATGTATTCCGGCTTGTCCGACTTCATTAAGGCCATTCGTCATCCCTCAGGCTGGGACACGTTCCCTCCAGAGCACTCAGATGAAGGCTGGAAAGAGATGCCACCGCCGCTTGGAATCTTCTCATGTACGTGCTCCCCTGTTAATATCTGTGTCCATTACAAGAAGGAAAGCAGCACAAAGTGTAGAGCTTGCGTTGTACTCATCTGTGGGCTAAAGTGTTTACATACACACGCACCACACACACCTCTTAGATCAGTCACACACATCACATTTATCTTCCTTCATACTTTAGACCTTTTTTGAATATTACTTATATTTCAATTATCTGGGTTCAAACTGGAAGTCATATTATATGAAATCAACATAAACTCTTAAATGGATTATATGTTTGACTGCTTAAAAGAAGATAGCAACACAAAAGGCTCATTTGTGATCGGCAAGAACATGTGGTATTAAACCACATACAGGGACAGGACTACATTCAGAGAACCTTTACCAGTATGCATTATGCATGGTTAATAAATGCACCTATCTACTGTGCATGTGAGATTTTAAGCAACTATTGTAACAGTGCTTTACCAGTTAAGTCACTGGTGAATGTAACCTAAAACTCCAATCAATGGTCAACTCAATCTCGATCTTTGATCATTGTGGTTTTGTACTTTGTTTTTCCATGAACAAACAGTCGCCTTTTTTCAATCACTCCTTACTTGTTTCTCCTGACAGAACAGAGAGAGCTACATGACTTGACTGATTGAAGTTGTGGGTCAGAAAACTAAAAAAATGAGCTGACAGGATCTAAAACACTCCGTAGAATCGACGAGAACTGCAGAGTTGGTTGATAATCACTTCAAGCATTGCTTTCCACTCATTTAATCCAGTTTTTATAAACGGTTTGTTTGGTGCTGCTTTAAGTGTCTGGCTGATGTTCCTGTAATTAGAAAAAATTAAATTAAAGTCTGTTTGAAGGCAACTCTGAGATTTCTTTCAAAATACATTAAATATGTTGGAAACTAGTTGCTGAATACATGTGAAAAGACTTTGAACGATATATTAGTGAAATGTGAAGTTAGAGGTTCAAACAGTTTTTCACCAGTTTTCAGTCCAGGATTTTGTGGGCGGTCCTTAAAGGGTGGCTCAATGACACGCTGAAGCCACCCTGAGCAGAGAGATAGAGATGAATTCATCTCACTCAGAGTGTTTCAAAGTTAGTCATATCATTTTCTGAACTCATCTGACACGTTTCAGTCGCTTCAAAATGGCTTCTTGACTGCTCCCATTAGTGGGCGTGGCTTCAGCACATTCAGAGGACACGCCCCCACAGTCCTGGAGCTGAGAATTCATTTTTACTTGATTTTGACACCTAATTTCATAAACCTGTTGATATTTTTAATCATTAAAATGTGGCTGGGTGGTTAATAACACTTTCTTCTTTAGTCTGATGAACTCAGAACACATATTTAATCTGACTGTACACAGACTTTAAAATCCACACTGTTTACTTTATAATGTCTTTAACTACTGTACTTCCTGTGTTTTTGTCTTGCACTTGTCTAGATACAGAGTAATTATTGGCTTGTTTCATTACAGCAAGTCCTCTACACATACCAGACATGTTTTTCATCTGTACTATCGTCAATGCTCTTAATATGCTACAAAACTCCAAATGCCAGGGTTTCCACTGAAATTGCATCTGACAACTGCACACAATACTTACACATTGGGGTAATTATTTTGTATTTTAATATCCTGTTCAGGCTGACTGATGGCTCATGGCAGGCTGGGAGACCTGCTCCATTAGCCGGTCACAAATGAAACCAAGCCTTCAGTCTAATGTATTGGTGTGAAAAAAAAAATGTGGCTGGCCAGGCACTTACTGTAAGAACTGTGTTGAGTTTTATGCAGCAGTTATAATCTGTTGGCTCCCATTAAATCCACCCGCTGTCCTCCATTCAGGTGCTAATTGATACTAAGGCCTGGGTTTGTCAAGGCAATTATTAGTATGTGCTTAAAATGGCTAGTGATGGCCTTTGACGGAAACTGAAACAGCGGGTGGGGGGTATTTCACTCTTAAAAGCACGGCACGGTTAATAATAGGTAGAAAAAATGATCACTGTATCACATTGGCAAAAGATGACATCAATATGGAGATTTTCAATTTCACCATTCATTAGAGTCCCAGATTTAAAAGAAGGGGCTATTGGGGAGTTAATTTGAAAGGCATTAGGGTCTGTGTAGGTGCAAGTAATTAACACTATACACATGACTCAATGATCACATCGGAGAATCCGTGACACCTCAACTCCAGCTCTCCTTCTCTTAAATTCCCCAGCTACGTTCCATTGAACACGGCTGAAATGGGCCCTTGTTAGTTTAAAAGCTTTGTTAATGTAACTACTGCGCCATTTTCTCTTTTCAATAATTACGTCATGTAGATGGTGGACATCAAGTCTTTTAACACAGTATGATAAATGTAATAATGTTACAGAGCAAAGTGCATCTTCCGACTGATGAGACAGATGCTATTCTGTTTCACTTTTACTGATCACAATAGAAGGGTTTTCCCAAACTGACTCAGAGTCAGCCTATGCTATAGAGGGAGACACTGTGTAAATGTGCTGAGGAAATGAATGAACCCAGCATTTAATGCTAAAATAATAATAAAGTGGATTTTTACATTTCTGTTTGTTTACTAAAACAAGATGAAATGTGGTAATTAGTGAGCTTTAGAGATGTTGTTAGGTGGATTTCTTCACTATGGAGTTATTTTCCTCTGTCTGTAATCTTTATGCTAAACTAGGCTAATTATATACCAATTTTAACTCTATACTGACATGAATCTTTTCATTTTACTCTCAGACAGACAAATACATTTCAATGATTCCTTTATTTACCGTGCACTGTTTAGAAAATTAGAAAGAAGTATGAATCGTGATTCATCCAAATCATTCACCCGGATCCTCTTACTGACCCGGGATTAATAAATCTGTAGTCTAGATTACCCGGATCCTTGCTGTGCTACATCCGCCTAACACTGAGCCACATATACAAATTAAAACGATAAATTGCATCATTCACTACTCTCCTTTTAACCTGTGCAATCTCATTGCAACATATCCCAGTCCAGTAGCTGCTAGAAATCCCGCTACTATCGTAGACAATAAGCTGTTGTTGTCACCGCTAGCAATAGCTTCGGGACTCGGGACGAGCTGACACAGTGGACCAGTGTAACTTCCTGCAGACTCGTGTAGCTGAGGCTAATATAGTTCGTAAGCTAAAAACAATGTGAGAGTAGCGTAACATAATTAACTTAATTTTAACTACAGCTTTATATGTTGTAAATAATAATGGTCTTATTCACCACACTTGATTTAACACAATAAAGTGTAAATAAACTTTAGAGGCTAGGCTAATATAGCCTAAACAATGTGAGAGGGGCTTTTGAATTGCAGCATTACGCATTATCAAAAAAATTCTTAATTTCAAATGCACAAACAGTAGACTGCCCTCCTCATAGATTAGCTCTCAAATTTGCATTTATTTAGCCTATTTGTAGTCCAAGACAGTAAGGCTTGTGTTTCACTGGTAGAATTTATAAGTTTATGGACATACTGACTCATGATGACTCATGATGACTCAAAGGACTCGTAAGATCCGGATCTGTTTAGTGAATGACTCAGAAAGACTCGAGTCCATAATAGGATACGAGTAGTTAAAATAAGATATTAACTTGGCTAGCCAAGTAAATGAGCTAAAGAAGAGGAGAAAGCATGTCTAGGTCTAGGCGAAGAAAAATAACAGGCTAAAATTCAAAATGTCAAAGTAATCCTTTAATACACTCTGACTTCCTGCAGTACATGTTTGTGTTTTTCCTTGTTCCTTCTTCTTCTTCATCTCCCTCTTTCTGCTGCGTTGCATCCGTCCTACAGTGGAAATGGTCAAAAAAGTCATTTGAGTGAAAGATGAGGAGTAGCGGGGCTAATCACCGCCTGGAATAGAGGCTGCTTTATAAGCCAACTGATAGAGGAGGCGAGTGAATGGGTGATAGAGACGTAAGAAGGGAGGGAGAGAAGGATGAGGACCAGGGATGATACCCACATGAAATAGAGCAAAGCCCGTCACAATGCACTAAGAGGCGAGTCAGCACAGCTGCCATCGGCATTTTGTTTAGGATTTGTTGTGTTATTTTTTTCTCCACCACGCGCCATCTCTTTTTTTTTTCTCCCTTTCACTCTCTGAAACATATAAAGCACACTCCCACCTGGACCTCATTCACCAGCCAAAGGCATTTATCTATGAGTCTTCACACACATTTGCATCAGAATTACCTCCAGAGGTACTGATGTTAAACTCTCAAACCACTGATTCTGCGGATCACTTAAGCCCCGAGCTTATCTGGGTTATTATAATTTTTTGGAAGGATTTGTAAAATCATATTTCATGAGGAAATGTTGAACCGCAGACCATTCCCAAGGTGTTATTTCCAACATGCACGCATACACACACATGGACACACACACACACACACACACACACACACACACACACACATACTCTTGTTTACCTATTTGGTGGCTTGGCATTGTGGAATGAAGCACGTATCTTTCTGCAAATCCGCTTTGGCTCCATTTATGGATACTTTGGTAAATTGCCTCGTTGCAGATCAGGCTCAAAGTTTAGAAAGTTGATCAGAAGCTGAACTTTAATTTGCAGTGTGGAAACTGAAAAACTGCAGTGAACTAATGACGCACAGGTAAGGACATTTTGTTTCTTTTTTAATGCAGGAGCACATGTGTGAGGTGACACTGTGATAATACAAAATGTAGAGAGATATTTTGATAAGTGATGTGAAATGTTTAAAATTGCACTCTGCACTCAGACATACAATAAAAAAAGAGAGACTGCTCTTACTGTAGCACAGAGAAAAAGAATATTTCAAGTTACAGGAAGTAGAGGAGGTGCAAAAAAGTGAGATTAAAGTTTTGTGTCATCATCTCCCACAGCCCTCAAACCATGAAGAAGATAAGGAAGCAGGTGCCTCAGTTTGTTTTCAGGAAGTTCATATCATGAACAGGACTTGTTGGCTTGCGGTGACATTGGGAGAGAAAAAAAAACTGTGCTGTGTTCCATTTTTCACTTGCCTCGGTGGTTAAAATTACCTGTACCAGCACTTCACTTGTGAATTGTGAAGCATTTTCCTCATTCTGTACAGATAGCTTCTTAGAGAATCTGATAGATGAATGCTCACACTGTAAACTATTGTCTAAGTCCACAATTTGAACTTCCATTCAACTCGGTGCATCAAGGAAAGAGGCACTTAGACTGGATGTCTTTTGAAAGAACGCACAATTCTTAATGGCCATCATATGTTTTTCTCGTCTTTTGTGAGGCATTGCATGTCATTTTCACTTAAGTGTGCATTGCCTATTTGTCTTTTCAGAGTCAGGCAATTTATATCCCCCCAGCTTTTATGCAAACTCACAGAAACTGAGCTTTCTCTCTCTGAATTGGGCATTTTTATGGTTATAATTTTGCCACTTTAAAGGCTAGCAAAGTTGCCCCAGAGGACTTCCAGGCTCTTATCTCTCGTGTTCTGTTGTAATGTCCAGGAAAGGATATTTTCTGTCTTTGATTATTTTTATATAGCAGTGGTGTTCATGCGGATAACATCTTGAGATTTTATGTACCTGATAATTTAGATCAAATGAAAATATCACTGCACTTTAATCATACCTGAATGACTCAGTGATAATTATTGAGACGCACAAAAACATCATACGATTTCATTCAAAGCTGATTTTTTGTTACTTTTGTAGTTTTGGAAAGAGAAGCAGCAGCATCAGTTGTTTGTGTAAAAGCTTTCTGAGTGTCAGATGCAAACGCAGAAGAAGTTGATGACGTTGATACGGAGCCTGAAAACTTCAGGAGAGGTTCAGGAAAAAGAACAGGTGACACTGGACATAACTGTTTATTTTCTGTTTCCTAGCAACGGTCAAAGTTGAGCTTTGATCAGAGCTGCTAACTAACATTATGTAGCTACTCTTATAAGTAGTGTTTGTAACTACTTGGAGGGATCCAATCTGCTGGACCAGAGTTGGCACAGAAGTTATTCAGAGGTAAGTAATAGGTAAGAGGCTGACCATCATCCACTGGCTCAGTATTTAGCACCAATGCAGCCCCTCACTTAATCATCAGTCGAGTTCACACAATGAGGTATGCAGCTTTTTAATTTATGAAAAGGAGATCACGGGTATCAGATCAGTCCCTGGTGTTGGAACTGGTATCAGAAGGAAAAAATGCAAAGTTTGAACCCAGACCACACTGTTTTCAGAACCTTACACTTTCCTCATTTCCTCCATGTGAGTATTTGAGTAAGATCACACGATTGTAATGACTCCTCGTGTGGGCCTCTCTGTTGGACTGCACTGTTGTAGCTAAATGTCATATTCTGAACATGTTCACGTAAATGTGTTGTACTTCACTGACATGTGTGACACCATGGAGGTGAGCGCACCCTCCCCACTGTGACCAGCCCAGCCCCATCCTTTCCCATCCTGCTCTGCTCTCCCGCACAATTAAAAATACATCAGGGAACGGATTAGATGCACGATCCCCGGCTCCACTGATCCGGAGGGTGAAGCTGTCACGAAAATTCTTTTCTCTCGCTCCTCCCTCCATTACTGCAGACTCCTCCTCCACCCTTAGCACGCACTCAGTCACGTCTTTTATTTACCGCTCCTCCCTCAGCAGACTAATCCCTCACCTGTCCTTTGGGTTGAGTAGCCTTTTCCTCCCTCCTCCGTCCTCCCTCCATGGCTGTCCTCCCTTCCATTCTTTCTCCCATTCCCTCACTCTTTCTTCTTCACTCTGCCTGCCACAGATCTTTTCACATGTAATCCATTTTTACCAGGCCTTGTTTTTTTTTTGCTATACTCAGGCTGTCTGACAGGAAACAATAAAAAAGGCCACGTTCCATGCAGTGGGACATCAACACACAGACAGGAAGTGGTGATGGGTCCATGGTGGAACAGTACCAGACCCTGCTTTAGATTGAAATACTTGAACTGTTATGTTACTAAGTATATGTATATATGTATATATATTTCATTATTCAGAGGCATATAGAGGCCAACTCATTTTTTAACCATGGCGGTGCATCATATTAGAAAAGTCACCCTCGGAGGTACTTTTCTTGTTCTCATATTTATTATTGTGATGCTGTCAGATTTTTCAGAGAGATGGGAGAATACTGTGTTTTAATCAATTTATTTAAATTTTTTGATATTACAAGCAGGATTTGCCAAAGTGAGAAATGTACAGATTGTATACATACACAGGGCTTTTAATGTTCAAAACTGTCATTTATACAGTATGATCCAACAAGCATAATGCAGTGCCAACACTCTAATTTTATTAGTATGCATGATCTTATGAATCTACATGTTACAAACAACTGTAACAGATTTCTAATCAGATTAATCCCATAGCTTGAACCTCAGATTTGAATGCCTATAAGGACGTGCTTAAGCTGCTTTTTCAGGGATGTAGATGAGAATAAAAATACCTAAACTTTGGATGTTTGTTTGTTTAAATGAACAGATGCCGAAATGGGCAGCTTGCATGAGCAGTGATAGGAACTAACACTGAGTTGAGGAAAATATCAATGGCATCACCTCGAGTCATTAGCTTAACTAGCTAATTAAAGAAGCTGGTTTTACTCAATGACAGTGTAAAGAATGGACAGAACATTAGTCACGTCACCCCATAAGTGCCGCTTTGAAGCCGTAAATATGAGGCGCCGTGCTTTCTCCGCCTTCCGGCTAATCTAAATATCTGCCTGTCAATGAAAGCGGCCACGCTGTTAATTATGTGTAACTTTGAGCCTTAACATCATTTGAAGGGGTGAGTTAAAAAAAAAAATTCACCCTCTGTACAGTTGTCATGAACGGGGAAATTAGTTACAGAGACCGAAACTGTTTTTTGTACCAGGCTGTAAACATGTTTATTTCTGCTGTGAAGTTGGACATTTTAACATGGGGACTTATGGAGACTGACTCACTTCTGGAGCAAGCCCCAAGTGGCCGCTCGAGGGATTACATTCCACATTGGCCTCATTTCCCAACACTGGAGGTTGCCACTTCGTTTGACCTAAAACCGTCTGATCTAAGCTACTACACCGCAGTCACAGAAGAGTGCATAGGAAATGGTGACAAAATATATTTTAAATGTCAGGAACTGTGAAGTGCTGAACGAAGGTCTGTGAATTAAAATCAAGACAGAGTATAGGATATAATACAGTGATGGCCAACACACAAAGTCTGATATTAAAGTTGTGAGTGGTGGCGTTGCTTCATCATCAAGTTGAGGAATGTCCTGCTGACCTGCTGGCAGGCTTTTCACACCGGCCAGTCTGATCAATACCTTCTCAAATCATCGACTTCAGGCTACTCCCAGCTGTCAGCTCTGATCTGAGGTGATGAGCCGGAAAGGGTCTTGCTGACTGTCACCTATGCTCGTCGTTCTCCTTCCTTGTTCTCCTTCTCTATCCTCCTCTGCTGGTGGTGGTTAGCCTAGCTTAGCATGAGGACTGAAGTCAGGCAAGTCAAACTGTGTAAAAACCAGTGTTCACTTTTACACTAATCTCATTCACCCATTCACACACATTCATACACTGATGGCAATTTGTCAAAATGATGACTTTTTATTTCCAGGCGCAGTAAAATAATCACTGCTGAAAGATTCTTTGGTCCAATTTTTTGGCTGCTTGTGGTCAGAACCCCTAAACAAGCTACCAATCAATTACTAATTGAATTTAATTCCAACTAATTATCAAGCTGACATGGCTTACATGTTAGCAAACAGTTGCCTTTTACACATTGGGCAGACGCAGAGCAACATTAGTGTTTATTTGGATTTGTGTTTCTTGTGATGAATGCATGTTCAATATTCCAATATTCAGCTCCAAAGAGACAGAACTGGGTCTGAGGCACGAGATGCACCGCTGTCTTCATCAGCTTGTTGCTAACTTCTTTGTGGGCCACGCTAAAATGCTCTGCAGAGCTAACTGCACATTGAGTCATTGTTTCTATAAAAACACTTTGAAGCTTTGAAGTTAAAGTCTTCATCATGACTGAAAAACTTCAATTCATCACCAGTATAAATATATTTATAATGAGGAATATACAGTAGACACTTGAACTGCTCTACCTCCTCTCTGTCCCATCACTCCCTAACACACTATTTCAGCATAAACACACACACACACACACACACACACTCACAAAGATTTCTTTCACTTTAAGCTCATATTATTTGCATTCTAAGACAGACTTCATGAAACTTTTCTTTTCACATTTCTGCTTACAATTTAACGTTTAGTATTTCATCACCTCCATAGTTTCCTTGTCTCAATGTTGAGGCAGGAAAATACCCCACAGGTTAACACCTGAGTGGGAAAATATTCAAACCATGCAGAAAAAAAGAGTCCTCACTTCCATCTTAATGCTCGTTGATGCTGTGACTCTCTTACTGCGGTCTCTCCTGACAGGAAGGAAGAAAGCAGCAGCATCAGGTGAGGCCTGTTGTCCGTCCCTTTTGGAGTAAAAGCCTCACCTTTTCCCACCAACAATTCATCAGTGTCGGACTGAGCCGACCAATGAGTAAACGACTGACTCCACCCTCCCCCAACCCCCACAAACACACTTCCTCCACTCCCTTTGACATTCACTCTGCGCTCCAACTCCATCAGGTCCCAGCTCTGAGAAAATTTGCATGTCTTTGAATGTGACGCTTGAAAAAAAAAAAAAAAAAAGGAGTAAGGAAGAAGGAAGAGGAGAAAAAGGGAAGATGGGGAGGGCGGCAGAGGAGGAGGAAGGAGGGAGGAGAGAAGAAAAGGGGGAATTTGGGTGGGGTATGTGTGTGTGTGTGAGTGTGTGGTGTGTGGGGGGAGCGGGGGGATGCTAGGCACTAGATTAAATTTTGCCGTCTAGAAAATGAGAAAAAAGGGCCCCCTCTATCTCCGGGAGTCTACTGGGGAGATCTTTATTCTGATTCTTGTTAGAATTGTTTATCACTGTGACAGAGCAGGCCGGGGTGGAGATAAAGGCAGTGCTCCATCACAGCGTTGACAGTGGTAGGACACGCGCTGGAATGAAAGGAGCCAGGGAAATATTATTAATAGATGCTGACTTGATTTGCCTCGATTGCACGTCAAGAAGTGGGGGCCAGGGCTTGATTGCAGCCCTATGAAGTTCTGTCCAAAAGGGAAGCTATTTTTCATTAAGTGATAGAAGTCTCCCCTCTCTCTGTCTCCTCCTTTTTTTCTGCTGCTGCTCTCCCCTTATGCGTTGCTTTCCAAGGAGCTGATAACTTATGCAGTTTATTCTAAGCATGCTGATTTGTGTCAGTGCAGCAGAGAGACGAAGAGGAGAGGATGGAGGGATAGAGGAAAAATTGGATAAAAAATGGGACTTATCTCACCTTTCACAATGCAGCCCGTCTTGCTGCTATAATACCAGTTTTTGGTAAAACCCCGGCATTCACAATTGGCCTATCACCACCATCTATACACCCATGCAGAGCTGCAGCACCCGCAATCCACCACAGAGGCGCCTGCAAAACTCCCCTCCATCCCTCCTCTCTCTCCCGACAACAGATAAAAAAGAAGTATGTAAAATGTGATTACACAGGCAACATGTTCATAGGCACTGATACGCCGGGGCGCACTTTATTTTTAGAGTGTTGCATTACTAATGGATATACAGGAAGATGAGGATTTACACCCACCCACGTACAATGCAGGCAGATATGAGCAAGCAGAGTCTATGCATCACATTTATGTGCAAAGCATAAAACAAGACCCCCCCTCCACCACCACCACCCCCCACTTCTGTATCACTAAAAAAAAGGGGCAAAGAAAAGAAAGAAATTGATTCACAGAGAGGGGAAATGCAGCTTTTTGTGCCGTGTACAAACTTCTGAGGCGGAATTTAGGAGCTGCATTGGAAGTCTGCTTATATTCATTGGTTAAGATGGCCGGTGAGAGTGTGTATGTGTGTGTATGTGTGTGTGTTTGTGTTTCTCAGAAAGAATTTCCAGGCTGAAGGACGACCAGAACCAAGAGAGGAGACACCTTTAACCTGCTCCCGCTGGACTGTAGGCCGAATGAAGAGTGTGTGTTTACCTGTGTGTGTGTGTGTGTGTGTGTGTGTGTGTGTAGCAGAGACAGATGGAGGAGCCTGAAGCAGGGTGAGTGTCTGCGAGACTTTTTTTTTTTCCAACTTTGGAGTTATCGGTGTAAGATAAAAAAAAAATCTCCACACCTCCATTCCTCCCTGTTTGCCCACAACTCTTCCTCTGCCTTTCTTTGCTTTTTGCGTGTGTAATTAAGTCCGCTGCAGTTAATTTATGCACCGATATCTCCAGTTGCTGGCATTCCTGTGAAAATCCTCAAAAACACTGTGAGGGTTTCTTTAATTGGATTCTATTGGCAGCACACTGTTTCACCGCTAACATTTACCGTATGAAATTTTTAGATTGGCAAATATTTCCTCAAGTGTATTATATCGGCTCTTTTTCTTCCCTCCACATGTGACATTTGCTGATATTTTCAGGTTATTTTCAACAATGGATGCTTATCAAAGATGATCTTTTATTTTTTTAATCTGTACATTTAATTTTGTGCAGGTAGATATGAGAGAAGAAAAGTTTGTGTGGATGAAAAATGTAAATGTCAGAATGTTCTGTATTGACTTTAATGCAGTTATTCTTTTATGATAATAAACTGCTAATAATGATCGGTGATGTTTTAAGCTGAAAATGTGTGTGTGTGTGTGTGTGTGTGTGTGTGTGTGTGTGTGTGCAGGAAGTGGGATTTCATTTAGCCCATTTCAATCTGAACTCATTCACTAAGAGCTCAAATGGGCTTGTTCTGTTAACTGGGGTCAACAGTTTCAAATGAGCTATTAATCGACTGCTGGAAGTGACAAATCTTGGAGTGCAATTGGAGAGCCTCTTTAGGTGTGACTTTCTCTCCCGTGCACCCTAATAACTCTCCAGATATGTGAGAATACTATTAATTACGCCACTTAATGCCGCCGTGCCACACCCCGCGCTCTGAGGAGCGCGACTTATTTCTCTTTCCGATCCTCTGAAGTGGGTGGCGACTTCCATTCCCCAGGAACAATGGACAAATATTCATCAAACGTCTCATTTGATTTTTCCCAGGATCATTTTCTCTTTTTCCTGTCTCTCTCCTCTCTCATCCTTCCTTCTAAAATATGTTTCGCTAAATTGCTGCAGACACATCTGCATATTTGGTTTTCTGTAAAATATTTGATTGCTCCTTCCATTAACTTTGACAGTGTGTGTTAAGGCTTTGTGGCATATAGGATCTCTCTCTCTCTCTCTCTCTCACACACACACACACACACACACACACACTCTCTCTTTATCTGTAGTGAAGAGATTGAATAATTGAACTGCCTTTGCACAAGTCTAAAGAAGAGAAAGATATATCAATTATCTTGGATTGTCAGCCAGAGAATGAGATGTAAAAAAAAATAAAAATCTAATATATAAATGTGGAGAGAGCGACTGTTTTTAGCCTCACATCATAAGCTAAAACAAAGCAAACACCAGATCTTTTTGTGTATTGTGCTGCAGCAACATGAGAACAGGACAGCTGTTAATCTGCCATGCAGTCAGATGCTGCAGGTAGGCGTGTGTTCATCCATTTTCTGTCTCACAAGTAGGAGTTTGTACTTTGAGGTCAGCTGAAAAAAACCCTGCAGACGTTGGCTACATATTGCTGATTGTTTCTGTTTTTGTTTTTTTTTTCTTCTCATGTACCTGGAAAACTAAACGCTGATGAGGGAACGTGTATCGCTGCTGTTCCTCCAGCATGGTCAATTTGTATCGCAGCACTATTAAGAGAATTTGCCCCTGAGAAGCTCCCATTTGATTGTGAAATGGCTAAATTGTGTGAGGAGTGTTTCCAGCATCTGGTTATTAGGTGGCTGTATTCATTATGTGTTATTGTTGCCTCCCCTCTGTGATCAAAAGTGGAATCTGGGTGTAATTCTATCAGCGGGTACAAAGCATATTCAGAGGAGGAGAACGCAGCACGGTCTGAACACAAAGAAAAAAAAAGTGATGTGTTTTTGTCGTTCAGCTTACCTGCAAGTGAAGAAGTGTGTGTGACTTTCCTCAATTCAGCATTTCTGTTCAAATAATATTTTTTATTTTTTATACCACAAAGTCAAACTCAACATGTTCCATCTAACAATTAGCAAAAAGAAGAGTTAAATCAAGGTGAAGAGCTGATGAGCTAACCATGTGTTAGCAAAAAATGACTCTATATATTATATATTTCTCTATAACCGCCTCAGTTAACTAGCAGAGTCTTACTGCCTGAAATAAAGTCTGAACTGACTTCAGTTTGTCTGTTTATTTGTGAACAGCAGCAGACTGAATGAACACGATGTCTGCTGGTTGCTAAAATAAAGTCCTGCTCAGATTCACAGTGACCAGCTCAGCTCCTCACTGCACTGTGTTAACCTGTAAATCACACATTTGAATGTATTCAATTGTAAACAGTGTTTTTGTATTAATCTCAATATAAATGTTACTAGCTTGTCTATGAATTATTAACTCATTTTTAAAGCTCTGGAGTGGCATGTCACTCAAAAATAATTATAATTAATTAATAATAATTATATAATTCTGAAATAATTCTAAAAGAACACATTCTGTTTGTAGATACTGCCTTTTTATGCGACACATATGTTGTAAATTATCTGGTTTTATGGCACAGTCAGATTGAATAACATACTGAACATACTACACTCACATGTACTGTGTTCCTGCACAACATGCACAGCCTTCAGGTATCAGTGAATATCAGCGACGTCTCAGCCTGCGTGGATCTGGGCCTGTCCCTGTTAACATGACATTTGGAGGTTTGACCTCTCAGGACGGAGATTCTCTGAGCGTTTCTTTCCATTGCTGCACAGATATTGAAAAACTTCAAATGATGTCTATTCTATGACATAAAGATAAAATGTGTGAGTGACGGTGCACAACCAAAATCAATGATTTGTTGCCACAATTATGAACAAAGTTAATTATTTTATAACTATGCATCTGTAATAAAGGAAGTAAACACATTTATGTGTGAACACACACTCACACATGGCAGGCACACTCATAATGAGAGCTTCCTGCCCTAATAAGAGGCAATGAAAGGTCAGTGGTTGTAGAAAACAGGGTGCAAAATTCAAACTGCTACTGCTCCTCTCATTTTGTCACAAAATGTCACTGGCCCCCTTCCTCTCAACTGGGACAAATGACTGTAGCACTGTGGGGTGGGGGTTCTCACGGCGGCCTTTTTGTACCATTCTGGTGAGAGAACGAGAAAGAGGCGACCTTGTGGGTTTGTCTGATTGTCGCCGCCCTGAGAAAACCCCAGTCACGAAAGGAAAAAAAAAGAAAAAAACGAAAGAGAAGAGGAGGAGGAGGGCTTGTTTTCGTGTTATCTCCTCACTCTGCTGCAGCTGCCTCGTCGCACCGCACAAACACCTGCCGGCCTTCCGCAGTACCAAGAGAAAAGTCAATCCTGCCATGCGATAACCTGGCCTCGTCTGTGCAGCGGGAAAAGACACCTTGTGGACGTGGTTAAGATGCTATGACACCTCTCTTTCCTCGCTTCGCTCAACCACTCACTCCATTTCGGCTTGTTTACTCACTATTTATGATTTTATTTTTTTTTTCCTTTCTGCACACATGCTTTTCTCTCCTCCGCTGCCTTTGATCTGAGCGTTCAGAAGTGTTTTTTGAAATGCTCCTCTTTTGTTCCCCCCTCGGTCCCGTCTTTTTTCCTCCAAGCAGCTTCTTCAGAGGAGTAGAAGCGTCCAATTCTGTCACATTTCTCTGTCGTCTTTGTGTGTGTTTGTGCTCGAGTGTGTCTCTGTGTGTCTGCTGTACTATGTGGGCCTTTGCAAACCGGCAGAGAAATTGACTACACAATAGCCTTGTGACTTTACAATAGCTGCTGTGGCGTTATCTTGACAGCGAAGGAGAGGCCCCTTTTGTCTACGCCGGGCGTCGTCGGCAAAGGGCTCCGTGTCCAACAGCTCGGCTTCCCTGTGAAGGACTTTGCCCACCACAGAAGGTGGCGGATGAATGCTTAAATTCAGTTTGACATATGTGACATAGCGCTCTTGGAAAATATGAGTTGGTAATAACAGAGGCTGGAGGGGGAGAGGTTAAATGGCCTTTAGCTGATCCTTGAACTCTCTCTGTTGAAGCGCTTCAGGGCACGAGGTCTCTGTGAGCCCTTCCAGCATGTACCCTCAACGTCCACGATGTGCTGCATGTCTGAAAACAGTGGACAGTAAAAGCTGAGCTCAGAGAGCTCACAGCAGTATGTCCCTACCTTCCCTGTAATGGAGGAGATTGTGCAAACCTGCAAATAAATTTGACTGAACCGGCCTTAGTGTCTCTGTTGTAGTTTTGTCCAGAGATCTAGGATGTGGTGACAGGTTAGCCAAGGTTATTTGGAAGAGAAAATGATTTTCTGAAAGATTGTCTCATTGTTGGCATCCTTTGAGAAACTTCTGCTATTGGCCAAGAAATAGTCAGCATCCAATCAGCCCCCTGTAAAACAAAAATATGTTTTTAATCTCCAGTTTTATACAATTAAACAAACGAGATATAACATGCTATGCAGTGAGCTGGATCAGGATAGCTCTGAACACCGTCAAGCTAGCTGTTCTAATTCTAATTTATCAGTCTCTCATCCAGCTCTAGACAAGCTGCACATGGACAGAAGGTGAAAGGAAAAGTTAAAACTTCAATGATGTCATAGCCCATGAGACACTGAGTTGTAACAAACTGGAATCTCTTTAGTGAAATTTTTAAAATGAATACTTTTATAGAAAGTAAATAACTGCAAGAAACTCTTTTTCATGATGACTAGTCTTGGCTAAAACCCATCAGTCAAACTGTAGCCAGTGTAACTTGTTTTGGCTGACACGTACAGAGAATGTAACTCTGTTTCTCAGCAGCTCTCATTGTGCTTCCAGAGTACAAAGATCAAACGTACCGGAAGGAAACCAACACAGACATAGAGCTGCACAAAGATAATAAAGTGAGACAAGAATAAAAGGTTTAGCTGCATTATGAAGCATCAATCAGTGTGAAAGTAGAAATGAAGACTCTCTATATACAGCTTAAACTCTTACTATGTGCTCTGCCTTCAGCTGCATGATTAGCCATTCAGGTATTTTTCCATCAGAACCTCTTACAGGGTTTGATGCAGGTTTCTTTGAACTAAAATATGTAAATGTTGTGTTTAAATACACCAATAAATCTGTAATAATCATATCAACTGTTTTTGCCTTAATCTGGATGGTCTGCGTCTCTTGTAGGTTGTTTTTGGTTAATCGCTCCTGTTGCAATTGTTCCCACTGAGTGATGTAGAGATAGAGAAACTAATCTGGAAATGTGCATTTTACACATTTCAAACTGTTCTCCTGATCTCACAGCTGAACTTCCAGTAAGAGTGTAAAAAATAAGACGTGGTCAGACGAAGAACTAAATGACTTTAACTAAATAAAATCAGCATCTCTCTCTGTGACCACCAGTCTCTCTCACCTCTTGCTCCCTCTGGATTTACTCAGTATAATCCCAGCGGTCAGCTCATGAGAGCCATTGTCCTCCTAAGTGGATAACCGGTTGTGGATTGGATTTTTAATGGCATTAGCGGCCCAAGAAGCAAAGATCAGTAAGAGGATTGTGAACTTACACAGACCTCTGGGGGGGTGAAGATAAAATTCTGGGATTGTAACACCTCAGGTGATTGCATGTCCGGCTTCTCTCTGACTTCCAGCATCAAAACATGTCCAAGATGTGTGAATAACATCATATGATGTGGAGGCAGTGCAGCGGCTAGTCCGGCCTCTCTGTCGTCACCTTTCCTCCTTTCCTAAAGCTGTCAATCAATGCCACGGCCAGTTAGAGCAGCCTGAACTTGCGTCTGACTGGTTTAACGGTTCGGCTGATTGACGCCACAGTTTAGCTGGATTATGGGGTCAAAAAAAAGGAGTCTAATCCGCCACTCTCTCCCCCAGTCAAAATAATACATGTAGAAATGACTCAGAGCAGCAGTGACATTGTAATGAGAGAGATTGAGCTGTGAGGAGAGGGGAGGGAGTGCTTAATGTGTCCACTAGGGGAGCCCTTCTCTACAAAACTGCTCCCTACAGTGAGGAACAGAAAGTGCATGAGCACCGCAGGATTCAGCCTCCTCAGCCAGGAGCACTGACATGTTTTCAGCCCTGTGACATGAAATCAATGATTTGCCTCAGAATCAAGCTGATGGACCACAAATTCATTTATTCATTCAAATTATTTGCTAATTATTCAGTTTCATTTAATGTCACTCTGCTGGTTTAAATGATTTATTATTTATTACACTTCATCTTCTTTCACCCTCTAGTTGTCTAATTTGAAGTATCATAGAGCAGAATTCATCGAGTTTTGTCCCTGACATAAAAATAAATAAATAAATAAATCTCTTAGTTTACAGTTTTAATACTTTAACCTGAAGTGACCTGAAATGTATTTTAGAATTTTGAATTTTTCATATTCTTTGACCCTGGTCAACAGAGTTAATGAAAAGGTTGTTATGAGGGATCGTATAGTGAAACTGGACATTGGCATCTTGTGTGTTTCCTCTCAGGGTTTAGTGAGGATCTGGACTCTGTCTGGACTGTGTCACCAACATATTTAACCCAGTCCGACTCCTTTAGCTCTCTGGAGTGTTATTCTATAATCACAAAAGGCTGCTTTGACAAATGCATATATTTAAATACAGAGTTTTATTGTAATGCTTTGAGAGCTGAAACTAATAGTTGATTAATCAATTAGGTGATCAACAGAAAATGAATTGAATTATTTTTATTATTGATTATTGAAGTTTTAGCTTCTGCATTGGGAGCTGCTGTTCTGTTGGGCAAAAAAAAAACAACAACAAAAAAAAGAAACATCACGTTGGATTTTTTTTCTTTTTCTACTGTGACCAACGCAGCTCAACACACCGCGTCGTGTTTGTTTTAACACGTTTATTTGCTCCTCTTTTCTAAGGTGCGGTGACTTGTGTTTTGTGTTCATACTTTTCGCTTTTTTCTGTCATTTTATTGGCCAAACAATTATTTGATTGATCCAGAAAATAATATTGTATTTTATCCTTTTTGTTTGAGTCCCATTTACTTTATCCTGATACGTGTTTAAAATCTGAACGTTCTAACCTCCAGAAAAGTCGAATCATAGCAGGGCTGCATGTTGAATGTGGGCATGTATGTTGTATCAGTGAAGGTTGTGCTGATTGATAATTATAGTGATGATGATAAATCCACAAAGAATGTTCTTTCTTCTTTACACTTTTTTTTTTAACATCTTAGTTATTAATGAATGTTCTTCTTTCTTAGCTGAAACAGGACCTTATTGTCTGATGTGAATTTATATAAATATATTTTATTAACAAGCGATGCAAAAACTAAAGAATGCACTCCACAGGCTGCACAAAACATTGATGAAGGATTATTTATCTGTATTTGTTGATGACTGAAAATGATTTGTGACTTGGTTTAAAGATGGATGATGAGGGAAAGCTTGTCCACACTGTGAAGGAACAGAATATTTAGGATTTAAAGGCCTGTGTGTGCTCATCACTATCTGTAAACATGAATAATCTGTACACTCCATAAAGAATCAGCAGAGTCTTAGTTCCATCTTTGATGTGCTGATGGAGCCGTCGATCGTCTTTCAACGATCACCGGCCGACGTGATTGACACCAGGACACTGCTGGCTGATCAGTAAAGCCACAGAGGTTAGTGACTGGATGTAAAACTCAATACGCTATTGATTAACAATTACTGGGAGGTGCATATATAACCAGGGTTACATTTAAATCACAGAGCAGAGGGTAATTCTTCCATGCCACCTGCATTTTAATCTGTAGTCATTAGATGAGTTTTATTTTTGTACAAAGCACACACACATGCACACACTCCTTTGTGTGTACTGTAGGTGTGCAGGAAGTGGTGATTAGAAAAAATAAAAATTTCAAAAAGACAAACAAGAATCCGTCCAGTGAAGCATTAAATGATAGTTAAATCAAACGCTGCTCGACAGAGAGGGGGAAGACGGAAAGATTTTTTTTTTTTTTTGTTGCATTCTCTGACTCTCGCTGACAAAAGAGGGCAGTATGATGACATTGACAAAGTAAGCAAACTTTTACTTTGACACACAACCCGCTCATTGTGTGTGTGTGTGATAGAGAGAGAGAGACAGAGAGAGAGACTCTCTTAATGTGTATGTGTGTGGTATTTAGAGAAGTGTGTGTGTGTGTGTGTGTGTGTGTGTGTGTGTGTGCAGCCTGCCTTTGCCAATGTGTGCAATCTATGCAATTACATGTGGATGTGTGTGAACGAGTGCATATGCCCAAATATACACACCCCCTTTTTTTTCTAACACACACACACACACACTCACACACACACACACACTCACCAGCAGTTGTGGAACACATTACACCCTCCTTACAGCATTATGAAAACATGGTAGAATATGTGTGTGTGTGTGTGTGTGTGTGTGTGTGTGTGTGTGTGTGTGTGTGTGTGTGTGTGTGTGTGTGTGTGTGCAGCAGGGGGTGGGTTTCTTTTTACTGTACGAGAAGAGAAAAAAATAATCTAAAATCTGATTTGTGCTTTTAATTTTCCAACGTGCGTTCAAGCAGAAAAAAAAAAAAAAAAAAAAAAGTTGAAGCAGGTTTAACACGTGAGGAAGTGAACGACGTTTCAATCAATCGAACAGAGAACGAGGTGTGAAAAAATACATTCTGCATGTTGTAATTACAACATGAGTGCTGCAAAGTCTTTGACCAGTGTAACCCTGATTATCATTCGACAAACACTTGTCACAGGGATAAAAGACTCATTGAAAGCCAGCCTGCTAATGATAGTATACTCAAACAATCAGGGCAGAGCACACATTGGCCTCCATCTCGCATGACAAACGCCAGTCCTAAATACGATGGCATCGCTGCTGCCTGTTGGAACGGGCTCCTGGTGTGCGGCGCCAACTCAGCCCACCGCTGCCAAGCATTCTTCAGATTGCATTAGGTAATAGCTCATTCATTACTGAGGCTGAGACCGGGGCTGCAGCCACCATTAAATCCTGATCACACAGGATTGCATAGCACACACACACACACACGCTGCAAACACATATGCACCAAAACATAATGGTTACAAAGATGTGGCTTGTACTGGAGGCATGCTTCACACACATACACACCCTCAGCTTAAACTTATAATTTGGCTAAAACCTCCTCCAGGCCTCAGAGACCCTCCCTGGATCTCTTCACCCTCCAGTGAGCACACTTGCTGGGGGCCACTTTTCTCTTCTCCCCCCGTTCTCTACTGGCCATGTGTGGAGGCCCAAACAGCTGGGCCCTGGATTCCCTTGCTTTTGTATGAGTATGTCTGTCTGTCTCTCTGTCTGTGTGTGTATGTGTGAGGGTGTGTGTCTGCATGCATCACTGAAGGTATTCTTAACCTAAATGCTGATTGTTCACCCAAAATGTTAAAGACTGGCTCTGACTAGAGGACACGACTGATGCCGAATATTAACACAGATTCAAAAGATTTCACCCAGAATTGTAATCTTCTAAACAGATCATTGAGAGCAGGCTTCTTCAATGACAGATCTCCATGTGGGCTCACTGCATATGCAAGGGGGGGTCAAGTATTTCTCTTAAACATTAAATATTAATGACAAAATAAGAAACAAGCTAAAATGAGGTTAGGGGGGAAAAAAATACTTCATACTTCAGTATACTGAAGAAAAAAAAATCATAAGGACTTGGTGGGTGTGGCTTGATTAGATTTGATTGACAGTTGCAACATAAGCAAGATAATTATGTTGCCCTGGTAACATAAGCAAACACCTCCCCACTTCAAATCACCGAATAAGACAAAAACACAAATATAGAAATGAAAAAAGAAATTGTGTTTCATGTGGAACTGTAAAGATTATTCAGACAATATGCTGTGTTTGTATGTGTCAGGAGCTTTAAAATAAAAACAAATAGGTTTTTAAATATATCATCCATTTGGAGCTTCAGCATGTCGAGAACAGAAAAAAAAAAAAACAGTGTGAACAGGGTTGTACTGTATCTTATATAACATATATTATGACATAAATATACAAATATACACACAGGCTTGAACTATTGAGCTGTTCCTCACACTGAGCTCTCAAAGACAAGGAAAAACACACTATATGATCTTAACACACACACTTTAATATTTTTGTAAGAACAATGTGTCCAATGGTTAAGTTTATTGTGAAAGGGATCATAAGCAGTGACAAACCCACAGAGAATGCAGACACTGAGGCAGAACAGGTCGAAGAAACGGGACTTTACTAGATAATTGTTCAGATGAACAGGCTTTACAGTCGGGCACGACGAGGCAGTCCAAACACGATGAGGCATGCAGGTTATAAACAGGCAGCAGGTTAAAACATGGCTCACAGATATCAGGAAATCAGGAGCAGGAGATACACATCACTGACAACATGACAAAATGTGAAAGTGAAAAGGCTGCTGAGGTCAAATATGCTGGATTACTCATGAGATAATGAGATGCAAGTGTGTCAGCAGGTGGAGTTGGTCTGGGAGTGTGAACAGGTGAACAGGTGGATTTTTGGGATTCAAGTGACCAGGATTGGAACGTCCAGACAGGACAGGTGAGAAAGGCATGGTGGGCCTGAGGGACAGACAACTGAGACTGTTTTTAGTGTCATAGTAAGCTTATTGTTTTGGGTCTGAAGGCTGCAACTTTGCTGTTCAGATCCAGCATGAGCGTCAGCAGCAGGCAGCTGTTTTCAGTGAAAAAGCTCTGATAAGCCCACTGTAGGCTACCTGCTCAGCACACACACAGTATAGCTGGTGAACATACCGGAGCATTTAGCAGCTAAAGAGACAGATATTTGTCACAGGAGCTGCAAAAATCTGCATCTGGAATTGAATGCTGGTATTGTCCTGTTTTTATGTTTATTCATATCCATGTCAGTAATAATACAAATCTACTGCCAAGCAGAAAAAACACACACTGTGTCTCATGCACGACTGTGGCGACACTTCACTGACCTATTGACAAGCATACCAGTAACATATACACATTCACTAAAGTTTCAATGTCTTGTGCATATGTGTAGAATCAGACATGACAAAACATAGAAATCTTTTATATATCTTTAATACAAAGAGCTCTAATTTAAAAAATAACAAAAATTGACAATCACAAGTTTTATTTATTAACACAACTTCCTCTTTAATTTGATACCAAATATGTGGTATCTGTAGCTTTTTTTTTTTTGATTCAACACATTCAACAAAAAAAGTCATTAAATCTGTAAATTGCTCATTCTTTTCTTTCTAAGAACAGACAACAGTGCAGCTTTCTATGTGGAAAAGCTGGTCAGACCTCCCTGTCAGTGAACTGTCCCCTGGAAAACAGGATCCAGGGTCTAAAGGGTTAATATGTGTTTTCTTGTCATGTATTTATAAAAGGTGAACTGACTGTACACAGACAGAGCTCACAGACACAGTGCCAGCAGCAGCCATGTTGTCTGTGTGAACAGTAGGTAGAGGTAAGCAGTGTGTCCCGGGCGTAATCCAGCTTGCAGCGTTCAACAATGTACTCATTATGTCACAATGGACCATTTCTAATTTCCACATATCGCAGAAGGACTACGATGTCAGTATTTAGTTAACTGGTACACAGTGAGCCTTATCCTACTGGCACTAGAGGGACTGCCATCTGCTAACCTCTCTTTAACCTGAGATCTAGTACCCAGGGAAACACTGCCGCATACCTGCATGTTTAACTCATCGCCTGACCAAGATTACAGTCGGAATTTAAATACAGCTCTGAATGGTTAATTTCCCATTAAATTCAGGGGGCACAGGGGGGGTGTGGGGGGGAGTGAGCGCTGTTTGAATACGGCCGAGTGTGACCGTGGCCACGGTGTCTTAAATGGATTCAGTACAGGAGCCCCCCGGGTTTCCCCCGAGAGAGCCCCGAGTAATACATCATATTGCTCTTAAAATAGCTATTAACCACTGTGAGGAGAGAGACACAGAGGAAGGAGGGAAGGAGGGAGGGGGGGAAATTAAGCAATGTTCACAGAGTCATTCTCATACAATAACTCACCATTAACCTAAGCATTAAAAGGCTTGCTGTCTCTCTCTGTTATGTGTGCCTTTAATTGATTCTCCAAGTCCCTTTGCGGGCCGGTGAAGGAAAGGAGAAAAGAATGAGGGGGGAAACTTGCAGATGAGTCGTGATTCTTTCTCTTTTCCTTCCCTGTCAGAGTGTTTTAACTGGATCCAGCAGCTGTATATTAGCCAAGTGGAGAGCAGATATGTGGTCTCATCCCTCTCAAGTCACAAACTTTATGTCCTGTGTATCTCCAATTAAAAAAGTGCCCTGCCAGATAAGTATGGTAATGAGAGAATCTAAAGAAAATGAGATCCACAGCACTAATCTGTGTCTGTAAAGGAGGTTGAGGGGAAAGAATTAAGATTAGGATTTAATCCACCAATATCCATTACTGCTGCTCACACTGTCCCGTGAAGCAGCCGAGGTTAACGCACCAAACAAAAACAAACAACTCCATGATGAGGTTTGCTCAAGATGCGTGATTGAAATCCCATCCTTCAAATTAACATACATATATGTAAATGAGCTCTTAATTAATTGCAAAACGTATTTTTGATTAAATACTCCAAACGTCATGATTCTAATCTTGACCGGGAAAAGGGAGGAAAAAAAAAAAAACTTTTAATTAATTTTGCCAGTTAAACCTCATCAACACTTTGAATGGAGTGTAATTAGGACGCCGCCCTCTCTTCTTATTTCTCAACGGCGGAATCAAAAATCAGCCATTGTTATCACATTTGTAATGCAACCAGTGTGTGAGATGAGGCCGCGATAAATGAGCAGGGTCCTGATTTTCATACTCAAAGTAAAATAATGCTGGTAATTGGCAGATATTCTAATATTGATTAAATTAGACGGAAAACACTCCTTTCATTAAGGCGCTATGATATAGCCTAATTCTGATCATCTTCTCTCTGTCTTTGGGATTACCAATTAAATGCTCTTTGTGGAAGTTTTTCAAACTGACGGGCGAAAGAGGGCTAAATGAAATTACGCCTATAGTTTGGGAGAGTGGAAGTGTGCCTGCCGTCTCTCTCCGCACTGTTTACCAAGGACTGTGTTTGTGTGGGAAGTCATGGTTAATGATGTATTCATCCTTTCTCGCTGTGGAACTCCAAGCCCAACTCAACGTGTATTGTGCTCAATTATGTGAAGAGGGAGAGCTGATAATGAAAACTAACATGAAGCCCCTGAGTGGATCAAGATGTGTGTGTGTGTGTGTGTGTGGGAGATAGAGCGGGGGAGAGGGTATGTGTGCTAGCTGGTATAACTGTATCCCTTCTCTTTCATCATGCCCAGGCAGAAGCCACAACTCCTCACAGTTTCTCAAATGAACCTTTCAAAGCCTCCAAAACTTTCAGCCTCCCTCCCCATCCAGCTCCACCAAAGCAGCCGTCCACTTAAGAGTATAAGGAGGCTTACTGGGGGATAAGACCCTGCGAGGTGCTTGAGGTGAGATAACCAATTACCCATGATCACTTTTGACTCTTCTAATCTCCCCGCTGTATCAGCGGGATTTAGCCACAGCAGCACCTGTGAAACCTGGCCATCTCCAATCTGCCGCCATCCGCCTTTGTTATTCTAATGTCAGCCACTTGACTCATGCACTTCAGTCAAAGGGGATAAGCACCTGCTGAGGGGAGGGGTGCTGAGGGGAGCGACCCTGTGACCTTCCAAACAGACAGCGTTGATTGATAAGTGGGATTTGGTCGGAGACTCTCTGAGTTTCATCAGGTCGCTCTCTCAGAGGAGCCGGTGACAAAGCATCGCTGTCTTTCCCATGGAAACAGAGCGACACACATGGAGGTTATAAAAGCCACATGTGGCTGTGGTGTCATTGCAGCAGAACTTGTTTTTCAAAGAGCATGACGAAGTGCGCTGGTTCACAGATCGGATCAGTTGCGAGTCCAACAGATTTTTCAGTTTCGCCATCCTAAGTTACGAGGACAGAACTTTACAGGCTGCCGCTCTCAAACCAATGTTTAAAATGCAGTCAAGACGGAGCGCCTTGATGCTTTTCTTTGTCATCATCTGACTGTGGATGAAATTTATTTGTCCCAAACAAAACATGCTGATCCAATCAGTTTGAGCTCCGAGGCGGAGCCCTCCAAACCACAATCGTCACTGATTCATCATTTCTCAGTTCATCTTTGCTTTATTTATCGACCCTAACTTTTCACTCATGCTGTCAATCATGATGCCTAAGGTCAATGAGGCCAACAGATGCACTTGAGTGGCTCTTCAGCAATACTGCCTAAACTCTCTGACAGGAACTGATGACTTTTTGGACACAGCAGTTTATCTACAGTAGACTCTGTATTGATTAGCATTGAACATTTAAGTTTTAACGATAAATATAAAGTCAAAAAGTACCAACTGCAGCACTATTTAAAAGTGGAATTGGAATTGTTTTTATTTTACTCTAGACTAAACAGGTTTTGTGATCTGCCCAGGTTAATGTTTAAATTATCACAGACATATCAGTATTGGAGTGTATGTTGGCAAATGAGTAAAATTGCAGATGATATGTTGGGTAATTTAGGAACTGTGTTGACATGCATTTATCCACCACAGACTACAAACACCGCTGCAATTCTGCAAAGCTCTGGAGACTGATGGTGTTCCTGTGGGTGTTGAGCTCACAGAGAAGATTCTCTGTAGGGCATATTTTCTGTAATTTCCATAATGTTGTCAGACATTTATAATAATCTGAATCGGTCAGTAGAAAAAACAAGCACTTATAATGGACAAAATGCAGTGTGCAGTAATCCACAAGAATTACGTTGTAGCCTATTTCACAGACTCCAAGGCCCGCTACTCACTTTGAAACAGGAACATGGAAAAATAAGGTCCAGGTTGAAAAATACTAAAGCTGCCCTTTAACACTTTGGTACAGTGGCATGATGAAAGGTACATTAAGAGAATAAAAGAGACACTAAAGTACAGTATCTTGTGTGGAACCAACTTATCTTTTAAGTCTTGCTCCTCTCCAACCTTTTAGAAATGTCAAGTGGCTCATGCAGTTGAGGGATACTTTCACATCTTAAAGTCTGTCCTTCACTTTAGGGCATTCTGGAGCTTCATGAGAATACCAGAGGTTTCTGGGAGGGCAGAGAGTACGACAGAGGGCTTCATCTACTGATGGAAGTGAACAATTCAGAGACCTGGCTGTGGATTTATGAAGGGAACCATCAGACATACTGCTAGAAATCTATTGGCCAGACTAGATGGTGGATTTACTGTAGTATCTCCATGAGACAGACATGATTCTAAAGCTCAACGGTCAACACGACAAGTACAGAGGAAGTTCTCAGGCTTGTATACCTATTGCCTGTGGCTGTGTGTTACTTTTATGAAAATTCAAAGAAATTAGGACATTTTTTAAAGCTTCACAAGGAAATATTTTCTATGTAGGGCAAAAATATGTACAAGTCACCAAGCGGGGCTGCAGCAGAGAGGAGCATTCCATTTCTACTAATTGATTCCCTTGATTCATTCTTTACCCCTTTGCCCAAATGAAACTCTCCAATTGGGTTTGAGTCATGAAAATTAAGCACAAAATCTAATCAAACTAAACATCACCGAGAGATTTATTTCCAAAGAAAGCTGGAGTCATCAACATTAAGTCTTTGGCATGTCTTGACCTTTTGCTTTCTCTTGGTGTAAAGTATCACAGACTAGTGCATAAGCAGAAACCAAGAGTGGCTGTGTGCAGGATTTTTGGTTAAGTTCATTGTTCACATTGTTCAACCAGCTGCTGCTGTTTATCGCTGTCAACATGGGAACCTGTCTAGTGCAGCTTTAAAAGAGAAGAATCTAAATGGTTTCTTAATTGTGGAGTTTTCTTTCAGTTTCTCACCAAAATCATTGTGTGTATGTTCAAAGTCTAATATGTTGAAGGCATTTCCTGCCTTGTGAAACGTTCACAAAGTCTTTAAATGCTTGCAAGCTGCATTATTTCAGCTTGAAGTAATATTTTTGTCTCTTATTTTATTTGCACATTGCTACATGTTAAGGCTTATTACTGCTACCAACTGTTGATATGCATTAGTAGTGTGGAGTCTGCATAGGTGTATGGTAAATGGTAAATGGACTGTACTTATATAGCGCCTTTCTAGTCTTCCGACCACTCAAAGCACTTTACAGTATGTATCTCATTCACCCATTCACACACATTCATACACTGATGGCATTGGCTGCCATGCAAGGTGCCAACTGCTCATCAGTTTGAGGAGCTAATCATTCATACACATTCACACACCGATGGCACAGCCTTCAGGAGCAATTTGGGGTTCAGTATCTTGCCCAAGGACACTTCGACATGCAGACTGGAGGGGATCGAACCGGGGATCGAACCGCCGATCATCTGATTAGTGACGACCCGCTCTACCTCCGAGCCCCTTATGTGTATATGATGCTCGTGCACATGCAATCCTCATGACTTTGAGCTTTGAACAAAAAAAACTGGATTTCTACTTTAAAAACTTAAATTTAAAGTAGAAATCCAGTTTATGACACATTTGGTCCTATTTTTTATAGTATCAAGGGTCATTGTACAGTTCTAGAAGACTATACTAACCAATGTAAATTGGTGCTGAGATCAACATTGCTATATACACTTTTATTGTTAAATTCCTTAAATCTGTCCCTCCACCTCCTCCTGTCAACCTGGTTTCCAGCAGTAGCAGGCGGCTGCAAAAAAAACTCTGATAAACCTAGTTTTGTTTGTTGATTTTCTTAAATAGACTCAGAGACCAGCTACTGAATGGGAGAATTTATCACAGCTAAAGACTCTCTGGAGATGGAGGAGACTAAAACAGAGCCAAAAAGAGAGACTGAATACTGCTTACATGACTCCAAATAATGCCAGCCAACACATTTGCCCTAAGGGTGATCGTATGCATATGATGTTTTTACTTCTGGTGATTAAATAAAAAAAATAAAAAACTGTCATTATGATAACAATGAAGACATTGCTTGTCAGGAAAAAGGCTGTGCTGTAATTTGAAGTGTTTGAACAAATGACCAATGCAGCTTTATAATGAAGACAGTTAGGCTATTACAGAGGTTGTAAACAAGCCAAATCATATAAAACATTTGATCTGGAAGTAAAAACCAAAGTGCTATATGTTTGTAATAATCGATTGCACAACTACGCCAAGTACACCACATCAAAGCTGAAAGATGAGGATCTATAAACTGAAGGTTTACCCGTGCAGAGTTTGGGTAATATTTTTAAATTTATCTTTTCCCTTCTAGATAAGTTTAACTAAACTGATCTGATCACCTGATTCATGTTTCCTCCTTGTCCTATGTGATTCTCTGTAATGTCTCTTCATTCCCAATTGGTGAATACGGTCTTGTTATCATCACTATAAAGGATAGCTATGACTGCAAAAATAAGACCCAAGTTAAATCGTTCAACTTTCACATTAAACTCTAAAAGCAATGTTGTCTTTGTGTCTCATTTTGCCCAGTGGCCTAAAGTGACAACAAAATCACATATCACCTCTTTAAAGCAGACTGTGGATTCAGAGGTCCCACAGAGATGCTCTCTGCCCATTTTCCCACCACATACCCTTCCACCAGGGAAAATCTGACCCATCTAAGGATTTCCAAGCCAGACAGGATAATCTGACATGCTCCAAGATGACACTGCTGCTCTCCTCTCACTCTCCATCTCTTTCCCCTCCCATCTCAAGTCGGGGTGCCGAGCTAGCACAAATGAGAGACACTTTGAAAAATAAGCTGCTCATTTGGGACTGAGTGGATTCAGATGGTTGGCAAGTGCTCAAAGGCACAGAAAAAAACAGGGCAGTTGGGTCAGCTTATTATTTCAGTGGAAACAAGGCACTGATGTTCTCCCTCATCTGGCATTTTCTCAATCAAAAGGCCTTGACCACTAAAATGTGGGCCAATATCCATGGTCTCCCTTCCTCAGCTTTTCAGCCAAAAATTTAAAATTCACTGGTCATGAAGGTTAGACCTGCCTCAACTTTAATAAAATAATGGTCAGATTGGATATTCTTTGACTGGAGGCGAACCAAAGAATCTGTTTTCTTTACCTGAGGCAAGTCAAAAACAAGAATCAGAGAGAAGTTCTAACAAAGTTCAGGCAATGTTTGCACATAGGCAACCACACAACAAAGAATACTACTCAGACTTTTAAGAGATGAACATTTTAAACCTACGAGTTGCTTTAAAACTACACTATGGAACATTTGAAAGACAATGACACTCTTGCAAATGAGAAGTTCAATAGCAATAATACATGCCGAAATTCAGTACCAGGTATGTAATGGTGGCTAATGTTAGTGAATTCTAGTAAACCTCTACAGGCATTGCTGTGGAGCTCAAGACTGTACTGTAGGTGTACTTATGATACATTACATATTAAAATGATTCATCAATCAAATTAAATGACCATTGTTTGGTTCAGTACTTTACTTAATGCAGTGGTAGTGTTTGCAGTTGTGGTAGCTTCTAACTCATGATATCTGTGTTTGATAGAATTTGTATTTATTTTTTTCAGATTTTATCCTTTAAAGTGTAACCAACTTTAAAGGCTCCTTGTTAGGATGGCCATGTAGCGGCTGGATATGCAAAGCAGGAGGCTTGAGGCAGAGGTTGTGTGCAAAACCAACCAGGTGTTTATTTCACCGACATTGACACATTAACATACAGACTTAAAACACATACTGTGGACCAGGAGCACAAGTGGTCCTACGGTACATACAGTCTGTATGTTCTACCTGTGCTGAACATTACCAAAGAATCTATTAAAGTCCCAAGAACTGATTAAAGGGCACACCCCCCTACACCAATCAGCTCATGGTATGGTCCGGAACCTTTAAATAATGCTCAGCTAACCTTTTCACCCGAACACCCTGGAGAGAAGACAACAGGTGAGTGACTTGCACACATACACACATTTCATTTATAATACTGCACAGTCACGTCACATTTTATCAAATACCTTTAGCTGCACGTTACCACAAAGAGCGTCTTTGTTCAGGCTACCAAACTAACTACATGTTTCTCTTGCAGGCCTGGTCTCCGATCAGTCCCTGCTGAGGGCAACACAGAACCTACACACACACACACACACACACACACACACTCCTGCATGATCACCTGAACATATACAGGTCTTTAAGGGGACCCATACCAAACATTTCATTTTAAAGAGCCAGTGAAATGATGTTACAAGCTTTCCTGCCTTCCCATATCCTGTCAAATGTTATGAGTTGACCAGTTAACCTGTCCCACCGATTTTAGTAAGCGGGGGTAAAAATCCCTTTCAAAATGATTTCTCACAAACATTTTCCATTTGACATCATATTATGGAAGCTAACTTGCGCTACCTGTCACAGTTGTCAAGCAGTGTAATGGGGACCAGGGACTGGACCCAAATGCAGACACCAAGAGACAGAACTGATACAGTTCAATGATTCAACGCCAAATTCAAATGACTTACAGGATGAGACAGGCAGAGGTCATAAACAGAAGACAGTTAAAACAAACAAGTCAGACCGGGAGCAAGTCCAAATGGCAGGCAAGGTTCAGGAAAACATGAACAGGTGAAACTAATCAGGACAATCAAAACTGGCGGGAAAATCAACAGCAATAAGTGAAGTTAGACAGGAAGAGAGGGCAGAATTACAAAATAAAACAGGAAACACTGAACATAAAAACCCAAACCTATGACTCTACCTGTTTCATGTACCATAGCAAGACAATCTCTCTGTGTGTATGGACTTTTCGTACCACCAAATTTAATTTTGGCATCTCAAATGTTTTCTTTCTATTACAGGCCCACAGGTCTTTCTTTCCTTTGCTTTTTCTCCAGATCTGTATGGAAAGTAACTGTAAGCAAAACAGTATGAAAAGCTGCAGGCTGACCTATATACCTTTTGCCTCAAAATAAAACTCAACCAGAAACCTCAAATCGAGTGTTTTCAGTCCGAGTGCTGTGTGCGACACAGGAAATGTTAACGTGAGTCTTGTGGTGGCAGGGCTTGGCTGGGAGCTTCGCAGGCAAACTAGACCACATCAGTGCGAACGCTGCACAGCAACAGTAGCATCACAGAGAGACAGATACACATTTATGAAACAGAAATAGCAAGCGTACTATTACCTGTCTGTGTGCTGAATATGCAGGTGATGGTTCTATATCTAACAAGTAGCAAGAGAAAATAAAAGGATTCATATCACACTTATAATGTCCAAGATGTGCATGTTTTTGAAATATTTATGGTTGGTCATGGAAAAACCTGCGCAGCATTGAAGGTTAACTATAATTACAGCAGGTGCATACACACACACATTTTCAATTGGCTCGTATGTGAGTGTACAGTACAGTGTATCAGTCTTTCTTGGGGATTTCCTGAGCTAGGTGAGGTGTGAACATTTAGCTCCAAACATCACATACATTGCCTCTCACATCTTGGCCTTGGCTGGCCTGAGCACATGCAGCCACTCTCACTGTGTTCCAGTGTGAGTGAAGGATTTATTCAAAACACGAGCCTGCAGCCTTTCAAAACAATCCAGAGAAAGAAACAAAGAAAAAACACATCTGAAATTGACTGAAAAAGACTCAGTTTTTTGACAGAACAGATGACTCGCTCAGATGTTTGTTTTTTTTTAGGTATCCAAGCTATTAACAAGAGGCAATAATGGACTTTAAGTGTAAAGGGGTTGCTTTGTGCAAACGGTGCAACAAAGTTTTGTATCGATACTCTAAATCACTTCACACTAAGGCAAGCTTTGGCAGCAAAATGAGTTCTGTTGAATGTCAGACATCCATCTGCGTTCTGCAGCTACTGCACCTGTAATACAAAACTGTTAAATGGATCCTCTAAGCTCTTTTTTTTGTAAGTATTTAAGGAATATTGAAAGATCCATCCATAGCAAAAAACATAAAAGATAAGACCAAAAGGGTGGAGGAAACGTACTGTGTGGACATGAATCCAACTCAACCATTTGTATTTCTGTAGAGGAGTTTTAGAAGAAATCCCTCACCTCGCTGCAAACTCTGCTTGGTGTTCACATCTGGATCCATCCTGTGCACACATGTGGAGGTAACTTACCTGCAGCCACTGAAATAGTTTTGTCCGTGATAGCTAGTAGCAAAAATAGTCAGTTCGCTTTTGGCTAATGTGGTGGCATTTACAACTTGTCCGGCCATCTGTCTGCTCATGTTTCTCACCCTCTTTTTATTTCTTAGTTCTTACTTGGGTAAGTGATTCTGTCTTAACTAATAGAACTATTCAATGTTGTACTGGCCTGCACTTCATTTGGGTTCATTGGATCATTCTTTATGAAGAACCATCCAACTATTTTCCACAAACTGATTTATTCATTTGTTTTATCTTGTCAAACATAGACAAGAAGATTGTCTGTCAAAACATGTTCTACTGTACATTTGTATTGAACATTTAAGTGTTTAGATGGGTTTAAATTACAGTGTTTTTTTTATTCTTGAACACATTGAACAAAGTCTGGTAAAAAGGCCATGAGAGCTTCTTTCCTTGTCCTTCACAAGACGTTGTACCGTAAGCATGAGTGAGACTGAGATGTGTGAATTATGTTGTAACGAAAGGAAGAAACAAGAAGCTTAGTGGGGCAAAGAAAGGAAGTGGGTCAAAGCTACAACAGAACATTCATGCACATTCATTACAGGACACCCACCACCTTCTGTTCGCCTTTCTGCTCATGATTTAAGTGTTTAGGGTGAAGCATTGTGGAATTTGACACAGAACATGGTGACCAACTTATGGTTAAGACTTGATACTGCATGAGCACCTTCATTTTTCTTTGCACCCCCACCCACCCTCCTTCTCCATATGCAAACTGGTCTGACCACAATAGTCAAGAGCGCACACATGATTAAATGGTACACAGGGACCAGGAGAAATAGCTGTGGTCGGTGGCTTGGCCAGAGGCCGGGGGTTGAGGCAGGGGGACAGACTCTTGCTTTTAATCACAGAGGGAGATAATGGCTGCCATACGCCACCACCACTGACTTTGTTTTTCCCACAAACCAGCCACCGGGACAGCTTCTCCATCAGCTATGGCTGCAATGTCCGATTCTCTTCTGCCTTTAAAAGACAGAAGAAAAAAGAAGCCCTCCCTCCTTTATCCACGTTCTCCAGGTCTGCATCTTTACAGTGGATACAGTCATAAAAAATGGATGTTGGATCATTAACATATGTTTAAACAGGACTGAAGTATGTTTGAGTTAATCAGCAGCACATTGCCCTGGCTAACTCTGTAACCACACAAACTCTTCTGTAGCATGATGCTTTAAGATATTACATTTTTAGATGGCAAAAGATAATTGTCTCGATTACATAATCTGATGAATGATGTGCTAGAATCAGCCTAATTCCATTCTAATTCTGATTCTATGCCAAGTAGGCGAAAGTAGATCCTGGACGTCTTAATAAGAATTAGAATTCATTCATTTCATTGAGATTCAGAAACACCTTCAGATATTTTGTGATGGTGGGGATCATAAAAAAACTTTCTTTGTGAACATACAATAGGTCACAAATAATTGCTAATTGCTAATAACTGTTCATTTTTTGTAATAGTTTTGTTTCAAAACTTTAGTTTGGAGTTTCATTGTAGATTAATTCATTATCTCATCTGTATAAGAATGCCACCACATGTTAGCATAGGTTGACACATTTGCATCAACATTATCTGCTGTTTGACTACACATCTTTCCTAGAAAGGTTTATAAAACTGTTAGGAACTCAAGAGCAGCTCAACAGCCTAAAGGGGTAGTCTGTCATTATATTGGTGATTAAAAACATTTTGACAACGCACAGTTTCAAACTGTGTGGTAACGACCACAGCGACTCTGACTCTTTCAAATTTCCTGTCAGTTTCATTATCTCTTAATCTCTACACCAGAGTCACCTCAGCCTTGTTCGACTGAGAAGTGAATGCATCGTTATTCACACTGTCGATTACGCAACATCAGTTTTGCAAGCCTTCTCCAAAACTGATAGCACTCCCTCAGCACTCAATTAACTTATTATATTCCACTTAAGGGGAGGTGTGGACTCATTATAAGGGCAATGCTTCAAGATTTTACAATGTGGTACTTTTTCTATACAATTATGTTTGAGGATACTTCATATTAGTACAACTAAGAATATACAAATATTATACAAAAAAACAAATGATTCTTCTTTAAGGAGCATTATGATGAGCAGAAATGTGAAAGCTGGAGGCACAGTTGTATAGTTAACTCATGATGACATACAAACACTTAAACATGTCAAAATCACACTAACGTTAAAAAGAAACAAACATCTGAAAAACATGATTACTTCAGAATGCCTTAATTCAATGAAATCAGGATGCTGAAACTGAGCAGCTGTGTGCTTTTGGCACTCCTTGTTACTTAAGTGTGATGCCATTTGTGTCCTGGTTTTTAAATGTCAGGGTATTGAATTTGGCTTCTTTGGACTTGAGAACCAAACCAGAATTCAATTTCAATTCAATTTTATTTATATAGCGCCATATCATAACAAAAGTTATCTCATGACACTTTTCATACAAAGCAGGTCTAGACTGTACTCTTTATAATATTATTTACAGAGACCTTCAGTTCCACCATGAGCAAACACGTGGCGACGGTGGCAAGGAAAAACTTCCTTTTAACAGTCATCCACCACGACCAGTTGAGTTATTTGAAGCCCTCCGGCAGTCTAGTCCTATAGCAGCATAACTAAGGGATGACCTGAGCCAGCCCTAACTATAAGCTCTATCAAAAAGGAAAGTCTTAAGTTTACTCTTAAAAGTGTTGACCGTGTCTGCCTCCCGAACCCAAAATGGTAGTTTGTTCCACAGAAGAGGAGCTTGATAGCTGAAAGCTCTGGCTCCCAATCTACTTTTGGAAACTATAGGAACCACAAGGAACCCAGCATTCTGAGAGCGCAGTGTTCTAGAGGGGTAGTAAGGTACTATGAGCTCTTTTAGATATGATGGTGCCTGACCATGAAGAGCTTTGTATGTAAGGAGAAGAATTTTAAATTCTATTCTAGATTTAACAGGTTGCCCCTGACTGTAAAGTACTGGCAAAACCTGAAAGTCTCATTGTTCTGATATTACAAATGATCTTTTCTACTTACACATTTTCTCACTACAATTACTCATATTGACTTCCTGATGTCAGGTTACCACATATTTGCTGAAAACTGTTCAGACTGCAGACTGTAGACAATGTTGTTGTCTTCTTGGACATCAGATTCTTCTTTGTCTCCACACATTCACAGCAGACCGCGTGTACTGTAAGCATTAAGCTGAAAACTTTTACTGGTCTAGTTTTCTTCTTGTTTTTATTAGTATGCATAAAAACTCCATATTTATGTCAGTAAGTAACTGTGATGTTATTTTTTATGTTCTATAATGCTATTATGTTCTCTAACATCTTTAACGTCAAAGATGTTTATATTAACTGATTGAAGAATAAAAACACTATATACAGTATTTTAGAACATTTGGTATTTATTTGAACTTAGATTGCAGCCTGCCATATCGTGCTTCATAAGGTTAGAGTTGCTTGCGGCAGACGTGGATAAAATCTTTTTTCCTGGGCATAGCGTGCATGATACATATACATTCTTGCCTTTAATTTCAACGAGGGAGAAGTAGTGCCGGTACTTCCAGTTGGAGAACGCTACCTTTGAATTTCCCTGGCTCGTCGCCATTGTCGCTGTCCTGTGTGTTCAGAGGTAGTCATAGGTGGAAGTCAGAGCGTGCAGTGAGACAGCGTGAGCAGGGCATCCGCCCACCCAGCCAATCATCATCGCATTTGCAACGGTGTCATCATCATCCCCACTCCTGCTCTCTCCAGGCAGCTGATGTAGCCAAAGCTTGACACCTCGCGCTTCATTCAACCAAATTGTAGTAACGCGCCACTTTACATTCTCAGTAACGATAACGGCGTTGCAACGATGGGAAAAGTAATTAATTAGATTACTCCGTTACTGAAAAAATAACGCCGTTAGTAACGCCGTTATACTTAAACGCCGTTACTCCCAACACTGAATATCAACCATGTCCTTTCCTCATGAACATGTGGCTTGTGCTAGGCAGAAATCCTGCCATCAGGTCAAAAGTCGTTTGACACTGTGATTGACACACATGGCATAATCTGTACAGTACAGTATACTTTTGAAAACCATGAAATAAAACTTGCCTGCTGATTTGCCCAGAAAAAAGTCAGAAGTCACTGCGATCAGAGCTAACAGCTTTGAACATGAAAGTCATAATTCCGCTAAACACACTCTTCATTCAATGTGTGGATGGCGTCGAAATGAAAACCACTGCGTCCTGATACATCAGCCCTCTACCTCAGAAGCAGAGCCCTGGAGGACGGCTGCCTTGAATTATAGCACAGCTAACAGTCGGACAGGTCCCTTTTGTTTTCAGATTGAAAAACCACATCACAAGAAGCGGTTCACCAAGTGCCAAGAGTTATAGGTCATACACGTCTCTCATTTTTACCAGAGAATGACATTCAGTAGGTGTATGCAGCGTCCAGAGCTGGGTTGGATTTGAAATGGTTAAAGCACAGGCTACTACTTTCCATCTTATATATCTGTGAGGCTGTTCAAAGCCTCATTACAGTCCCAATTCAACACAAAACTGCAGTTCAGATTCACAAGTGTTTTTTACTCATGTCTGGGAATGGGAAAAAGCAACTGGTCCTCTTATCTAACGTGATTTATTTCCAGCCATTTATTAAGAGTATCTGACTCGAGGCTTGACGAGGGATAAAACAGTGATACAAAATGTTGGCCCACTCCATATTTGTGCGAATGAAATTATAAGATGAGCACGATGAATTAAAGGCAGACGGGTGATTTAGAGGGAAAGACGGCACAGTGGGAGGTGAATGTGTGTGTGAGACAGCCATTAGATCACAGCCATATCAAACGCATTTTGAAGTCTGATCATTCTTGTTCAGTCAATCATTTCTTCACATTTATTTCTTGATGCACACACACACACACACACACACACACACACACACACACACACACATACATATGTACACACACACGTTGCAGGTTGAATTTCCATTTCAGCATGTCTGGCTGGAAGCCCTCACTCTGGGACAGCCATATCGCTTTCTTGGCACTGCTGTCCTCAGTGATCGCTGCCAGGCCGGGACTGGCAAAACCCTAAAAAGCTGGGCCCCGATGCATCTTTTACAGTTTACAGGAATGTGTCAGCAGTAATCTTTTGGCGGCCATCTTTGGAAATTCAGACCGACACTCTAATGAAAGCATTGTGATGCTCTGTGGCAGAAAGAGCCCACTTTAATTGTATCTATTTAAAGCAGCTGTTTTCATGGCTGTCTGACTCGGCTGTGGCCCGAATTCATCTCCAGTGACTTCATCAGTCGTGCTGGGTGTCGATTTATTAGAAACTTGCCATCGGTTTTTAAGTAAACAGAGGTGGCCAAGTCTGAGCTTTAATCACGCTCTGTGAGCTGCCCAGAGAGGTTGTTTGGTTTCAATTAGGTCAGCGTAACTTGGCTTTCTCCGCTGTCGGATAATCTCTCCCTCATCCCCGAGTCTTTTACAGCCGCTGCCAGCCAGCATTGCCAGCGCAGCGCATGAAATCAAATTTGAACGCTGACCCCTCTGGAAAATGGGAACCAGTGAAAAGGGGACTTAATAGGAGTTCTAAAGGGGTGGGCGTCATGTTTTCACCCTCTGTGTGCCCCAAAGAGTGGATTTAGAGCGGTGTGCCGGCATCAGTGTAAACCAGGCTGTAGGGGAGGCGTGCATGGCACAGCATGCTCTGAGCTTACTGCATGGATCGCTGTAATCCACCTCTGTATGGGTGCCAGAGTCTGACGGGATGTTTATACCGACAGCTACAGTTTGTGGAGAACATGAGAAGGTCCCTGCTCTCATGAGGCTTGGACTACAGTGTGTGTGAGAAAGTATCTCACAGGAAAATTGGAGGGTTTTTCCAGTGAAATGCCCAACTAAGACTTTTTGCACCAATCCTCTTTAATCTTTTTATATTATTTTTACAATGACAAAGCTCTCATGAAGACCTGTAAATCTTCACACCTCTGCTGGTTTAGAGGACACAGGGTCGGAGCTTTGATGTCATTTTCACCCCAAAACCTCATCAAACCCATGGCTATGATTGGTGTGTGCTGGGCTGTCACACTGGCCTGCCTCATGCCACAAGTTGGGGTCACTAACCTTGTTGTTTCCAGGCCACAGGCTTCTGTTGGAACCATGGGTCAATCGATCATTTTGATTCAAGTCGGCCACCAATCACAGATCAGAGATGGCCTGTGGCATTACAAAAGGTTGTGGCTGAAATTCATCCTGGGTTTGTTTCATGTCCAGGGTTCATATCAGTCATCAAATCAAACCAGATGCTACTCTACGGACTTGGTGTGACCAACACTTGGGTTATATATTTATAGTTTCATTATTTTAATTTTGAAGTTTCTGTGTTTACCCCTGGGCTTCTTATGAAACAGCATTTAGACACGTTCCATACTAGTGTTCTACATATTTTAGCCTGTTTGCTACAAACATATATATAGAACACTAGACTAGGACCAAAAAGACCAGCTAACTAATCCATGAAGGCTGGAATTACTTCCACACATCAGTACTGAGGAGATGATTTATTTATTTTTTTACATAGAGGTGTGACGCCATAGATAGTCTCTTGTGTTTTAGATTGTAATTGCCAACATTTCAATAAAATAAAAAAAAAATAAAAAAAAGTTTGAGAGTTTCTGTTTTTTATGGCACAGCTGTTTTATGCTCATTACTTTGAATAAAAACAGTATTGGTGCAGAAAAATAAAAGGACCTCTTTCATCACAGGTTACAATAAGTTTAAAACTGAGCCCTAAGGCTGCCATATGGTTAAACCCTTGAATGGCAGATATTATAGAATGCCATATCTAGTGTTCTATACTTACTACTCACACTTACAGCACTGTAAACATTTTGCAAATATGCTTCTCTGTTGTAGATTCAGCCATTGCTTTTTATTCATTTTTGTTGGATATTAAAATCAGTTAGCAGCTTCTTGAAACTTAGTTACATTGAATCCATCACAGTAAACATAAAGTCCACATTGATTTTAACATTTTGGTTGCATGGTAATGAAAGGCAGTTGAACTGCACTTCCTCATAATTAAACAATGTTCACTATGATGGACTGTGAAAAATAACAGTGTTTCTGTTCAGCTGAACTGAAGAGGACGGTCAGGTGCTAGAGAGAGATATATTTTAGAGGACCAATGGACAGCTCAGCATAGCTCTTCCTTCAACAGAGCAGGACTTGTTTAGAGGCTCTGACAGAGTACCAATCGGAGGGCAGCTTGAGCCAGATGTCCCCATCCTCAACTGATCATTGTGATTTTTTTTATATAAAGAAAAAAATCCATCAAAATCCATTATTTTTGGTGTGGTGGTTTCATATCGGATCATTCTCAGGACTCCTTTATTAAAGCTCCACTGCGACGTAACAATAATATTCACGCTGAGTCATAATCTTTAAATGCTTCATGTCTCTTGATTACTGTCAGTCCTAAAACCAGTCTATAGGTACACGGCTGCTAAAACTAGACCAGTGTGGAGCATTTAACAGCTCTGAATACCACTTTGAAGCAGTATCGGAAGTGTACATCAAGTGCGGCTTAAGTGCACCGTGTATTTTTGTGGCATGGGACACGCTCATTTCCTGTCGTTGTGTGAGCATGCACTTGAGTGATCACAATCCACAGAGCTAGCTGTAAGCTTACTTACTCATATTTGAAAACTCATTCTGAATCAGCTCCTGTAACCATGTATGTGATGTACAAACAGCAATCAGTAAATGACTGATGGAAATGTCTAAACATGATTTTTTTATGACTTCTGTCTTCTGTGGCACTATCACAGGAAAAAGTGAGCTGAGCTTTTGTGTTTAATGTCTGTGTGTTTAGTTTTGTATCTGAGTGGAAGGTGTGCACGATGCTTTATGTTTTTATATTGCATCTGTGGAGAGCATGTGTGCTTTACATTTTATGACACGTGAAATACGTATTCTTACACCTATGTCCTAGCAACATGTTTGATATAAAAATCTAAGACTTACAACCTCCTGACTCTCCAGAAGCCCCTCAAGAGCTGCTGGGATTGAAGCCCCGCGGCCTAAACGATAGCTCCCACCGTGTCATTAGGGGCATGTGGAGAGGACCCCATGAAAGCACTGCCAAAAAATCTCCTTGAAGATCGAGGGAAAGAAAGGCAAGGGTTATTGATCCGTCTGTCCACGGATATGATACTTAAGCCCTGGTACTGAGAGCTGGAGAGCCCCTGGATCCATATCTCAAATACTTTAATCCTGGCCCCTCTTACAGCTGGATTGGCCTTCACCTTAACCTCCCGACAACTGCTCCAACAGATCAGCCATGGAAATTTTATTCTTCTCACAAGCTGCTTCACTCCGCCTTTCTCTCCCGTGCTGTGTTTTCACCGGTCTGCAGTTATTAACAGTGCTGCCCTGCGTTCCCACCCGAATTAGGAGTGAGAGGTGAATTAATACCTGATCCTGGTTTTCATCGTTTTCTAAAAAAAAGAAAAAAGTTCTTATCCCCCTTTTCTTGAAGTTTGAGGAGAAACTTGGGGAAGGCATGCATACATTACAGGTCAGCTGGTCATGTCAGCCTGTTGCAGGTGTGTCTACAGGAACTTTTAAAGGCTGTGATTGCATACCTTGTCCCATATATTCATGGTGAGTTAAAAAGTTCACGTGCAACTTCCCTTAAAATTAATCAGCACCACACTCATTTCTGGATATTAGCTAACAAAGTCATCAATGTCATTCAGGTAGTTGGAGATTGGTTGATGTATCTGAATGCATATTGCATGTTGCTGGTTCTTACACTCCTTAATCTGCACCATGAAGAGAATGAGATCCTGCTCTAAGACAGCTCTCCATTCATGCCAGTGAAAGTTGTTCTTCTGGTACGTACACAGAACGATCCTTCAGGCTTCCTGCAGAATAAAAAAACAGACATACATTAGTTATTTAAACATGCAATGAAAACAAGTAGTGAACACAACCTGAACTCATCATCGCCTTTAAGTTGATATGATGAACATCCAGCATTTATGGAGCAACATGAGCGTTTATTTAGAGTGTAACTCCACCTGATCACTGTCTGTCTAGTATTCTCTCCTTCAGCTCTGATTTTGGTCTCCACCAACTCCTGAGAGAAATCTCTGCATCTTTACCTGCTGAATGCTCCACTATGTTCACACAGGTAGTGTACGGTGTTTTTTACAGTGTTTTCTCTGAACACAGCTGCCTGTTACTCCTGGAAATGATTTTCTGAGAGCGCTGAGACTGAACCAGAACAATGAAGTTGCAGCCGGACAGCTAAACAATGAGCTGAAACTCCTGATTAACGTAAAGTTGAGTGGAGCTGCACATTCAGCTGATAATTCTCTGTAGGCTTATCACTACCAGAGACACCTTTTATATTACACATTGATTTCAATGTCATTACATTTCATTGTTAGTCTGCTTTCAGCTCAGAAATAAATGTAATTATGAAACATAAATATGTACTGTTCAAATCCAAATAGAATTGAAGTGTTTGTCTGACTTTTTAGAAAGTACTGAAGTATTTTAATTTGAAAATCTTTGAATTTGAATTCACAAGATTTCATTTGAAATTATTGAAAATCATTTCACTTTTATTACACACACACACACACACACACACACACACACACACTTCCTCCTCTGTTGTGTTGTGTATTGTGCAGTCTCAGGTAGATGCTGGCGTACAGGCCAAGCATGAGGAGGCATGCCAGGGTCAACAGACTGGTAGAGCCAAATTGTATGTACAAATATAATAATAATAATAATCTTCTATGTAATGACTGTGAAGAGCCGGGCGCCTTGCAAGAATCTTACCAAACCTCAATCTCACTGTTACTTGTTAATTTACTTTTTTTTAAAGCATGAAGAAAAAAATATATTTAGTTATAAATATCCCACTTTTATTGATCCCTGAGGTTTCTACCTGAGCAGCAAGTAATGATGGGACATAACAAATAAATAAAACAGACACCAGATTAGAGCAGGTGGAGTTATTTAAGCATACACAACTAACAATTCCCACTGTCAGATGTAGGATTTATTATTTATGGCACTGACCTGGGAGAATAAATAATATTGTGACTGTATGTGAATATGTGTTTTCCCATGGTGTGCTCCTTATCTACAGTCATTGTAGTGCTTAGACAGGGTAATCAGTCATTCCTTACCCAGGGCCAATGTTGAAATATTCATATGAAACCACACTGACATGTCTATTGTTCTGGCTGATAAATACTGCAGCCATATGAGGTCATCATTAGTGGACTGGGGGTCGTAACCCTGAGCTTTCCTTGTTAGCGACTCATCTCCATAACACCACTGCATACCTCATGAAACTTGAACATGACCCTTAAGCATTGATGTGAGAGGTCAGAGGTCAAATAAGCAGCCATTAGAGCCACTTCCTGGTTATCTGTCAGCACGCTTGCTCAGACTGACCTCTTTTTGTCCTGGATTTCCTAATTAAGACAAGCTGCAGATGGTAGAGCGAGTACAGCTATCTCCCATCATGCCAACATGTCAATGGTCATTAAATCATGAATGGATTTCAAAGGAAAAATGTGACCCATGAATTATGCTAAAAGCCACAAATTAACTTCTTTGTTTGCACATATGTGCCAGCTCCCTTTGCTCTGGGCCATTCATGGAAAATGCCACCAACATCAACCTTTGTGTCCATCTCCAGTGGACAGCTATCTGTGCAGCACCACAGATATATCTCACTCAAAAGTGACTAAATGTAGCTTCTGATGTTCTTCATCTATGATTTTCTGATTTTTCTAGCCTTTATTAAAAGGACCAGTATGTAGGAGTTGGTGTAGTTGCTGACCGGAACCCGTTTCCCTAACTCTCCCCTTCCTAGCATGATAGACAAAGCCACAAGATGAGCAAAAAACATGAAGGTCCTACAGAGCCAGTGAGTAGTTTAGTGATTAGTTTGTCCATTCTGAGCTACTGTAGAAACATCGCAAACTCTGTGGAAGTGGACTTGCTGTGTCTGTAGATATAAAAGGTTCATTCTAAGATTCATTCATTCTAAGATAAGATAAGATAGGCTATATACTCAATATACAAAGTGGATATTAAAATACTCATGAATAAAAAATAAATAGGGGTCGGGGTGAACGGGTCACCTGATGTATCAGGAAGTATGACAGAACGTCCATGTTTACACACAAAATAAACAGAATGGATAATTGGTGTTGAAAAAGTGAAAGAAAATGCTAAAAACACAGTGTTCAGAGCTAATGTAACTGGTTGTCACCCTTGCAGCATCATCGAAACAAAACCACAATGATTCTTATAAATAATAAATTCTATTTCTATATTCTGCAAATAAAGCCTCCTAAATGACCGGGCATTTAAGTACATTTTCCTTTATTTAATAGTTAACTACAGAGGTCAACAGGAAACCTGGGGAGAGAGTAAAGAGGAATGGCTGTAGGGCATCTGCTGAATTTTTTTTTATTTCTTTTGGCCTTTTCAAGCTTTATTTGACAGAGACAGCTGAAGAGTGACAGCAATGTGGGGAGAGAGAGACAGGGAATGACATGCAGCAAAGGGCCACAGGTCGGATTCGAACCCTGGGCCGCTGCAGCAAGGACTGAGCTGTAGTACATGGGGCGGATGCTCTACCAACTGAGCTAACCAACACTCCGATATATGCTTTTAAGGCCAGACCAGTGGTTCCCAAACGCTGTAAGTCTTTTGTTGGTTACTTGCCCCTATACATGTGCAGCCATCTTACAGGTTCACTGCATGTCACACTGTGTGAGAAGGTTTGTGTCAGTTTGTGGACATGTCAGATTTACAATAAATGTCAAGTGAATTGTAGCACTATGATGTCAACAGAAGAACAAGCAAGTAGAGACATTAGAAGAGGTCCAGACTCCAGAGTCACACCTTCTTTACTAAACCAGAAACACTTCAGTCATTAAATAATCAACTGCAATAAATACATCATATGTTGTCTGATAATCCAGTAAAACTGCTGTGTGATCTCGGTCTCTGCACAGGTCTCTGAATGCCTCTCAGATATCTCCACATGGATGAAAGCACACCACCTCCAGCTGAACCTCTCAAAAACTGAACTGTTGGTCCTCCCAGCCAGACCTACTATACACCATGACATCAACAAAATTGACTCCCTATGTCTTGCCCTCACCAGGGTGGCAAGAAACTTAGGAGTCAGGATTGATGACAAACTAAACTTCTCCAATCATGTTGCCTTAGTTGCCCGGTCATGCCGCTTCGCACTTTACAACATCAGAAAAATGAGGCCTTATCTAAGTCAACATGCTACTCAACTCCTGACAAAAGCTGTCGTCATCTCAAGACTAGATTACTGTAATGCCCCCCTGACGGGCCTCCCAGCCTGCACAGTGAAACCTCTTCAGATGATCCAGAATGCAGCGGCATGCCTGGTCTACAACCAACCCAAAAGGTCACGTTTACCCCGCTGCTCATCGAGCTCCACCTGCTACCTGTAGCAGCCCGCATTAAATTCAAATCGCAAATGCTCGCTTACAAAGTTGTCTCCTGTACCGCACCTATCTATTTGAACACCCTTATACAGATATATGTTACCTCATGACCGTTGCGTTCCTCCAATGAACGACGCCTGGCTCTGCCACCCGTTGGCTGAAGGCAATCCAGACTTTTCTCGTCTGTCCCTCTCTACCTTTAAAAAACTCCTGAAGACCTCCAGCTCTTCAGAGAGGACCTCCTCTCCAACACTACCAACAACTGGACATGATAAATCTACCCCTTTAAGAATTGTCACAGCACTTACTGCTGCACTAACACTTTCTTATCGCACTGTAACTTGATTGTTTCCATTTTCTGTAAGTCGCTTCGGATAAAAGCGTCTGCTAAATAACTAAATGTAAGTGTAACTGTGAACTGTGGAAGTTCATTCATGATGTCATCATGATGAGTCCTTTAGTCCCTCAGTGTCCCTCAGCAGCTTCCTGAGGCTGCTGAGGATGAGTGGCAAACTAAGACCCTTTGTGAACATAGCCCCTGATATTCTGTTGTCATGACAACCAACCACCATAAACTAATCTGTCACCAGTCTAACCTTCGACATATGTAACAGGGTGTACTTGAGTACTTGTTACTTTATTTTACTCAAGTAAATGTACTTTAATAGCAAAACGTGGTTAAAATGCTTGGATAGCAACTGAATCCCCCTCATCCCCCCTTCCAAGCATGCAGAACCTGCAGTGAAAAAGGCCTGATGTAGAGCTGGTTTGGTTTGTCTGTGCAGGGCTATGACAGAAACATGTTCATCATGGAGGGCTTTAGGCTGGATAAATGAAATGCCCTGACAGTTCTTATACAGTTACCAGCAGAATAAGACACAAACAGACTTTACACACTTTAGTAAAGGTAAAAGCTCCTCAGGGAGTGCAGAAGTCACCCGGAGGACCCACCATCTATCTCTTGGTCACGCAACATCATTGGTGTGTTTGATGTGTTTGGATTGCTTGGCATGCTTGTCAGGTCAGTGATTATTTTAGGTCCAGCATGTCGAGCAAATGTGAGAAAAATTCAACATCTTCTTGAGAAAAGTTCATTCATGATTGGATGCAGGTTGTTTTAAGTGTAAACACAGGAATCAGATGTGGATCACTGCAACACACAGTTCAGACCTAAATACAACATGGTCATCTGGCTGAAAGTCCAGCAGCTGAAATTGAGCAGATATATCTGCTCTTTAACTGTGCACTGTTCCATGATATGACCCTGAGTGTAGTGCATGCTTTTAAAAGCGGTTTACAGTGAAATGACCCTCAGTACAAATGAACTGATCATTGACTTTTCTCTGCACAGCAGAAGGATTAGCGTCCATCTGGAAGGGCCGGTGGGAGGAAAGTCATGTTCAAAGACACCTGGATCAATCTGTGTTAATAAATCCTGCTTGATACAGCCACAGGTCTCATCCTCGATACATACTAATAAACCTAATGTGCGCCCACCGTCATCCTGCTACAGTTCCATCATGCCGTCTCCAAAATGTCCTTGCCTGTCATGTCTTTTTTACTATTATACCAATTTGGAGGCTTTTATTATTTTCATAGGACATTAGACTCCAGCAATCAGAAATATATGAATCAATAGTTTTTGATAGGAAGGTGATTGTGTTGTGACCGCTGATCATTTCTACTCCAAGGTGAACAGTCTGCATTATTAAGCCATTCTCCTACTCCAAGAGACCATTTTTAAAAGATCTGTTTACCCAAATCACACGGCCGTTCAGTGGTGTACAGCCACACTTATTGTTTCCTTTTGAAAACTTCCTTTTTACAACCGAGTCTGCCTAAAAATGAGGTCCATACTGGACAATTCCATGGTTCACAATTTATTCCCAGTGCCATCTATCAGTGCCACTGCAGAAAGCAGTGTGTTATAACAGTTACCTTTTCCTAACCTTCACCAAGTGTTTCAGTTGCCTAAATATAACCATTGTTTATCCGCCATAACCATGATTTTTCCCTGTCCTTAACTACATCATGGTTTTCATGGAGCACATGTGTTACTAATAACATTAACAATAGCTCTGTTTTATTCAAGGGTCCCAGTAAGCAATGACAGTGTGACAGTGAGCCAGCACGCACAATGCCAGGACACTGAAATTCAAGCAAGTATTAACCATCATCCAGTTACTGTCACTTTCATCCACACATTTGTGCATTGATCAGCAAAAGTTACATTTAATTACAATTTAGCAGCTTGGGTTGAAAATATAGAATATATATTATGACTACTGTGAGAAATGAGCCTCTTCTTGGGAAACAAAAGGTGAAAATTGGATTGAAAGGGGCAAAAGGTTAAATAAAGGAAGAAGCTCTTTGTCTGTCTTCAGGTCTACCATGTTCTTTTGTGTGCATGCACCTGTGTTCTCATTTCAATGAGGAGCAGCTTGTGTTCATGTCTTCCTGTCTGTGTGCACATGTGTACAATTTAAATGCATTACTAACATTAGTGTTGGCTGCTCTCTGTCCATGTATCGCTGTGCGTGTCAAAACACTTCCAGCCCCCTATAGTGTCTGCATGCATGTTTGCATCTGTTTGCATGTGTGTGTGTGTGTAAGATACAGCCTCAGGCTATGGTCCCTTGTTTCTACCCACCCCCCACCCCCCCTATTTCCATTCAGACGCCTCCAGACATGACCCCTGGTGACCCTCACAGTGCACATCAAAATAAGAAGGTGGGGGTCGCCTATCCAGCCTGTGTGTTGTGTATGAACAGTAAGGCTGGACAGAATGGGGGGGGGGGGGTTAAATTGGTGGTGCATATGCTGTGGCTGGGTAATTGCCTGGGGCTCCCTCACTCTTCCGCAGGCTCTCTCCCAACTGTGGCCTGAACAAATAAACAATTCATCATCAGAAGTTGTCCTCTGGCCCCAGATCCAGGTGACATGACAAATGCCCTCAACCTCTGTAGAATGGCAGGAGACGGGATGGATCGGATAGGATGGGATGGACATGGACCAGAAATCAGTTTGAAGTTAGAGGGCTGTTTGTTGAAACCCAAAACATGGATGAAGAAATATGTGGGTTACCAGTAATTGAAACAAGATTGGTGAGAGTACTGAGAAAGAGGTTTTGGGCTGTACTGAAAACTAAAACAATAGCTAAAAGATCCTAAAATGCTCCATATAGTTGACAGAAATCAGACACAAAGAACACTCCAAATTTTCTAGAACTGCTTCATTTTTTCAAAACTCTTAAGCAGCAACCTGCCTCATCTTGTCTGGTTTCAAAGCATAGCTCTCCTCAGTGCACTGATGAGTCAATTCTATTTAAAAATCTTTGATGAACTGGGATTGATACATCTGCAAAATAAGTCATTCTGCTTTTGATATTTTAAGAACATTTTTCTGACAGTATTGACCTTGCTCAAGTAATCTCATGAATGCAATACCTTTACAGGTAATGAGTATTTTTACAGTGTCTGGATCATCCCTCCAAGTTTAGGACTGTTCAGTTAATTGGTCCATTGAAGAAAACATCTCTGTGGAAATAAAGTACAGTACAGAGCAGTAACTTGCTTTGTTATCTCCAATGGAGCCTTTGAAAAGCTCCCTCTCCTACACAAAGAATGGTGCTGTGGCCACAGTTGGCCTTGTGGCTTAATCATCAAACAGAAATAATATCAGTTACATGGGTGTGTGGAACCCCTGCCTGAGGCTTTGATAGGTGAGAGCGTCTGCTTCACCATCTCCAGACCAGAGCTCAGGGGAATTCTCACCAAACCTCCCACCTAGGGCGACACTCTCACACACACCTGACAGTATAGGAGGACCAAGTGGGGGTGAGTAGCAAGAACATTTGCAGGAGAAAAGAGGGAGAAAAGGGAAGCGACTGGTGAAAGTATATGGAAATATGTGAAGAAAAGGCGTGAGACTGTGCCGTGGCTCCCCTATTGTTTTCTCATTAGTGAGCTGTATATGTGACTCCGGATTCAAGCTGTTCCCGTGCAAAGCAGGCATGGCGCACGCACCATCAGTATGCAAGGCCTATAGAGAAAAGGAGCTTAGTGCTTATTATTGCAATAACACCTAGCAGGTGAGTTTTGAATATGCATGAAATGAATATCACACATTTCCAGTTTTATTATTATCATTTGTGGTACAGTTCAACAGACAATCACATTCTGCAAAGTTGTGAAATCCAATATAAATCCAGCATCCATTATACACTGGCTTTACAAAATATTGAGATTGGAGGTCAGGGAAATTGCAGGAGTCATTCGTTATGTTTCTTTATACAGATCTGTATTTGCACACAGATATGTGTGAAAGTTGTGCTTTTGTACAGTGATCAGTGAGGCCCGGACATAGATGACTGTAGCAGCCCTCACAATCACTCACAGACTGCATCAAACAGGAAGCACTCCGCTCCGGTGGCGTCAGAAGAGAGAAAGTGCTTCATTGGATGTAAAATTAGTACACTCCCCTGAGTGCAGGATGACATTATCAACAAGTTTTTTTGGTTTATCGGGAAATGACAAACTCTAAAATACCATGAAGAATACGTGAGCGTACTGAAAACATGACTTTGTGTCAGTGTTGGTCAGATACTGGAGGACAGAGGACAGATGTGAAAATAACACTCAGACATCAGTGTTAACTTCATGGGGACTTTAACATGGACTAGAACTCATAGAGGTGTTTTAGAATAATGCAACATGACAACTGAGCAAACTCCAACTGGTAATAAAGACAGTAGCCAAAAGCTCCAGCTCCAGAGTGTGTAAGTAATTCTGACCTATCAACCTATCCACATGCTTTATTTCAACTGAACCAGACCTTAAACTCAGATTAGAAAATGCATATGAATCTATACAAATATTGACTGAAAGCTCCTGAAAGCTGGTGAGACTGGTTTGTTAAGTCAACATATATAGAAGAGAAGTCTTTGAAGATAGTGTACATATCCTATAGCTGCTATAACAACTTCTCTTCAAGGCAGTCACCTATATGTCCACACAGTTGTAAATTCTTCCCTCATGGTCCCATGATGCCTCAGTACTAAGCACCTTTGCTCCATTAGAAATCATCATCAGTTTTGGACAGTGGCTGCTGGTCCTGCTCCTCTCTGATCTTCTGTGGTGTGAAACATGTGCTAGCATCATTAGCCGCTGACTGAGTCCATTTGAGGCCATTTAGCACCTCCTGTCTGCCTGCAGCCACTAATGTGTGTATATATGTGTAAGTGTATATGTGTGTGTGTGTGTGTGTGTGTGTGTGTGTGTGTGTGTGTGTTGCCACCTCAGTGCTGACACAGTACAGATCTTTGGTCTCTGAGCTGCAGGGTCAGACTGCCAAAGTTCCACTGATGTGAAGGAGGGGCTGAGGGTGTAAGCATGTGTCTGTGTTTTTTTCTTGTACTTCTATCTCTGTGTGGACCAATTATCACCTCATAAAACACACAACAAATCTTCCAAACACAGATAGTTTAGTTATTTAATCCTAGATTATTTGTTAGAGTTAGAACTATGGTTGTCCTTTTGCTTAGGCCACTTCATGCTACCATACTACATCCACGTGTCTGCAAAGGTCTGTACTCATAACATGTGATAGACTACACATGCTAGAGACGGGACAGAAAGGAAGAGAATTTGGAAGAGTGGAGTATTTTCACACGGTTCTTTGTCCAGTTGAACTCTTGTCATGTATATGTCCGACAGGTGTCTGAAAGAAAGTCTTTAGATGTGGTGTTCAGTATGAATAGAACCACTTCCGTTAGACAGGTACAAGTCTCATGTAATGCAAAAAGTATGGCCATGCTTTTAGAGTTTGGCTCTAGATCTTTATAACTTGCTAACATTTGACGCTACACAGAAGCTTTGAGGTTCTTGAGATGGGAGTTTGTATTTATTTGTCTTTTTTCTTAAAATAGTTGTTGACAATAAGAGCAGAGCTGACTGACTCTCTGATCTAGCACGTAATGGATCAAATTCTTATAATAAGAATTGTGTCTGATTGGTTGTGATGCTCAGAAACATGTATTCATTACTTGCAGCTGTTTCTTTTGTAATGATTGTGTATTTTCAAGCGAATGGCCGTCATGTGACCTTCATTTCTGACTGTGGCCACAACATTAAGAGCTCTTTGTGTGAGCTTGTGTGTGTGCTTCTGCATGCCCACCACCTTTTGTATAAAGACTATTAACCTTGGTCATTGTTTTGCTTCATTTAGTTGTCCGTGCTACATGGCTGTGTTTCTGTGACAAACCTGGTTTAATTAGATGCTCTGTTGTGTTTGCAGAGGTGGGGAGTGTTGTATGTACTAATCTGTTTGGTATCCATGGCCTTGGCAACAACGTTGACCATACAGCAAGTCTTAGACACTGAATTAATTTGTCATTTGTCATCTTCCAAAATAACACAAATGTGTATTTTGGTCCTTACAAAGAGAACTGAGGTGGTAATATTCAGAGTAAATCAAACCAAAGCCATCTCCTTAATAGTTGATAAATCAGTGCAGTAGTAAGTCAGTGTCGAGTCATTCATCAAACGCATCAATCAGTAAGACAGAAAAATGTGCAGTGATGTTGAAAGGTCATTCTGTTCTGAGGCCTACAGAAACATTTTCTCAACATGACCTCAACCAGTCAAGCTCATTGTGCATGTCATCATACTGCATGTGAAGATAATGACCAAGCACTGTCGCTAAACTACGTAACAGCGTACCAAAACCAATGACCACTCTAAAAGTAATCACATTACATTTTTACTGATGGTTGGACTGCATTACTTGTGCTAGTCGAAGCAGCTGTTGCCAGCTCCAAGACTTTACCTTTATGTGCTTCATCTTGCCCTTTAGATGAAAAAGAAAATGTCTGTGCTGTGTCAAGTCACTTCAGTCCACATCTTAGCAGAGTGTAAAAATGTAACTGTAATCAACATCAACGACTGTGTAACACTCATCATCCCTTAAGGTAGAGCAGAATTAGACTATTATTCCCTCCTCTGTTTCTCTCTTCTACTTGCATACTTCAAATCCATCCTCCTTCATCTCTGGCCATCCCGTGAGACGGTCTGTTGTTTACCATGTAAGAGAGAAATCATATTTGGGGGGGGGCTTATAGCCGAGGCCGAGCGCTCCCAGAGGAAGAGCCTATTACAACAGTAAGAGTGGATTAATTAGAGGGCGTCTCGGCAGAGCCGGGCTGAGAGCCTGGCTCAGTCAAAGGGGAGGCATTAATCGCCTCTCTTCACACAGGTAACAGGCTCAGCCCTGGGGCCCCAGCGGCACAGCCAATTAATAGGGCCGGAGGTACAAGCCCACCCCGCTACTTTATCGCAGTTTGCCCTCAAGACATTTTATGAAGAGAGCAAGTGGATGGCAGAGTTTTTATTTCACATTTATTAAAGCTGGGCTTTAAAGCTGCACTAGAGTCTTCCAGTATGTAAAAGTGAAGCTATTTTATCTGCACACACACAAGTACACGTGAAATATAGAAGTCTATTCACGCGAGGAAAAAAAATAAAAAATACATCCAATCATGAAAATTGTAGTAAATAATCATGGTGAGTCAGAATTATGAGATACTATGTTAAAACATAAAGCTGCACAATATAAAAGCAGAAAGGTGTTTAGCTGTTCTGCTATCTGTTGAGTGTAGCTCAGGTTAACTGCGTTCACCGTAACTTGTTTTTTTGTTGTTGTTGTCAGAAGGTACTTGTTATACATTATATCAATGTGTAATACTGTGTGGAACATTAATACATTTACATTTTAGTCAAAATTAGATTGGACTTGTTATCACTAACTAACTAAAATAGGCTAAATACAGTATCCTAATTTGCAGTTTACTAATTCTATTCAAATCTTGGTTCAAAGGTCAACAAAAGTTATTGCTTCATAGTTTTTCACAGTTCTTGTGTGACTTATGAGTCACTATTTATGAGTATTTTATTTCAATCATTTCTTACTTTTCTCTATTTTTCTTTGGCCTTCCACAGAGACACGCAGAGTTTTCTACTCGACGTCATCTATTGGTGTATTTCTCCCGCCTGTTCCTTTTTTTTCTCTCTCTGTGGACAGATCAATGTCAGTGTCCACTCCTTTATGTATTTTCTGTTTGCTGACCACAGTGTGGAGGGAGGAGGAGGTGACAGAATGTAATTCTCCTCTTGGAAATATGAACAACTCTTTTCTTTTGCTTTGTATTGATCTTCTGACTGACCGTGTGCTTGTAAAGAAAATACAAAAAAAAAAAAAAACATCAAAAGAAAACAGGCATCACACTGTAGGTTTTGTGGGTAATGATGTCCTCTGTTAGAAATGCTTGAATATATATAGACATATAAATATGTTATTTTTCCTCCACATGATGAAACAGTTGTCACAGGCAGAGGCTAAGCTGAACATTATATGAAGTGGAATACATCTGATCCTTTTGTCAGTAACACAAACCTGTATAGTAGGCCTACGAGCGATTTGCTGGAACTTGTTGCCAAATTTCCACTCCCTCTCCACCCGCTTCCTGTTCCCTCATGACTTTCATTAAAGACTGCAGGGCCTCCTGCCGAACACCGTGCAGGCAGACAGGCAGGCAGAGACAAAGGCAGACAGGCATAACAGAGCCACTGTGGGTTAGCTGCACAGATCTGAAGCCAGTTTCACTCTCCATGCCAGTAATCTATAAAGAGGAGCTGAAAAGGTGAGGGAAGGAGGGGATGTGTGTGTGCTGGAGGAATAAGGAGGTCATAGGATGAAGAGAAGTGTTTCCATATGGTGATGAAAAGCAAGAATACCTGGATGAATGCCACTAATCTTTGGCTGAGAGGAGCAGTGGTTTCACATGGTAATAGTGGTGGCATGCCCAGGGGTGGGCAGACCAGAGGTGGGACCTGTCTTACCTAGTGTTCTCTGGGTGAAATGGGAAAATCAGAAGTCCTGTGTCATGTATCGATCACCAAATACTAGTTCAGTACTGATGAAGTGTTGTGATCAGGCCCGTGATTCAGTTCCGAATCCTGCAGGTGAAGGCCGCCCACCGGGCTGCTCTGCAGAGAATACACAGCTGGTCTGTTTTTGATGGAAGTCATGACCAAGCAGCACAGAGCAGATCGAGCTGGCAGGAAGTCAGACACACAAAACAGCACAGAGAATCCGTCAATATTCAAAATAAAACACACTTGCAGACCTGATCGTGAAAACAGACAAAAGGGAAACAATGTAACTACTTAGTGATAGAAGCACATAAACGACCAAATCTGAGCAAGTTAACAAAGTCTGGTGGGCAAAACGCTCATCTTCCTGTACATTTTGTGACACGTACTGGGTGACTGTTGACCTGGAAACTGATGAGACATTGTGGAAATGGTGCTAAAAATATCTACGACAACAAATGCTACATGATGACAAAACATTCTGGACTCAAGGTCCTCTTACTAGCTTGTTCTGAAGCTCTTTCATGGTCTTCAGCAGTGAAGTGACTCAGTTGTCATTAGATGTGAATTAGAAATTAGATTAGAATGTTTTTTTTGTGTGTGTAGCATAAAGGGATAAGAGGCAGGGTGGCTTGTAGACTGGGGTTCAATCCCCGGCTTCTCCAGTCTGCATGTCAGAGTGTCCTTGGGCAAGATACTGATCACCAAATTGCTCATGAAGGCTACATCATCAGTGTCTGAAAACATGATTGGGTACTTTCTGATGAGCAGTTGACACCTTTCATGGCAGCCAATGGCATCACTGTTTGACTGCGTGAATGTGATGTGTCGTGTAAAAGCACCATGAGTGGTCAGAATACTGAAAATGTGCTATATAAGTGGAGCCCACTTATCATTTACAACAACTTAAATTTTGTTGTGTGGTAGAATAACAAACCTTGAATCATATGTTTGCATATTAATATGAAACCAGTATGAATACCATCATTGTGCATGTTGGACCTTTTCACACAGCTTACAGTAAATCAGACCAAGATGGCTCTCAACTTTGAGTTTCAAGCCCATAAAAGCATCATATGTTGGTACAGGACATTATCATTGATGACAGAATGAACAGGATCAGAAGCCTACATGTGACGCCAGACTGTAGACAAGTGAAAATGACATTGGCATGGATTTTACATCAGCAGCAGCAGATCTCCAGCCCAGCGGGTCGCTGTATAACCACCTCTCTCTCCCTACAGCATCAGAAATGTCAGCAGAAAACCCTCGGCTTGTTCCTCCTCTCCGGGGGTCCCAAGGCCTTCCCTGCGCTTCTCCTCCACCCTGCAGACAGCCGTAGGTTCAGACAGCTTGTGCAGCTGCCGCCTGACTCCGCCGAGCCTCCAAATGCCATCATACAGCAGCTCTGCCCCACAGGCCAGGGTAACGGGAGGAGGACAGGGGAAAATGAAGAGGAAAAGGTGGAAGGACACCCAGGGGCGTTACATCACATCAGAAGTGAGAGGAAGTCATTCTTTTTTTTTCTTTTGAGATTTTTCTCCTCAGTTTGGACTCATAAAGAACAACCAATGGTTGTTTCAACAATTATCAACATTTGTCAAGAACCAAAAGCTGCTTTTACAGTCCTTTTCTTTGTGTTCAAGCTCACAGGGGATTAGCATACTAAAAGATATAAAACTGTTAACGCAGTCTGTATTCTTCATTCCTACTTTCTTCCTTTACACTTCATGATGATTGATAGGGCTAATAAGAGCTAATGTTAGGGGAATATCACATATTCACATTTACAAACCTCTGGTAGGCTATGACCTATGACCTGACCACTTAGACTTACAGAAAAACTTTGAACAAAATGAACTTGATCATCAGAAAATAATGCATCATAATTGAATAAAACTCTGCCGTGATGAAATCAACACCTGGGCTGTCTCATTCATCTCATATCCTGCTGTGGCTAATCTACCTAAAACCTGGCTACATCAAAAACTGTCTCACACAATGTTAGCTCTGACTTATTTTAGTTATGCTACAGTTAAGCTAAACACATGAAACAGTTTAATAAAAACACGTGTGAAGAGAGGGGGGCAAACATCAACTGCAACTTCAACTGTTTAGCGCAACTTCATGCTTCATGTGACATCATGACCCTTTCCAGCTTCCTTAGGGCTAATTAGCAAATGTTAGCATTCTAGAATCACTTGCTAAAGCAGTCATACAGAGCTTCTAGCAGAGCTGCTGATGTGCTCAGTACCTTCACTACATTCTCTGAACAAAAATCATTTTATCCTCAACATGAAGGTATTGCTGAGGAGGACAAGTTCAGATAATGTTGTACAGTATATTCAATACAACTGTTAACAAAAGCATGTTTTACATTCACTGCTCATGTGTGACCACAAAAGAAAAATCCAGACGTGAATCTGCACGTTCACCTATGCTGGGTTCACCTTGAGGATACTGTTGTCCCTCCAAAATACTGCAATTAATGCAGATCATTCAAAAAGTTAGATTGCTGGACAATGAGCAAAGAATAAGAAAGATCAAATGCATGTGGGGCAGAGGAAAGCTAACATAAAAGAGAGAAAAAAAGAAAAGACAAAACATTAATGTTCTTTCCTTGACAAGAAAAAAGTAAGTATGGAAGAGATTTAGAGAACGAAAGAGAGCGGCTGATCCAATAAAAACAGTAAAGGGGTTTGTCAGGAGAATAAAGGAGATAGGATATCCCTAATCCCCTGCAATATTAATGTCTAAAATGTCATTAATAAGCTGGTGAGTGTGCCCGGGACCACACAGCGATGAAAAAGGGCTCTCTACATGAAGGTAGCTGCCAGGCCTTGTCAGATGGGAGTGCTGGCTAATGAATGAGCAGAAAGCCACTCCAATCAATCAGCCGGGATCTCTGTGTGCCCCCGGTATAGGTGAGGTCTGGTGTGGGGTGACCAGCACTGTCAGCCCCCCCCAGCCCAGTCAAGAATCTGTCGTGGCATTTCAATAAGCCACCTATTAATAGGACAGACTGGGGTTGTGTGTGCGCGTGTGTTTTCTGTTTTTATCAGGCACAAATGTCCTCACAAGTAGGACAAAATCCACCGAGGAAAACATATTTCCATGAAGGGGTTTGATGGTTTAGGATTATCAGATTTTGAGTTCAAATTAGAATGATGATTAGTTTTAGGTTTAGGTGTTTGTGAATGAACATAAAGGTGAGTGTTTGTGTGACAGAAATAATTCAACAAGAATCAAAGTGGACCTTTTCTCATCAACTTTAATTATCATGCAACATGATTTTTTGTTTCTCAAAAAAAAACAAAAAAACAAAAAAAACAGAATAAGATCATGATTCCTTCCCAATGTATTTATTCCTATAATATGAACTTTTTCTCATAAAATTAGAACATTAATATGACTTTTATATATAATACACTCCATGACACCTGAAGAAAAGAATGATTCAAATTCTATTCTATCAAATTTTAAATATTTTTATACATTATTTATTCAAATAAAATAAGTGTTTATTAAAATGTCTATAATCATTTCAGTCTTTCCTGTACAGTGTTTGGCTGATTGCAGCTTTATTTTGGGTCCAGTAGTCTAAAGTCAGCTCTACAATTCAACAGTCGTCCAAAAACAAGTCTCTGGGACTGATTCAGAGTGAATGAGTGTTTGCAGTGTAATATGGGTCTGTTTGACATGAAAGAATCTGGGATGTCTTGTTCTGAGATGCATCAACCAATTCCCTTAAACATCACAGTATTAACCCCACAGCCTCAGCCCTACAGCGTCTGTTTTGTCCCCCGGAACTTCTCCTGCCCTTAGCCAAATGACTCGTTCAAACAGAATACTCCCCCTTGATCAAAGCACAGCCACATCCCACTGGCCAAAAATATTCTGTTACATGCTGACCTATACACTGATTAGCAAACACTTTCCTTTCAGACCTTTCCTTCAGAAGTCCTCTTCAGCACATCTCAGGGTGTTGACTTATGAAAGTGAATACACAGTGGAGGCTCAGCTCTGATCTCACCACTTTGCTGCTGAATCAAAATTCTGGACGATGGGGTCAGAGTTTTCCTTTTAGTCGAATAGATGAACACTGATTTAAATGTTTCAGACATTCAACCCATGGCCATAACCCTTTTTTGTGTTTGCCTTTTAAATGTTCACCTGAATAACTTTTGAATTTATCATTCAACATGATAAAGTCAGATCCATGTTCCACTGACTTTATACTGCTGCATGGTGATTCACAAACAAGGAAATTGTGTTCCAGGGGCTACCTCTGCTGTTGCCATGCAGTATGTGGAAATTACATAAATTACTAATATAAATGATGGAATGTAATAATGACAAATAAATGACCTTGTTACCAGGACTTATAGTAATGGATGAACAGCTGAAATTGTTAGCTAAAAGTCATGGATATATGTTGGATGGATAAATGAAATAACAAGAAGTAGCATAAATGGTCAATATCTGCCACTTTCAGTGGTAGTACAAATGTTAATGACCAAAACAACCTCAAATGTATGAAAACGTTCTGTTATGTCCACTTTTGTATACTTAGAAATAACAGAAGGTGTCTAAAGGGGTACCGAGCTCATCAGATGAGTCTGTAGAGGTACATCAGTAAAAAAGCCACTTCTCTAACTCATTGTCTTGCATCTTAACTGCACTCCAGTGCAGTCAGCTTGTCACAAATCAGGCCACAATCAATTGGACTCATCTGATGACTAGCCTGAAGTTTAGCCTGACTTTCTTTCCAAACAAAGAGGGGCAGCTGTCGGTTTGGCTGCTGGTAAAGAGTGACCAGAGCAAAGTCAATCAGCAGGCTGATGGAGGTATGGGTTGATGGATAGAAGAATGGATGGAATAATGGATGGCTGATAGGGAGGCGATAGGTTTGGGCATCATTGAGTCCCTCTGTTTATTTTGTTGTTGTTGTGTTTGTATGTGTGTATCAGGTGGCATAGTCGCGGCATGGCTGCTAGGACCTGACCGCTGAACGAAGACGTCAGTCAGTGGACACTGACAGCAACGGATAAGAGCTCGGAGGGACAGGACAGCAGATGAGAGGATGGACTTTGACCTTCCCGCTATCTGTTTAACCACCCCCCCTTTTCCCAAAAACAACATGAAGTGATTGGTGATTCGCTGGAGGTCTGTGCCCTGAGTGCTGCGCATTGAGGATACAGTGGCCTGATGAGAGAGCAAGCTGTGGTCTTTGTCCTTCAGAGAACAAATAGAAAGAGAGAGCAGCACGTGTAGGAAAACAGATGGAACATGACCTATGACTGTGATAATGTTTGATAAATGTTGTACCTCTAGAAAACTGTTGATTTTGTTTTCCGAATAAATTACAGTCAGTCATGACTTTGTCACTTTTAGGTAGTGTTTGCAGCCATCAGGTCTGAAAAAAGAGAAGGGCACCAACTTCAGCCGTGTTCGTATAGTGGTTTGTGCTCTGCGTAGTGGCCGAGCAACCCCAGCAGTCAGACTGGGCCGGTAGCGGCTCGGTAAAATGGTCTTGGCTTGGGAACTGTAGATTGGCTGGTTAAAGTCCAGCATAAACCACAGTATGGGGTATGGACTGGTAGCTGGAGATACATTTGGGGCAGCTGTGGCTTGGAGGTAGAGCGGGTCGTCCACTAATCAGAAGATCGGTGGTTTGATTCCCGATTCGATCCCCCCCAGTCTGCATGTCGAAGTATGCCGAAGGCTGTGCCATCGGTGTGTGAATGTGTATGAATAGTTAGCTCCTCAAACTGATGAGCAGTTGGCACCTTGCATGGCAGCTCATGCCATCAGTGTATGAATGTGTGTGAATGGGTGAATGAGATATGTACTGTAAAGCGCATTGAGTGGTCGGAAGACTAGAAAGGTGCTATATACAGTACATATACATATAAGTACAGTCCATTTACCATTTACCATTTACATTTACATGTTTATGAGCCCTTTCTGTGTGTGTTTGTATTTTGGGCTTATATGAACATGTGAAAAAAAAGAAGCAATTTGAAAGTAATTTTTTAGTAAAAACAGTAATGTACTGTCCTACAGGATTCAGTTTAAGGTTTTTATCCTGTTACCATGAATGCACTCAATAAACTTAAGCTCACTGGATTTTGTTATTTAGCATGTAAAAGTGGAAATCCTGATTTTGATCAGTGGCTAAATGACCAAATGGAATAAACAATAACAATAACAACAATAACAACAACAACAACAATAATAATAATAATAATAATAATAATAATAATAATAATAATAATAGCTACCCAAGAGGAGCAGCAGCAGGTTGGGTAGATGGGAGTGACAGCTGGAGAGGTTGGTGTGTTCACCGGGGAAAGAACAGCTCACACCCCGCTATATCAGCACTGATTGTGTGGCTAAACAAAGGAGTTCTGTGCTGTACTTGTGGCGCTCTCTTAGCAGTCAGTAACATCTGCATGTTTGTTTCACTATGGCATTTAGTTACACTGTTACCCCTTACCTTAATAAAACCTTAATAAAAGAATAAAACAAAGCAAAAAAAAAAAGAAACAGACAGAATTTAGTGACAAGATTGAGACAACACATCAAGAAGTGAAGAGGTGACCACTTTAACAGATCATTAACACGAGAAACAAAGAGTTAAGAAACTGTAATCTTTGTCAACTCTAGTGTTGACTTAGACAGTGGATGCTAACAGGGGCAGGGCCTCCCAGGCACAATCCTGACTCCATCCAATCCCTGGCCGTGCTCACTTGAGGCCTGGTGGGCCAGATTCCTAATAGGATCCAGACTGGGGCAAATGTCACCATGGAATTCAACGGAGGGGGGAAACCAAGGAGGCTGGCTTCATCTTCTGCCAAGTCCAGCAGCTTAGCAGTGTCAAGTCAGCAGAACTGTGCAGACACAGTAGCTCTGTCCAAACCCACTCCTGGTTCTGTAGAATGGGGTGGTCCCAATCACAAATCTCCGTTGCAGGCCTTCTTAGTCTCTCCTGGCTTTGTATCAATCATTTTGCGAGCCCCACCCACAACTTGATCGGTATGCACATGAAGAACTTCCCCAGACCCTTTAACTGGAATCAGAAGAGGGACTGAAGGTATTTCTTGAGGCAAAGGACATAAATTTGGCCTCCATTCATCATTCATGCAGGGAGACAGAGTTTTTTTTCCACTGTCAGTATCTTCAGTTGACCAGAAGGCAATGCACCGCAACACGTTGTTTCATCAAACAAGGGTGCTGCTCGCATTTTCTTAACCACAAAATCTCTGCTGCCAGTATGCCTATTTCTCTCCCTGCACATGAGGTCCACAGCTGAATGCCCACATCCTTTTTCTCGGGGCTGTTGACAGGCATTCTGGGAGATGTAGGAAATAGAAAATGATGCAGGCTGAGCATCACAAAATTAGCCTAATGATAATGCTTCACCACAAAATCACTCCTCAAATGCACCAAATACCACAGATTGACGAAAGTAAAACAGTTTCAGAGTCTTTGAGAGAGTTCAAATGAGCTTACGCTTATCTCTCTAATGTTCACATACATCCTTCATCAATCAAATTAATTATGCTGACTGTAACAAGTCCCGTACTTGCTTCTTGTAGAAGAAATAACAGGAATTAGACAAACTTTGACATGGCATCAGATACATTTTTGCAGATACACTTGGCTAATTACTTTCTTTCCAACTTTGAAACAGTCGGTATGGTGTCGAACAAGGCTGTTGTCACTAAATTAACTAAATTGTAGAGAACTGATTTGATGTCTTTCACTTTTTGTGGCCAATTCATGCCAGTCCTCAAACTGTAATTGTGTTGCACCTGTCGGGAGGTAACAGACGGCATGAGGACAACTACAAGAAGAGGGGAATTCAGAAAACATGGCACCAGTCTTTGTCTGAGCTTTCGTAGGAAGGGCTGAACATAAGTGTGTGTCACAGTACAGAAAGGAAACACATCCTATTCTGCTATTCACCTATTTAATTTGAAAAAGCTTCTAGTCATGCTTTCGCCTACCAGCCAACCACAGCTTCACCACAGGAAGAAATGCATAAAGTGTTTGCCGTCTCTGTGTTTGAGTAAATATAGATACTACCGCAAGTTGTCAGAGAGCCAAAAAGACCATTTTTTTCTGTTATTGCATTTACTCTTTAAATGATAGATATGAATAGAAATAGGTTTATGTAGACTTCTTACCCATGAAAGGAGACCAAAAATGTGCAAATTGACCTTATGGTCAAAGAATTATTCCTTCAGATACTCGAAAAGTTTCAAGCATGTAAAACACGTTGTGCCATTTCATGACCCATGACATCAAATTCATTTTTATTACTAATACAATTTGAAGAAAATAGCGTCACAGTAGTCTGAGGATTATGCCCAGAGGTTAAAGTGGGATTTGGCAGGAGGGGGCACTGCTTACCTGCTTCACAAAATAGAATTAAAGCCAACATGAAATATATCAGACATGATATGATGTGCCCACCAAATTTTTGAAGCTTGCAAGAACTTTATCCCGAGTAAAGCCTACCACTCATTAGGCAGCGCTATGGAGCCTGCTGGCTACGCCGAAGCCGTTGCAGTAAGCAAAACTCTGTAATTTTTGCCAGTGTTGACATGTGTGGTCATTTTTTAAAGAGTGTACAAAAACCACTAAAAATGTGTTTCACGGCAGAATAACAATCAAACACAGGGTCCTCGCACTTTCTGTGCCAGAAACTGTTTGACCTGGTACCTTCTGTGCTTTGGTCTTTATAAAACTTCACAGTATCACACTATCTGATCAGCACCAAGCAGCAGGCAGAGACAGTTAGACACAGCTAAACATATTGGACCATTTAGTAGCTGAAGAGAGATAGCATTGTAGCATTTATTTGGAGTAGTGTGTACCTGTTGAATCTACATCCAATATTCACCAAATCTTTGAATTATTATCTGGTTCTCCAGCTCATTAATGTTCCAGTTTTGTCTTACTTTGTCTCTCTCTGTTTGGTACAGGTAGTGTACAGGAGGTTTATCAGAACTTCTTTTTTTTTTTTTATCACACCTGCCTGCTACTGCTGGAAACCAGGCTCATGGGAGCCATGACACTGAACCAAACAGTAAAATCATGAGCGGTGAAACCAAAACTGAACAGCTGAAAGCAGGTAAAATCCCTCTAAGGCTGAGTGGAGTCATGTGATTTGTCTGGGTTTATGTAATCTAAGCTCTAATATGACTAATCATTTTAAAGTTACTGTTAACAGAAACATGCTGCACACCAAGAACTCTCAAATATCCATGATATGTTTTAATAATGTTTGTGTAAAATCTGCAGTGAGCTCAGTGTAGAGTCAGAATCACTTCACTTTGCTCCACAGTCACAGTCTATAATGCAAGGTGTTCCTACTGAACATCCTCCATCCATCACCTTAATAGTGTAAGCTCCTCAATATTTATGCAGGGATTAAAGCATTTTAATATGCTAACAGTTAAGCAGGCTGATTATGATGAAGTGTGTTAATATCTCCATGAATAACCCAGAGTAGGGAAACCCGGGAAACTTAATAGGTGACAGAAATTTGTGTGTTGGTGTTTATTCATAAATAAACTCACTGTGGGAAGACTGTGGGAAAAAGTGGAGCATACTTCTTCATACTCTAGACTCTCATGCTTCTAATCATACTCTGAGTTGGCTTTGTCTTGCACTATTTCACAGTGAAACTACACAAATGATGTGTGTGTGCGTTTGTGTGTGTGTGTGTGTGTGTGTGTGTAGGTGTGTGTGTGTGTGTGTGTGTGAGTGTGTGTGTGTGTGTGTGTGTGTGTGTGTGTGTGTGGTGTGTGTGTAGGTGTGTGTGAGTGTGTGTGTGTGTGTGTGTGCAGCCAAACCAGTGTTCCCCAGCCTTTCCCCACCTCTCCTCCTCACTCCAGAGCCTCTTAATAAAGCATCAGTTAAAAAGTGAAGGGATCAATTAAGCAATTTATCTAGCTAATCTTTGGCAGGGCCCACCTTTTTGATGCCGCCAACAAAGTGACTGAAAACATTGTTAATGCATCCAAAAAATAAAAGGGGTTGCTTCTGCCTCTCGCTCCCAAATGATTTGTAATAATTTGCTTCTCATTCAGGAGATGGAAGGCAGCCGGGCTCTCCGACGCTGGCAGTCGGCATGAAAGCACTTCGCCACCAACTTTCCCCCAATACCTCCTCACTGGAATCAGCTAAATGGCTATTAGGCCGCGCCTCCTGCCAACACACTCTCCATAATCACAAGGAGGAAGAGGTGCTAGTTTGGATAGGGTCTTAGTGTGACAGCTGTGTGTATTTGGTTTGGCAAGTATGTTATGTGTGTGTGCGTACAAGCCATTAGGATGTAATATGAGGGGTCTTTAGGGAGGCGGGCCATACATGCTTCAGAAAGTGAAATGAGTGGAAAATGTAAGATATTTGTGAGGTTCTATGCATGCATCCACAGAGATCTAACTGCAGTGGCATCTCAGAGACGACGAAGCCTTAAAGTGTAGGATTAAGGTTACAAACACATTAAAAGAATGGTGAATTCTATAAATATTAGCATCACATATAGGAGCAGTTTTGGCAAAGGTATGCGAAGAAGAATTCACATACACATGCCAACAGTATATACGTGTTCCTGTTATCATGTTGTTTTAGACCCACACATGTGGCTGTGTGTACAAATCATTCAAGGGTTATTTTCACATGGAGTTGGGAAACATGGTGGTACTGGTTCCACATCAAAAAGCTAAAGTAGAGCCAAAACTTCTGGGTTCTGTTGCAGAAGTAAGAAAATCTCATTCAACAGAATGTGACTGTGTGTCTGTCTTAAAAACGGTGTAATATTGTTAAATTGTTCTGTTCATGATGTCTTTAACAAACATGTTTGCTAATGGCTGCTTAAGTAAAAATACAAAACATCTCTTCACCACATGTGAAACATTGTTTAAAATATGAAGAACATGTGGTTCTGACCATTTCACATGAAAAGTCACATAACATTGACGTGATGTAATTAATTGAAGTCATTTACGTATGATATCATACATGAGCACATTTGGTTTATGATGTGAAACAGCATTTTAAATGCTTAGTAATCACATACAGTCATATTTAATTTTTGGACATTTCATGTGTGAAATATACAAGAATTTCAAATGTTCTCAATCTCAATGTTTGTCCCTATGTTTATTATGTATGGAGTGACATAACAACATTATGCTGATACTATCTAATGTCAGCACAAGCAGATCTCTCAGAGGCCATTCATAACCAAGAATAGTAAATTTGCATTGATTCAGATGAAGTCACTCAACCTCGACACCAATAGAAGTCTTGGACCTGATGATATGACCAGCAGAACTGCTCTGTCGCTTTCAACAAGGCTTCATAAATGAATGAATTCATGCTTTGGAACGTAAGAGTAAGAAAGTAAGAGTATGGAGGAAAAACTGATACTAAAACTAAAATGACTTCCTCAATAGATTCATTTTAAAAAGATAAAATCAGAGTAAAAACACTTTGCTGAGCTACCCATGTGTGTAGTAAAGTCCATTATAATGTGTAAGATATTTTAAAAGCGACAATAAAACTAAAGTATAATAAAGACTTTAAACTTTACATCCACATTTAGATTTAATCTTATTAAGGGAAAAATAGCCTGGATAATTTTTCAGGTCAAATTCAGTAAAAAGTGAAAATCATTTCCATACATGACTAACAGCTCATGGAGGGGTTGATACAGTTGGTGGGACTGGTTTGGTCCCATATAGATATGGTTTATTAGCTGGACACCTGCCTCTCTGCTCCCATCTGTCCCACTACATTTAATGTATTTTAACTGCAGCTAAAAGGAGACAGAATCTTTATGTTAATAATGATTGTGTTAAGAGTGATTAATTGGTTTATGTGTCACTGGATGGTTGGCTGGTGAGGAGGTTTTTTTTTTTTTTTTTGAAGGGGGGGTTGGGGGCTGCTGGCTGAAACGGGCTTCTCCTCTTTACCTCACGCTGCCAGAAGACACTTAACAAGCTGGCAATAAAAATGTAAGGGGCCTGTTGAGCATGTGGGCAAACATAAAAAGCTCTGGATTCAAAGTTAATTTTTCCAGACATGATTATTAAAACCCTGTGCCAGTGTGTGTGAGTGCCTTTGTGTCCACGAGTGTGCCCATATGTGGCCCTGGACGGGCCCTGTGAGAGCTCCCATGTGAATGCATATGCACTGTACAGTATGTGTATTAGCAAGAATCCTTATGGCTGAGTGTGTCCCGGCATGTGTGTGCCCATGTGTGCCCATGGCTCTGTATGTGTGTGTGTGCTTTCTCCAATGCAATTAATTATGGCCTCTTGTTAGCCCAAGTCATTTTGTCACTTCCTCACCATTTCAAAGCAGATATCGAGGTGGGATGAGGGGGAGGGGGTAGATGGGGAGGGGGTGGGTTGCTACAGACAGAGCCAGATCAGCACTTTCCAGAGAACATGTTCCTCTTTATTCACAATGAGGCTTGGCTGTCTGCAGGGCTACATGCTCCCTCTCCCCTGCTCTGGCAGCAGCAGCACCAGCACTGATGACCTACAGCAAGGAAAAATATGTTGCCTGCCGTCACATCACTGCAAACATGCACACAGCCACCAGGTGGATGTGTGTGTGTGTGTGTGTGTGTGTGCATGTGTTCATATACAGTATAAGCCCTAGTAAGTACAAATGAAAGCAAAGTTGTTATCTGACTGATAACTATCAGTCTGAAACACATTGTATTGGACCGCACATTCTCATGTTCCCATGATTCCAAACTGCCAAAAAGTCAAATAATGTGCAATGATTATGGTGTCATGTTTTATGAATGACAATGATATGAGTCTATCTAACTATTAACACACTAACTATTAACATAATTACACTGCCTTTTTTACTGTTTTACAGCACATGGAGAGTGGACAGTGTGGAGGTTGACAAAGAAGCCACAGAACACTGTACAGAATACTGTTGTTTATCAGGACTCTGGCTGATTGGATGAACAGAAATGGATCATAAATGGGTCGACACTGGCTTGTGACTTTTTTTTTTTTCTCAATCATCTCGCTGAAAATTTGCATTGAAATTTTTGTCATTACATACTGCTTATTTTAAAAATACCTGATAGGAAATGCTGCAGCACTCCCAATTCATGGATTCACAGTTTACTATACTGGCAAGGACAGCTCAGAATGTGGTTCCATGTCGTAGAAAATGACACACAAAGACAAAAAATGTGAACATGAACACAGCAACATCATCCAAATAACACACACAAAAATAAACAGTGAAACTCTGAAATATGTTTCAAAAAGGAGTCAGCCACGAGGCTCACAGCTGTGCATAATGTAAGTATGAGTGAACATTGAAGGATTCAAATAGAAAAATTCAAATAAATCAAAAATCAGATGGATAAAATAAAAAGAAGAGCACTGACATTTAAAGAAGCAGAATAATACACATTTGAAGCAACAGCACTCTGCAGTCATCTTTGATTCTCTGACTGTTTAAAAAGTCTTCAGCAGCCAGTGGCATCTTTCACACTCAGCTCTGTATTATCACTCTGATTGGCTGAAGACAGGGGATCCTGAGATTTTAACTTTAAATACCTCTCCACGGATAAACCTGCATTTTGACATGGACTCAATTATCGGGGGGAGCTAATCCTGGAGACCTTTTTAACCTGGAATGTACCGCGGGGCCAGGAATAACCACGCTCCCGAGTTAGGAAATCAAAGACAGGTAATTAAAATCATAATGGTCCTGGTTAAGATGATTATCGTCGGGACTCCAGATAAGGCAACCTCTAGCAGATTCCCGCCCTTTTTAAATATTTATGGAATACGATTAGTCCGCGGGGCCAGAGCCGTGTTAAAAGGTTTAAGGATGACTTGCAGATCAAGAGATGGAAAATAAGCATCTTAACACGGTGAGGAAATGAGGGTGGAAATGATGAGGAGAGGTAGACAGAGAGGAGGAGAGAGACGGAGTGACCAGGTGTGTGTGTGTGTGTGGTGTCTGCGCGAGTGTGTGTGGAGAGAGAGGAGCCAGGTGTGTGTCCCTAAGGCCAGGGCTCAGGTTTGAAGTGCACTAACACAGAAGAGTCTGTAGGGAGGTTCACATGCATATACACACATGGCTGCATGCTTTAGTCACTCTATGCATATGTTCCATAATAAACTACCACAGTATAAATTTTTATATCCATGCAAGAAACAAACAAAGACAGAAACTTCTTGTCCTCCTTGCCCTGCGTCCTCCTCCTCAAGATGAATTTTCAAAAGGAAAATTTCTACTGGCCTTGATAACACTGTACTCTCCAAGACACAAAGTGACACTGTTACAACCATGTCAAGAAACATGAGCAGTTTGCCATCAGCCAATAGTTTAGTCACTGATATTTCAGTGATTCCACCTTTTCTGAAGGTGAAAGTCAGTGGACCTAAAATATCAGTAACAATAACTGATCGTACATGAAAACTGTGTGGCCACATCATGGTGAACACAGCATGTTAAAGTTGAAACAGGAAGTTGGTCTATAAACTGTTTCACTGTTAACTGTTTAACAGTTTCTTTTTTAGTATTGTTGGCAATTCACTTGGTGAAGTTATTGTTACTGATAGAAGTGATGGTCATATTAGACTTAAAATGTAATATATATGTAATAAACCAAAATTATCCATGAAGTGGCTGATCACTACAATATCTTTATGAGATTCTCCATTCAGCCAACTGTGAGACACTCCAGGATAGGGCATGGTTAAGACACTGTGATCCTTGCAGTGTACAAGAACTTCCTTGAATGGTTACTGTGGCCCCAGGCTTATTTAAAGTGATTGTATGTTATTCTGATCACTTTAGTAAGCAGTATAACACTTCCCCATGAAATCAGACTCAGCACATGTATGATTTTATGTCAAATTTAATTAAAATCCCTCTGAGGGTTCCGGCAAGCCTGGACATTGTACCTTGGGTGCAGCTTATTACCAAACCAGTTTGGGACAGATGAGACGTTACTGGGCAGATCTTAACTTATTTGTAAAATAGTTCCTGGCTGAAACAAGGTGTGTAAGATTTACATAGAAACTGGCTGCAAACTGACGGCTGTGTTTTTGCAAAGCAATCACCACCAGAAGAGCCAGGCTGAGTATTAACACCTGCCTCAGGCCTGTCTGATCCCAGCCACCATCATCCCTCCCTCCTCCCTCTCTCCCCAAAGCTCCTCCACAGGGCCTCCAGTGGTTTGTCTCTCCATCTGGGCCTGATGCCAAAGGCCTGTTCAACGAGTCGGCAACCCTGCAACCATCCCTTCTTATCTGCACAGATCTGCAGGGAGGTGTGGCTGGAAATAGTGCGGTGTGTGGGTGTGTGTGTGAATGTGTGGGTGTGTGTGGGAGGGGGGGTGAACCCTAAATGCTCACAGTAGGACCTCAGAGGGACAGTTGTCATTGACATTATATACCACCTCGCCAATGCACCAAGGTAGATGTGCCAGTTTCATTGGGTCTGGATCAAAGAGGAGTGGCATCCCTTTAAGGCAAGATGACGGACAGTTTGACTTTGCAGCTTCAAGATGGTTTAGAGATCTACATTCTGGCCCGCCATGCATACATACTTAAAATGTGTGTATTTACTGACACTCTGTGGTGCATGTAAAGGGAGATGTCTCCATGTTAAGGTTGCTTTTGCATTGAAGTTCCAAGTGATTGTAAGCTTGAACCCATGAAAAACCTGAACTGAAATGTTAATACAACAAATCTCCTGAATTTGGATCCATTCCATTTCTGTGGGTTGGTGTGTCAATACATTAGCACTACCTGATGCAATTAGATTATAATTTGGATCCCAGTTGGGTCCTGGGTTTGCTCTAGGTTACGAAGAATGAAATGGACCTATAAAGACATCAACTGAAACGACACCAGAACAGCCCAGAGACGTCACGTTTGCGAGTCTCCATCTATAATGCAACAATGTAGGGCATGCTATGACGTCTTTATCTTTGGTAGTGCTCTATCAAACCAGATATTTTGACCAAAATCATTTTGCTCATGCAGTGTTTAACTTTGATATTTGACACACAATGCCATGTCCAGTTGCAAACTGTTTAGGAAGTGCTGACCTATTAGAGAATAGAGAGATCCAGAATATCCAAAATGGAATCAGCCATCATATGAACTTTCACACCATCCAATGTTATTCAACTCTGTTGTGCTCTGTTGTGTAAATGGTAAATGGACTGTACTTATTGTTGTGGAGAAATTGCTGGAATCAATGGTCAATGGTGAGGTCAGGAATGAAGAAGTGTTCAGAAGCCTTTGATGTCTTATGCTGTAGTATTTATTGTCGCTTGATCAAGGAGAATTAGAGACACTCTCATAGTGCATCAGAAGTGTCTGAGTCGGTCTCACATTCTGCCGAACTCATGCTGGTGGATAGACTTTAAACCCCAAGATAACACCACAAATACTATACGCCCCAAATGAGACAAAGAGAATGTTTTTACCAAGAATGGTGTTATCGTCAACATATTCTAGTCTGGAGACACAGATGTCTGTTTACATCAACGGCCAGCTATCTATTATGTCTAAGCAGGCAGCAAGAGTCTCTTCGACCCTGGCCACCACAGTGTTGAGATAGACTGGCACCTACTGCTCCCAGTCAAAGCCAAACAATTAGTACTGCCGAGGACCTCAAGGCCCACACGTTACCTCGTGTCACCTAAGGATAGAAAATTCCATAACACTTATATAGTGCCTTTCTAGTCTTCTGACCACTCAAAGCTCTTTTACAGTACATATCTCATTCACCCATTCATACACTGATGGCATTATTGCTCATCAATTTGAGGAGCTAACCATTCATACACATTCACACACCGATGGCACAGCCTTCGGGAGCAATTTGGGGTTCAGTATCTTGCCCAAGGACACTTCAACATGCAAACTGGAGGGGATCGAACCGGGGACCGAACCACCGATCTTCTGATTAGTGGACGACCCGCTCTACCTCTGAGCCACAGCCGCACCATATGGGAATCGAGCTTTCCTCTCTGTATCTGTTTTGCCACAAATAAAATGAGATCTTACAGTAGACACTGCATAACCTGCAAGTAGTCACCAGGGTACCAATGCTCCTTTATGCCATGTCCTAAGGGCTGACATGTCCTAAGGATTGGATTGCTATGCCTTGTTGATGGGCAGGAGTGTGAGCCTTTCATATTCACATGCTGGTGAGCAGTAAAACCAAATAAACCCAAACCTCAAAGGCTAAAGCTCAAAGCTCCTCAGACATCTATACTGCGTGCGATATGTACTGTTTGTCACCAATCCTGTGTCTCTGTTTGTCTGCACTCATCGATTCAAGCATGCACTGATTTTGCTTACTGTGCAATGTTTCCTGTTTATTTCAACCAAAGCCAAACTGTAAAATGTGCTACGAGGCTTTGTTCCAATTTTCTCTGAACCATCCAGAGTCTGCAAGTTTTCATTCTAACCAAGCACTACAGCAGCTGATTTCACAATTTAACACATCTTCAACCACACAGAAGGAACTAATCAGAGAAAAGAGCTGATGTAGAGTCAGTCTGGAGGGAAAACCTGCAGACCCTTGACTCTGGATGGCACATGGTTGGAGACCACTGCTTTATTCTCATATGGGAATCTATTTTTGATAAAGTAAGTACAGTCTCTTTAGAGCTGGCCAGAAGTCCTTTGAGTTCAGCCTTTGTCCCTTTCCCTGGAGTCCAGATGTGATCTCAGCTGGATGTGACCATTCACCAGCCCATACTGCCTCCATGTGACACACTGCACTGGCATGCCAAGACCCTGGCCTTGTCACAAGACACACACACACACACACACACACACACACACACACACACACACACACTGTGGTCCAGGGGTCACCTCCTTCCTGCAGCGGTCAGGTTCCAGATGGGTTATGTTTCATCCAGGCCTGCCTTTCTCCATCTGAGGCCAGTGTAAGCTAGTCAAAGTGTCTGCATGTGTGTGTGTGTGTGTGTGTGTGTGTAGGACAGATTTTGAGAGGGCTCTAACATGTTTTGTATGAGGCTTTCTTTCTCTCAGATCAGCTGAAATCAATACTTAGACAGGAAGACAGAGAGAGCAGAAGGGCAGAAGATTATAGAGATGTTAAATACTAAAACCACACAATTAAAGGGATTTTATTCAAAACTCAGTAGTTTAAGCAACTGCACAAATTGGCCATTATTCTAGATGCACATCCTGTAACACTACAATGACCAGATATTGTCCCAATTAGACTTTTTAGAGGATTGGGTTGTAAGTCTGACTGTCCAATCACATCTCTGAGCTCTGACATTACACTAAGCTCCCTAATTGGGAAACCTTGTCGAGGACATCAACATTAGATGTTAATTAATGTGGTTTAGGTGAATATGCATGGCACAAAAAATGTAGAAAGTTATGTTTAAGTGTTTCAAGTGTTATTAGTGGCTTTGGTGTTTTATCTTATCAGCCTTCCTTTATATGTATGTGGTGACAACGGCTGATTCAGTTCATGCACTGTCTTGACCCAATGCTCAATACATTTATTCAGATTGTTGGACTGCATTTGCTGCACTCATTTATGTTTTTATATTACCAATAGTTCAAATGAAGATGTGTAATGTGAAAGATGTCACGTGCGGTGGCAAACCTGCAGACAATTATTAATAACTCAGCAGTTCTTCTTTTAGCTTGCTTTGGTATTCTGGCCTTAAAGCTCTGCTCTCATCAACCTCATTTCCAGCCACAGCAGGAAACCGTCAGAAAAATAGCTCTTAAAAATGTAATGTACAGTTCACTTCCTCTACATCACCAAACAGTAGCCAGACACATTTAGCAATAGCTGGTGATTATAGTGGAGCATTTACAAGCCAGAGCTCAGGAGTTGGTGAAGACCGAAGCAGAGTGAAGAGCAGGGTCAAAATCAAACTTTCATTCATCAGGTAACCTTTGTAACAAAGGTCGACACTTCACTTCACAATTCAAAGGTGAAACTTGCAATAGTGGACACTATAGACTACAGTGTTCATTACACCCCATCACACAAAACTGTAAAGCAAATGCTGAAGTTTCCATTCTTTGAGCCTTACAACAGACTAAAAAGTAACGTTTGTACTTTGTGTCGCACTAAAGGAAAACTCAGATTGTTCATAATGGAAAGAGAAATCCTCCTAGTGAGCATGGATGTGCTCAGTAAATCCCATTGATATAGATTTTGATATTCCTGGTGTAAAAGTGGAAATATTAGGTCTGATGACACCTTGGGGAAAAAAGGTCACCAAAAACATCAGGAATCATCTGTAGACCATCACTGTTCAGACTGAATTGATCTCTGACAGCTCATCTTTAAGATACTATGTCAAGAAGTAAAATATTGCTTAAGGGGTCTGCTGGATTTTCAGCAAGCGATGGAGACCACTTGAAGATGTTAGCACCATGTAGATCAATGCCTTCCACTTCTCTTTTCCCTTTTTTAGAAGATCAGCTGTTGTCTGTTTTGTCTTCAGGCAAAACCATTTTGGTTTTAAGCTGGTTCCTCTGTTTTGCCATGTGGTGTCCTCAGCATTCTTTACTCACTCCTGCAGCTCTGAAGTGTTGGGTATTGGTATATTCATTATGTACAGGATATTTTTAATTGCTCCTAATTGACATTTGATGGGTTAAAGCTTTCTTTGGAATTTGTCTCAGTTTGGCGAAAATGCTTTTCCAAGCTTGATTCCAGATAGTGCACCGTCCTTTGACATTCAAACTTAAGGAATCATGGTTTGGGCACCAAACCATAATATAAAACATAATAGAAATCTGGCTAGTAGTATTTAAGAACTTGGACCAAAACAGTGAGACAGTGAGAAAAGTGGGGGTCTGCAAAAGAATTCAAAAATGAACGTGCTAAAAGCTATGATTTCCACGTATCAGTGAAAGTTCAAGATCCAGGATTCACACAAATGTGTTCAACATACATATCACACCTGTGTCACAGACATAAGCATGCATCTCACATTTTGTCCTTTTCATCAGTCCTCTTTTTCTGCAAACTCATTATACCCTGCCTTTTCTGCGCCGTGTGTCCAGATGGCAAGGCGTCTTGCAGTCATAATGCTGTGGTAATCCCTCCTGCACATGGTGCCCTCGCTCCGGTAAACACTCTTCCTATTGTTTCCTGGACTTCCTTCATATCCCCAGCCCTCGTCGTACCTCCGTGCCCACGGCCTGCAGAGCTGGACAGGCTTCATACTGTACAAGTGAGTCTGCCTCAACCCCTCTCTACAGGTCAGGGGAAGCCTTGTGTTGTAGTGATATGGTGATGTGCAATATGTTGATGCTTCTCTGGAATGGGGAGAGATTTGAAAGCTGTTCTAAGAGTCACACACTGGAGGGAAACACTGGAAAAATGTTGACTATGAATTAGAGGGTCTAGCAATCTTTCTGTCACTGGGATCCGAACATGATTACGGGTGAAAACCAGTGAATCAGTGAAAATAAGTAGCTCAGTTCTTATTGTTTTTATCACTTTATAGTCTTTCATCTTTTATCACCTTTAAAAAACTTCTCTAGTTGCTGTTTGTCTGACTCTCACACTGGAAGATATTCTTGCAAGCTTGATGCAAAAGAAAAAAAAAATAACTTCGAGCCCAGAAAGTATTTTGTAAGCAAATATTTCTGAACAAATGATGCTCGGCATGTCATCGGTATATTTACGATGGCTCAAAGACATGGCTGTGTGGGTCTAATTAAAAATGTGAAAGGGTTAGCAGCCTGCCGCTCGTTGCCAGCTCTTGGCAGCTCTCCTGTCAGGCAGCCAGCTGTTTAGTCCTGCCCTGAATTATTGCCAGACCCACCGCCAGGCATTGTGGGATTGGCAGGGCTGGGTGGAGAGCTATTGTGTTCAGCCACTGAAGGAAAGAGAAAAAAAAAGAAGAAGATGGAAGACGAAACATTCCTGTCCTTAAAGTCAGGCAGGACTTAGCAAGTGCTGCTGATGTGCAGACAGTAAAAGTTTGGTAAAATGAAATAAGTGTGTCTGCTACGTTAGATCTGTTATAGTTTGTACATAAAGGAAAGGATCCCATGACTACTGCAGTCATGTTTGTGCTTCTCCAATATTAATCCACAATACCAAAACCATCGGACATGTGTCCAAACTAGATTCTTGATCATTTGAATAATCTTCATCATAATAATCTTCAATTCGATGTATGACATATCTAAATTCTAACCCAATGTTTCTATTACATAAAAAAATGTGATCATCAAACACAAAATCTAAGATTCTCTGGATATAATATCACATGTGAAGCGACATTTAACATGACAAATTTCAAATATCGGCAAAAATGGGAAGACATTCCCCAAAATTCAAGTCACACTGAAAGATGACTGGTGTGAATACAATAAGCACTGTGTTCAGTCACACAGGACTCTTTATTACAGCAGGAAAAATTCAATGAATGAACACTGTCATATTTTATTTTAAGTATGAGTATGTATCTATAGATCTGAGGGGGATTAAATAGCAGATCTATATCTACCATTAAAGAAACTGAGGTCATGTCCTGGCTGTTATTTCTGGGACTTTGAGTTTTAGCAAACATGGTCGAGTTTACACTTTATTTTTCAAAGCATTTTTATGCTGATCCCAGTGTTTCTGAAGAATCTCCTCTACAATTGTCTTTTCTCACAGCAGGAATCGCTCAGGTGTAATTGGTAACATTAACAACTTCATTTCATTTAGGTGAGCTACTTTCAGGGTCCTGCTGTTGTGCATGCTGGCTCACTATCATGGCTTTCTGGGACACTTAATGGAGTGAAACATTGTTAACATGTTTTACCTGCTATGATGAGTCAAAACGTCTGCTGAGAACACGTCCATTCCAGATCTGACATTTGTATTATTTATAGAAATAAAATGATTATACTTGAATTGTGTGGAGTTCAGAAGCAGTTAGTTTTATATAAGTTATTGGCCGACTGTTAAAAATATCAATAACTATTGGTCTTCTTCATCTTCTATATCTTGTGTATTCTTAAAATATTTAATCATTTTTCATAATCTGTCATGATATTGTGATTTCATATTAATCTTAAATAATAATAATAATAATACATAATGGAACAAACATGTTTCAATATCTCAGTAGAAAGGTGGAGGGTGTGAGCTAAAAGCACAGGCAGAAAAATGCAGATCTACTCAGTAAAACTGGATTTAAATCGTCCAAATAAAGAGGTATGCATGGACTGTGCTCAGAGTGTTTGTGGATGTAGGTGACAGTCAGAGTGTGTACCTTCTCTGTGACTCCTCTCCTGCTGCCTGATGCTGTGATCAGCTGGAACATCACTCCACTGTAATCTGCCTCCTGTAACAGGCCTGATCATCCACACTCCTGCCTCCCTGGGTTTCAACCTCCTCCACTCTGCTCTCTGATCATCATGCCTTCTTTCCCCGTCTCTCCCCACTTTGTTTTTGTATAATTCATTATTTTTGCTAAGCATATAGGCCTTGAATGCATCTTACAGAGCAGAGCACTTCAAATGACCCCCCCACCCTACCCCACCCCCGCAGCCACCGCCGCCATCCTTCCACCGAGCTCAGCTCAGCCTGCTCTTTAGCTCTATGTGTTTTTCCTCTGACTTCAAATGACACTTTTGAGTCTCAAATTTTGTGTGGATGAAAAAACAAGAAAAAAACGAGGAAGCTAAAAGTGACGGTGTGCGCCAACAACAGTTTGCGACAACAAAGATGCTCCCCCCTCCACCTCCTATTCCTGCTTCTTCTCCTTCCTCTCCTTCTATTATCTTGTTTCTCTAAAAGGGATGCATTTGTTTGTTCTCCTTTGTTTTGCTCTGGAGACGCCCCCCTCCTCCCTCCTCCTGTTCTCCTTCCCTCTCTCTCCCTGTTCTGCCTTATGCTCACTCGCTCCCTTCTTTTTGTTTTCCTCTACTCGGAGGCTTGTGGGCCAAAAGCTCATAATCATTTCAAAGGTCCTTTAAATATATAATAAGAGTTCTGCATTGTGATAAACAACATGTCACAGGGAGAACATCAACATGGCTTCCAGCGCACGTACATGCACACACACACACACACACACACACACACACACACACACACACACACGCATACGTATACACACTAAGTTAGGTGGTGTGTGACCTGTCTGTCTTTCTCAAATATAATGTGAAGCCACACACAGGGGGAGAAATGAGATGAGCTCAATATTCATTCAATTGAAGTTTATTTCCAAAAACGTAGAATGTGATATTGTGAATATCTTGTCACAGCTAAAATGCATTCATTCATACTGAATACCAATACAAAGCAGTCATCTGTTTTGGTCAGCAATTATGATTTTTTAATGTATTCTTTTTTTTTTCACGACCAAAAAGGAAGCAAGACAAAAAGATAAATACAGACCTGCACTGCCGACTTGAACTGTAGCTTACAAGCTAAGAACACGAATGGTTTCATTGGGACAGCCTGGTTACTCACCTGCTAGAGAACATGCTCCACAAACAAAGGCTCAGCCCTCACAACTTTGTAATGAAAATGTAATGTAAATGTAAAGCTCTCGGAATACAACATCTTTTTTTGGGGGGATATTTTTTGGGACACTGCCCCGGTACAGTGATATCTATCGATCTAAATATATATATATGTGTACCATATGAACTTAAATCTTTAGATACAAAGTTGTTGGATAGAAAGACATTTTCCCTTTATTTTGTCCTCTTCAAGTCATTACATTACATTAATTCCTCTTTTTACAAACAAATAACTGAGCCAGCACATGTAGGCTCATATTGTTCATATGCCTGGTGGGTGTCACCCTCCATCTAAATGTTAGGCTTTGCTCTAACTAACATTTCAGAGCTGCCTGACACTGTTTGCATGTAAACACGCTGCAGAGAAGCAGCTTTTTCTCTCCAGAAAGATGCTGTTTGGAGGAAATTGAGAAGCTCACCCCTGGCACTGCTTCTCCCCATAAATCTTTTAGCATGTGCCTCTTGGCTAAATGACTTTGTACAGACAAAATTTAACCTCAATCCCGCCCTGCAAGCTGTGAGAGTGAAGAGAGCTCGACGGCGTAGAAGAAACAAATTGAGGAGCATTTCAACTAAAGGGAGACATTTTGTCTTGTTTTGTGCTGCATGCTCACATGTTTTTGGTGAAAAGACCTTTGGAGTAGATTTTCAGTTGTAAAACTATTAATATACCCTCAAGGGAAAATGAGCAATTCTTTCCCTTTTTGTGCAGGAAATAACTTTATTACTATAAAAGAAAAGGTTGGTGCACATTTACAACCCAGCGAAGCTTTGGGAAAGCAAAATGATTCAATCTGTTTATATTTCCAGTCAAATAACACCTAATCCATCCACTGAAAGAAAGAAGCTGTGTTCATGGTCAAACAGGAGCTCAGAAGGTGCTGCTGATTTGATTCTCTCCCTCTTAAAATACTGATGTAACTATGTTTGAATATTATGACACTGAATTCATATTTTTCTCTGAAAAGAACAAAAAAAAAGCCTTTGACATTTTAAATATATATTTCAATCAATGTATCATGCCATAAATAACAAATGATTATTATATACAGAGTTTTGTGCTTTTCATAATAAGGTTAGCAATAAAACAATAGAAATGTCGCTAACCCATTGAACAAGCTCAGTTTTAGTTTTAGCTATGATAAATAATTGCTTCTTTATACTAACTCTTTTTTTAATATTAAAGTATTTTACTGTGCAGGAAATCATTTGTTATACAGCACAACACGACACCCATGCTGGCATTCATAATCACATCAGATTAGATCCTTTAGTATCTGAAGGTTAGAAATCCATCATAAACAACATTCCTAAACGTATATAGTGACAGGACTCTATTATGATTAATATGGATCCATTTGTATTTTATTTATGTTTGTTTTTTATGATATTTTGCCAAATCCTTTTTTTTTTTCCTCTTGTTTTATCTGTACCAGGTGTATCTCTAGTATTTCTGTCAAAACTGGTGTATGTTATGAAACATTGGGCCGACTTAATAAAAGCTTTTAACAGAACTCTGAAGGCTTCTGGACTGACCTGAATGTGTGACTTGACACTGGCTTCATCTGTACCAGTAGCAATCTGCACCACACCTACAAAGACAATAGATGTACACACACACACACACACACACACACTCATCATGAACCCTGATGTCTCTTCCCCATCTCCACTCTGATTTCCAGTTATGTTGCTTGCATCTAAAGAGGAGACGTTGCTCTTTTTTTTTTCATAATTCATCCACTCCTCTTTATTGTGTCATTTGTTTCCATTGCTTGTCAGAAAAAAGGAAGAAGGAAAAAAAAAAGCAGTAAAGGATATCTTCCTTCATCTTTAATCCTGTCTTAAGGAATCAAGAAAGCACATCTGAGCTAAGATTCATCACTGGATTCAAAGAGATCTGTAGAAACAAAAGGAAGCTGTCGAAACCACACCCCGTCATCTGGAGAAGTCTGCATAGGGCCGGGTGGTTCATCCAAAAGGCAGCGCACTCACAGGTTTAGCTCTTATCACCCTGCTTATTAGTATTATCCAATTATTATAATAACACACTGTATAATAATAGAATTATTAGTCTACGCTTCCACAGTAGTGTTACTGTAAATGCAGCATATTGTGCAGAGATTCGAGCAATTTTCTGTCCATCCAATCACAAGATGTGACTCCAGCAGTACAGCTGAGCAGAAAGGTGCAGGGATTCTCTAAACTCATCATTCGGTGATATAAAGAGGCAGAGACGCAAATGTCTCCACCCTATGGACTAATACACCAGGATGCACACTGCTGAGGTTGGAACACATAAAAGGACATGACTTGTATTTCTGCTAAATTGCACGTCAGTTGTTTGTCTTTGCTCTATAGAACAGAACATGCAAGTTTTCTGATCTGACCTGCGATCCAGATGATGACATCATTGTCCATATATGAGTTAAGGTTCAGTCAGGTGTCAGCACCTTATTATTTTCAATTCGCCAGCGAAAAGGACAAGAACAACATAACGGTAAAATGCACACTCTGCGTTGGTGAAAAGCTTCTGTCGACCACAAAAAATTGCACTTGCACCACTCTATCACCCTGGTAGCAAAGCCTGCTGAGGAAGACGACGGTGGTGCACCAGCTCCAAAGCAACAGCGTCTGAGTTTTATGAGTACCAAACAAGATTAGGAAACTCCTGAATTTTGATCATATGTTCTGACTGATCAAAAAAAATAATTAATTAATAAAACGCTATGTGGCATATTGCTGACTGTCTTTCCTGTTATTGTTATCCTGCAGAGTTAATTTGGTTGGATGACTGACGTTATTCATTGTCAGGACTTCTCGGTGCATTTAAAGGAGGCTGTGTGTCTGTGTCAGTTAAGTTGCAGCATGTGCGAGGCGCTGCAAACGGCTTTTAATTTTTGGTAACGCATGAGTACTCTAACGCGTTACTTTTATTCATAGGTGACGCTGTAACGTAACAGATTACTTTTAATTGATGGTAACGCTGTAACCTAATTAACTACTTTCCAAAGTAACTATACCCAACACTGGTCAGCACAGAAAACAATTTGGTTTAGCACAGATCGACTGTAACAGTTGCCAATTTTGTCATTGGCAACCAGTTCATGGTGGTTGGTTGCCATCTCCAGTAACCACCGTTAAACATGTAAAAACAGCAAAACATACACCCCAAAATGAACCTTATTTAAATTATTTTTTAAATTCTTATGTTGCTGTTACAGTTGATACTAAATCCAGTACCAGAACCAGAAAATGTGGTAATGTGTGCATTAGTGTGCTTAGCCACATGCACACAAGCATCCATTGATGAAGAGAAAGTTGGATTAACAATCAGCATCCAAAAGAATGTTCAGACTGATCACGTGAAAGCAGAGAGCAGATGGACAGGGAGCCAGTGAACATGAGAACAGCTGCACTGCTGGTAGTTTGTACACAGGAACTGAAGGTGGGCATTGTTTCATGGTGCTGGTGCCTCTGTTAAAGGTTAGTGATGAGCCCTGTTTGGAGTTTTGGACCTTTATTGTCATGGTTAAATGAAAACAACTGACTTGGTAGGAAACAGGAAGTGACCAGTGGTCTACTGTGGTAAAGTCTGATGTTTATCGCTCTGTAATAAAATCACTTGACTTCCTCCTTTGCACCCATCATAATTAGACCACTGGAGGGATTTGTCTCGTGAACGTAAACAGATGTTTTTCTTGAGAAGACAGACTCTTTTCTGCACCCAAACCAAAATGTGTTGAATGTGTTCACAGAAACTAGACTGTTAGTGAGTGGACAAGTTCATGTGGTGTGACTCCTGCTGCAAAAAGTTGCCATTCTTTTTGTGGGGCTTGTTGAATGGTATTGTGGTAATTGTAGGCACTCACTAATAATAAATACAGTTCTTAATATCGTCCATGTTCATCAACATATGTACTTGGATATATTAACAGTAATGAAGGTTTATGCTGTGTGTGCATTGATTTCATTTTAATCAGTATAACACAACTGAACACTCACTCTGAAACTACACCAATAGAATAGCAGGTTTATATGGACAACTTATAGATTTTGTTCTTAATATTTCACCAGTGTAACAATCAACCAAAGACTTAAGTCGGATCTCACCTGAACAGCTGACCTTTTGGAGCTACTGTACAAGCTTTTCATAGTAAAGTAAAGACAGACTGAACATGTTCATTTGAATCATTTTTGGTAAAAGTTTGCTCAGCCACCAGTGAGTTTGAAGAGCAAATGTCAACCTTCGAGGAATTTACAGAGAGCTCTGGTAGCAGTTATGTCGTGGGTTGGGCTGAGACTTGAGGTGGTGCTGTCAGTATGTATGTGTGAGTGTGTAAAGTGATGGGCTGCAGTCTCAGCAGGCTTTGTGGTTAGAGGCTACAAGCGATTTTCCCTGTGGCCTCTGGGGCTCTTTCTCCACTCACGCAAAAAAGTACAGCTGTTGTAGGCGAGTCTTCTGGGTGTTCTCGGTGGGAAACAGCAGGTTTTGTCTTCAGGTGGATGCTGAGCTTTCCTACACACCACAGCACTTTCATCAACATTAAAAGCTTAAAGCGTGCTGCAGATCCCAGTGAGCCTGATGATGCGGTGCTACGTAACTAGCCTAACCAGCTGTGCAGCATGGTGAGCCATGTTACATGCCACCCAACTCAACCCCAAACACCCATCCAGACTCTGAAGATATATACTGAAACCTGACCAGACTCTACAACAGGCTAAACACGAGTCTGACACATTATACTACTATACTTCAGTTGAACACAAACGAATCTTATTATGCAGTGAAGCAATGACCTGGACTGTAACCCAGCTGTTCATGGTCAAACAGGAGCTTATCTTCTCTCCATTATTGCTGCAGCTCACCTCACCACTACTCATGTTATGCTGTAAAGCTAGATTTAGTGGCTTACTTCTGCTGCAGTGCTGTTTATGTTTTTCTAAATGCACTAACTTCAATAATGCATTGAGCTTTCTTCAGTTATACTTATTACAGTTATTAATAGAAGTGAATGGGTGTTAAGTGTGTGGACTTTGACCTGACCTGATTCATCATCATACTGTACTGTATGTGCTGTCAGTTGGAAAATGTGTATATCTGAGTATGTGATTCCATGTATCACACACAGTGTGTGTGTGTGTGCAGTGTGCAGAGGTATGCGGCTGGCTGCTGGTGGAGTGTCGGTAGGTCTGCGACTTCACAGGGATTCCAGTGAAAGGTTTTAATTAGCCTCTGACTCAGGTCTTGGCAGCTGGTGTGGAGATGCTTATTGAGGAACATAAATCTGCAGCAACGAGGATGGGGCCACACCCCGGAGCCCTGCAGACACCCAGCCGTCCCAGCCATCCACACCGCAGACCCCCAGTGCCACCTCTGACATTGTCACGCTTGCACACACACACACACATATACATGTGCACAAACGTATTTACTCGGGGGACATATTAGTAGACGTGCTGAAAACGTATTTTGAAATGGCATTGCATCACACTCACTCACTCACTGCTATCCTCTCCGTCACATACTCACTGATTTATGACTCACTCACTGTCAGTTAGCCTGTCTGTCCTCTGGTGGTTCTCATCAGGTATGGCAGTGTCTTGCGGTAAACCACTGAACCAGGATCAGTCACTTTCCCTCCGTAAAGCTGCAAAACTGTGTGGGATGCTGAGCCTCTTTAGCCATCATTATATTTTGATGTTGATTGATTTTGAAGTATTGCATAACAAAGGTTTGATGGAAATGGCAAAATTCTTAAAAAAACATAATAATGGGAAGATTTAAGTCACATGACTGATAAGCTGTTTCCTCATGGCTCTCATGGCTCTATTACCCATCCCTGATGACTCCATATAGATCTGATGTAATCGCCCTCCCAAAGCCAACACAAATGTTGTGCTGAAGCGCTGTTTGGTCCGCTTTAAACGGACCAGAGTTCGTTTCCTCGGATAGTCCAGTTCGTTTGGGCAGGTGTGAAAGCTCATCCGAACTCTGGTCCACCTGAAATCCTGGTGCGGTTCACTACAGTGGGAAAGCAAACTGCTATCCAGCGAACCAGGCGGTTTGGTCCACTTTTAAAAGTGCAATGTGAAAGTGAACCAAACCAAATGAAGGGGTGAAATTTTTCGTCATTCAATGCCCAATTGAACCGATCAAGTCCCCCGGACTATCCTGGTGTGCTGGTGTGTCCATGCTCTTCTTCTGGATTACAACTAGAAAATTGGCACCACCTACTGCTTATCTCATAAACCAACTCCTCTTAGCTGCTTAATGGTAAGGCTGGATTCAGAGAATACACGAGAATGTAGATTTTTCCATTAATTTGAGTGGTGGTCATCCATTTCGGCTCTGGTGGTCTGCGCTGCGGGAAGTTTCAGCAAAAAACAGCTCTGGCTCTACCTCCACAGACAGCCTGAAATGTTTCTGAAGCAGAGACTATCCAGGTGGATTCATGGACTAAACTCTGATAATCTACCTGGGTGTGTTGTAACTTTGTTTATTTCATGTACCAGCTTCTAAATCTGAGTCTGACTCACAATTTACGCTGAAAAATATAATGACACGAAGAAGTTTAATTTGATTTGTGTCCAATGGTTTGAGAGAGAGAGAGAGAGAGAGAGAGAGAAAGAGAGAAAAAGAGAGAGAGACACATAGAGTAACAATAACAGTGAGCGAGCGCCAGCCTCGATAATCCGGCCTGTTAATCAGCAAATAAAAAGTTATTTCCTGATTGTTTCACAGTGGTTACATTCAGCATGTATAGACACACCCACGGCAACCCACCTCAGCTCTGAATGCACACTAATGGATGAGCATTCGGTCACTTTTTCTTTTGCAAATTTACTTGAAATTTGGTTCAAATTTGTGTCACATTTGGATAGAAACATGACATGTAACACTCACACACTAACTGTTATCATTTTTTAATTTTGTGCCACCTTTTTAAAGTTAACTTTTAAAGTTTGAACAAGCTTCAAAATGTTTACTTTCTATGTGGATACACCTTAAAAGAAAGATGGTGCTTCCCGTGCATGTGGCCACTGTGGATCCACTGATCTGTCTTTCTGTTTCACTAGAACTAACATCCAGTGATCCTGGATAATAACCGGTATCATCAAACTGGTTATCACATGTCTTTGTTAACACTGAGGTGTACAAATATGAGATGAGAAAGCTAAGCATAAATCAACCACACATTGTAATGTCAGTTTTTTTCTCTCTCTTTTGTCGGTTACATTGACTGAGTCAATGTAACCGACATTGACTCAGTCCTATTTCATTTTATTAAAGTGGAACATTCCAACTTTTGTCAAAGGTTACGAACACGTCATTTTCTTAATATTGTTTGTTTTTACACTTACTAAATGTACATAAATACAATGTTGTGTGACAGTCATTTTTTGATTGTCTGTCTGAGACCTCAGGGTGGCCACAGGCCATGATATATTGTGTTCATGTGTGTGTTGCTTCCATTATGTCTTAGTCTGTATGTTAATTTTTTTTTCATCTATAAGACAAATGACTTCACAGGCCTCAGCGGGGATCACACAGGACCAGCGGGCAGACAGATTACATGCCCAGTGCTGTAGTGAAATGACTTGATGATGCTTTATGGTCAGGGCTGGCAGAGGCAGCCATGTGCCACTAAACGTTTGGCTTTTTTTTTTTTTTTTCTATAAAAGCAGACGACGAATGACGATGAAAATTCACTGTGCATTATTATGAAAGTGTTTCAGGTGGATTTTGTCCTCCTCCTGAACAGACGAGGAAGCTTCATCTGGCAGACTGAGGCACAGAGCCATTAGCATACTTATGAACTTTCACACTGTCTTAATTCTCAAATTAAACACCTGCCTCGTTCTGCCGCTGAGGTGTTTCTGTGCACCATCTCTGTGCGTGTGTGTGTGTGTGCGTGTGTGTGTGTGTTTCATAACTTTATTCATCGCTCCAGGTTTTAAACTTCTCTTTGTCCTCCTAACAGTGCAGGATTATAGATTATTTAGAGTACACTGTTTGATGATATAAACATAAAAGTTGTGATTATGATCTAAAGTTGGTATCTTTGTTATCGGCACATATCTATAATACAACATGGATTAGAGAGTCAGAGACAAAAGGGTTTGGACCTCTGACCTCAGTGTCTATGTTTATAAACAGAGAGAGGAATTTTAATTTATGAATATGAATTGTGGTCCGGTTCATGGTCAGGCACCATCATATCTAAAAGAGCTCATAGTACCTTACTACCCCTCTAGAACACTGCACTCTCAGAATGCTGGGTTCCTTGTAGTTCCTATAGTTTCCAAAAGTAGATTGGGAGCCAGAGCTTTCAGCTATCAAGCTCCTCTTCTGTGGAACAAACTACCATTTTGGGTTCAAGAGGCAGACACGGTCAACACTTTTAAGAGTAGACTTAAGACTTTACTTTTTGATAAAGCTTATAGTTCTAACATTCATGTCTCATTAATGCATGTTACTAACTAAACTTCTTCCCCGGAGTTTTTGTGCTCTGTCATCTCGTCAGGTTCTCATGGATCGTGGCTGCTGCTGTGGTCCTGCACGACATCCACTACATATATTATTACTGTCATTATTGCTACCATATCTCCACTACAGTTTATAGTTTGTAACCGGACGCGGTGGATGACCGTCCACCAATGAGCTTGGGTCTCCCTGAGGTTTCTGGAAGTTTTTCCTCGCCACCGTCACCAATTGTTTGCTCATGGTGGAACTGTTGGTCTCTGTAAATAATATTATAAAGAGTACGGTCTAGACCTGTTCTGCATGAAAAGTGTCATGAGATAACTGAAGTTATGATTTGGCGCTATATAAATAAAATTGGATTTAATTGAATTGGTGGTGTGTCAAAAAATAATAATACAAATGTAAAATGACTTATTATTAGTAATATCCAAGCCTCAGCAAAGGGTAACCTTGTCTTTAATTGATCACATTTATTAAATACTTTTATGATCTGCACCGTTCATTTCCTCTTAACACATAGTTAGCCAGCAGCTTCTTGAGTTGTAAGGCCCCGCAGCAGCTTCCCACTTTGTGCATTTGTCCAGTCTTGTGTAGAGGAGAGTACGTTCTGTGTGCTTTATTTATTTATTCATTTATTTTTCCTTTTGTCTTTTTTTTCCCTTTTTCTTTTTCAATTCATAATTTCTATCTTTTTCCTGTCTTTTGGGGGGTTTCATCTTTTTCACTCTGCTGCCTCCCATTAGCACAGCCTCCCCCCACCAGTGCCACCAGATGCCAGTCAGAGGCAAGTCAGTCATCTGCCTCCTCTCTAAGACAAACTAAATATGAGTTATATATAAAAGCCGTTAAAAAGAATACAATGAAATATTCAGTTTATAAAGATCTAAAACAGAGAAAAGGATATTGAGAATTGGCTTTTAGGGTGCTTAAAGTAATAATTACTTTAAATGACTCATCATTTATCAAAATTATCTTCATCACATAATCGATTCATTGTTTTAACATGAGTCTGATGACTGAATATTAATATTAAATGAAATAAAATGAAACGAATGAAACATGATAAATATCTGATTCTGACCACATGATTTGAATGAATAAGAAAGCTGATTTGACATTTTTATAACATTTCATCAATATCACAAAAGTTGTCTCATGCTCTTTATGCTGGTTCAATTTCATTGTACACAGGCTGTCAAGAATGTCACGCTTCTTTCAGTTCACTTGTCACAGATGTCAAATTTCTCTCCAGCACTACCTCAAACATTTATACCTGCTGTCTGACCCATGTGTATCCCATGTTTCCATGGTGACTGTATTGAAATATAAAGTATGACCATATATTACATTTGCTGAGACTAAATAACAAGAACAACGTGCCTAATACTAATGATTTGTCAAAGACTGTTTTCCCTTTTTGCTGGAAGTAAATTTTCAGTCACTCTGTTGATTTCATTCAAACCAGCTGAGAGACATAATTCCTGTTTCATTCTTTGTTTATTGCTCTGCAGTAACTTTAGTCTATAATTCCCCTCCTCTCTTCTTTCTCAAGCAAAACCTGGATGCATTGTTTTTCCCTCTGAGTCACCCCTTCACTCTGAGCAGAGACCACTCTTGAATCATTTCCTGTGCTTTCTCTTTTGTCTGGTGTAAAAAAAAAACATATGTATTAATTAAGTAAGTAATTAAAGGGAAGGTGACAGCAGAGGTGTCACAGAGAAAGGTTTTATGCCATAAGATAATACTGACACACATTATGGTACTAATGATAGAAATAGAGTCCACTAATGTCAAAAAGTGACCAGCACCGACCACACCATAACGTCAGTTAATTCATCTCCCAAGGATGACCTGGCTGGTAAATTGGCTGGTTTGCTGTTTGCAGCTTACTTTGTCAACTAAGTGCTGCAAGGTGGCCGGATACATGCACTGTTGCTGGGTTGCATTTTCGGCCAGTTAACTTAACTTGCTTGCTCGTGAATGTCATCACCAAGCAGTAATCTCCTGCAAGCTGTAAAGTGAAGGAATGCGGAAAAAAAATCAATCAAAAATTGCAGTTCCACGAATGGCCACTTGAGGCTGTCAAAAAAAAAAAAAAAAAATCAATCTCCATTAGCCCCCATGTTAAAATGACCAACTTCACAGTTGACAGAACATCTCTTCAGGAACTTATGGGATACCTATGGATACTACGTCCATGTTTTATACAGTCTATGGTTATCATTTGTAAAATACTATTTAAGTGGATATGAAAAAACTTGCCACATGATTTCACTAGGTAAGGTGATCCATGATAGGGTGTTTTGCAAACAGCAAGCTGGTTAGTATCATAGAGCCAGTGACACAAATAAAACATAGGAACATTAAATATAGTAACATTATTCCAAATGTGATTGTAATTTACTTTTCAATGTTTCGTCTCCTTTTCTTGTGTATGTTAATTATGGCTGATGCCAAACACTTTCCATATAAAGCACAACAATCCCCACCTTGAAATATGACTAATAGTCGTAACAATAATAAAAACAGTATTTGTAGTGGATGTCAAGTAGGACCATGGCAGCAGGCTCGACTAATCCCTGATATAGATGTCATGTAGCCATGAAAACCCGCAAGATGAGAGAGCACAAAAACTCCAGGGAAGAAGCTAAGTTAGCAACATGCATCAATGGGACATGAATGTGTACTGATGGAGAGAGAGAGAAGAAAAGGGGAGCTCAGTGCATCATGGGAAGTCTGCCGGCAGTCTCTAGGTCTATGTCAGCATAACTGAGGGATGGTTCAGGACTCACTTGAGCCAGCACTAACTATGAGCTCTATCAATAAGAAACTTCTTAAACAGCAATAAAACCATGTACTGTATGGGCCAAGTATATGTTGTTGTTGAATGTTTTTTTCTTGCTGACATACAGAAACACATACTGAACCTTTAATGCCGGAGGTGTTTGAACATCCTTGCTTGTGTAGTTTGAGGCAGACAAAACCATCCTGCCATCTCCTCCATCCTCACATTTCTCCTCTCCAGCGTTTGACTGAGTCCATCATTCACAAAATGACTCCCCTGACTCAAACACTGGAGCCCCAGACTCCATAAAATCTGAGACACGCTGCTATACAATATGCATGTGTATGTTTTCTGATGGTAGACTCCAGTAGATTTTGTTATCACCTTAAATCAGTTCAACAGAGACTCTTTAAAAAGGACAATATGTTAGAGAATAAAAAATAAACGTCAAGAGGGAGGCATCCTGACAGAGGAATGACAGATTTGGTCTGTATGTGAAAGCCCCACCTAGGACGCCTGGCAGGCAGTAATGCTGTGAGCGAAGGCAAACCTCATAAAAGGAGTGGCGTGCAAGGGAGATGGGCTCCGTCGCCTGCGGGGGACTAATGGCAGCCGAGAGGCAGCAAAGCCTGAAATAAGGAGATACTAAAATTTATGAAAAGAATCAGCCATCCAGCCTGATTACCACTTTCACAGAGGAGGAGGCGAGAGAGGATGTGTGTGACAGAAAAGAGATTTTAAAGGAGAGGTGAGACACAATACATCAAAAGCATCAGATAGTTTCCTTCCTCCTCTTTCAACTGAACAAGTTGTGCAGGGACGTAACTTCACCTGTGGTCTTAAACTAATACAGTTTTTTAAAGGAACATTTGGGAAATGTGTTTGTTTCCTGATCTACTCTGGGTCATATGTAAAGCACTACAGTATATGAGCTGCTTCTCTGTGCTTCCAGTCCATGGATGTATGAAGAACAGAACAATACTGTCTGTGGATAACATCACGAATACAGGTCCTTCTATGTTGATCACTCTTTCTGAGCATGACGTCAGAGTCACATCATCAAACTTTGAGCTGACCAACGAGCGTCAGTGTTCACAACAATATTCAACCTGTCCCGGAATCTGTCTGTCATGTCTACATGCTTCAAAAAGTCAACCATCATTCCTCTGTCCAAGAAGACAAGACCAACCTGCCTGAATGACTGACCCAGTGACACTGACCTCTGAGGTGATGAAGTGCTTTGAGCGTCTGGTCAAGGATTACATCTGCTTCTTACCACCCAGTACATTGGACCCACTATAGTTTGTTCACTGTCTCAACCAATCAACGAAAACACCATGGTGCACATCCTCCACACCACCCTGATCCACTTTGACAATGTCTATAGTTCAACTCTTAATTCGATAGTTCCCTACAGGCTGGTAACAAAGGTCAAGGACCTGGGACTAAACACCTCACTCTGCCCAGGTGGTGAGGGCAGATGGACACACCTCATCCACCCTCAACCTTAACATCAGAGAACCGCTTTTAGAAAACCACATTTTTAGAACAGCCATCATAAACATCAATATAGCAGCAGACATCTACTAGTATGTTTAAGATTAAATAGAAAAAGACAAAATAAAGGAGTGCATCTAACTCTGGGTTAGTAGGTAAACAGACAAAGTATCTTCATCTGTAACCAAACTTTACATTCATTGTCCTTATTTAAATGCATAAAAATACATGAATACTATTCATGTATGTGGCGTATATTATATACACAATTAACTGTGAAAGTATGTCAACCTGAAAGCAACAGTGAGTTTAATGAGAGCACTTCAACATGATCTGACCCACTCATTTAAAAAGCCATTACGAGCTGTTTGGCTAATCAGTCGATTAGTCCCGAACTATAACACTCTATTTATCAAGTGGCCGGGGCTCCCACCTCACCTCATGCTCCACTCCATCTGATCCTGGCGCAGGGATCCGCTGTTTGGCAGGAGAGGGCCTATAAATAAAGAGAGGCCTGCACAAAAGAATGTGTTAATTACTAATTAGAGAGAGAGGGACCAACTGAGTGTTTGCTGGAAAGCTACACTGCATTAATGTGTCTGTGTGTAGTGTGTGTGGGTGTACGTTTAATACTCGTTCTATTCTGAACCATACACTGATGGTGCCACCAGGACAAAACGTGCGGAGTCAAGGGAACATTGAACAATTAAACAAACGGATGCTGACATTTCTGGCTTTCAAAACTCACTTTCTGGCCCGCACACCATTTTGGACCCCTCAGTCCACAACCCACATACATATGTACACAAATCCATTATAGTGCATGTGTTCACCCAATGCATGTGTTCTTCAAGAAAGGCTGATAGATAATATACTCCATAACAACGTAAAGCCTTGCTAGGATTACCTAGAGGTTGTCATATCCTTAATCCAACTTTGCTGGACCGTACAAAAACAGTATTTATTTTGAATCAGGAGATGGAGACCGCAATTCTACCTCATGGTCTGAACAACCGTTATAAGTAAAGTATGCCCATAACACCTTGCCCAGCTCTGATACTGGCCTCTCTCCATTTAAATGTTTCCAGGGCGATCCACATCCTCTGTAGGAGGTCAGCCAACCATAACTCCAGCCACTGCCTACACTCTGGTCTGGTTCTTTTTCAGTATTGACTCCTGAAGCCCAGGCGGATCAGGTAATACGGTGTCATAGTCACCATCACAGCCAATGTTGGTGCCCTCTCTTTATTTGAGTGTGTTAGAGTTGATAGCATTGTGGTCTATTCTGACTGTGATCTCTTTTTAAAAAATCAGTTCATACAAATATGTTTTCCACAAGTCAGTTTGTGATCGTGAATGGCTCTACCATATATCCAAACTAATACTCTCTCTCACTCTGTACTCCATATCATACTTTCAAAACAATATGGTCAGCATGTATGTGAGATATCTTGCTGTAGGCCAGTATATTAGAAGGATGGACAGATAAAGACATAAATGTCATATGTGGTGAATGTCATGACTATAATTGTTGCCAAACTCAACACAGCATCACTGTCACCATCCTTTGGCCGAAAGAGCATCTGCAAAAATATACAGAATAGCATTTTATAGTCAAGCCAAGCCTTGGTATCTACAAACATAACTGTATCCTGTTTTTGCCAATAATCGTACACATTCACCTTCAATTCACCTCCAACCAACTTTTCACACAGCCACTGAAAAATACTGAAACTCTTGAATACAGTAAATAAGCCTTGCCACCCAGTTAACACAGGATATTAGTGTCATATAAAAAGTGGGTCCTCTCTTGCTCACTTCTCAACCTGCCATTATAACTGTGCCATGAAAATATTGCCATAGCCGGGCCTCTCCTTCCCTTCCCCTTCATCTAAAAAGAATGTTTTCATAATATGAAATAATAATGCCCTGTTTGCAGCTGCCGTCGCAACTCCATAATGGGGATGCAGGAGTGAAAGAAAAGTGGGTGAATTAAACTTTAAGGAGACGGCAGCGGAAATTTAGCGGTGTCTATTAAAACTCATATTTAAAGGAAATGGGGGTAGGGGGGGTGTAAAGAGGAAAGAAAAGACAGAGGTTTGAAATAATAGGTTTGCTGGGTTTCTTCCCTCACTTTGCACTCTCCTGGTTGGCTGACTGGGTGCCAGTTTGGCGAGGCCTCGTCATTAAAGATGGCATATGCAGCCGACGGGTCCCTCAGAGTAATGCGAACTTCTGCAGCCTGTCTCCCCAGACTCAACCCCCCTACACCCCCACCCCGCCCGCCCGCCTTCCTTTCACTGATGTTAAAAGAAATCTTTATTGTCAGTCACATATCCTATTCACTTTGTTCACCTGCACTGACAACTCTGAGCTGTGTGTGAGAGAAAGAGTGTGTACAGGTGAGTGTATGCTATCAATGCGTGTGTGGGTTTCACATGCACGAAAGACGCTGTGAGGATGCAGCAGGTTTGTATGTTGCTATGTGTGTGTGTGTGTGTGTGTGTGTGTGTGTGCCCCCCTTCTCCCTCCTCTTCTAGATGTCGGCATCCCTGAGTTTCTAAATGCTCCCTCATTAGCTGAAATCTGTTTGAAACCTCCAAGTGAGAGGCTGGTAACGAAGTGGTGCTGGCTCCATCCCTCTATCTCCCAATGTCTGACAGGTGGGGAGAACGAGGGGTGGGGTTGGGGTTGGGAGGGCTGTTTGATTTGAGGATGAGGGGGTGACTGAGGGGAGGAGGAGAAGGAAGCGAGGGAGGAAAGGATGTGGGAGGTGGACCTTGGTGATGTGGAGAGGTGGGTAGTGGGGGGGGGGTGTCACCAGCTTTGCGGAGTCTCTCCACCCCGGAAAGCCTTCATGTGTCTTGCTGCTCCTCTGTGACTGCAGCACCTCGATGGGAGAAGGATGACAAGTTCCAGTAAATTATTTATCTGTCTCAGCCACTGAGTTTGCCCCATGCTTCATTATACCTGATTGGCTCCTTAATGGGGTGAATCATTTAAAGTCGCTGGGCCAGTTGCAGAGATGGCCTCCTGAAGAAGACGGCGAGTTTCTGATCTTTCCCACTGTAATAGGGAGGAAGAGACCAAAGTCCAGACACTTTTCCTTTGAAATAAGCGGCAGTGGTGTGGTGGCCGGCTGAGATTTTAATGATGGGGCTCCTTTAGCGGAGTCTCTACTGAAAATGTGCTAGTGACAGTTTAACCAAGAGATAGTGCATAGATAGTGCATGCATACTTGTCAATTCATTAACTGTGCATTATGTAAATTATTTCTTTGAGCTGTGTTGCACCACTGTCAACAGTTTAAGGAAATTTCCCTCTGAATAAATTTGCTTTGAAGAACATCTTCATGCCTTGATATTAAACTACTCTGCTCTTAAAATGTAGTGTGAAAGCCTTTGAAAGGCAAGTGTCAACAAAATAGCAGCAAAATAATTGTACTAAGAGTGGAGGATCTAAACTCATCGAGGAGGTGTGATTGACAGCCCGTCAGTTGGAAAACTTCACAGTAATTGCTTTACTCCAGGTGAGGCAGTGGGACCTGCTGCTTGTTTGTGGAGATGGAGGTATCAAAATCCTCCGGGTGACAAGCTAAAAACGCCTGGCATACAATCTGTTGGCTGTCTCGTGACCCCCGACACAGGGCTGATAAGAGGCGGTCACGTGTGCCCGATGAGCTACCTGGGAGTGATAGAGGAAGTTTTTAGGCTGCGCATCACGCAAGCAAATGGAAACTTTTGCATCTTTTCCTTATCTGCAGCTGTTTTTTTCCACAGGGAGAGATAAGAGTTCATGCTTAGAAGGACTGATTATCTCCTAAAATAAACAAATATGGACAGCCATGTCTATCAAGCCCTGACAAAATCTGTACCTCCACCACTCATTTATATACATACACTCACTGCTCTTACTCTGGGAGAGGAGGGGAGTGCATGTTTGGATTAGTTTGGCATCACCAAAGAACTTTAAATTGAATTCCCCTTTTGAAACACACACACACACACACACCGTTGTAATCAGACATGTCAAATTGCAAAGTGCATCAGCTCATCTTGTTTCATTTAAAAACTATTTGAAAATGAATTAGATCACAGGGTCACAGTCATCTTAATTCCTTCCAAAGTCAGGTGATTCTCATTTGCATTGGGTTAATATACCCAAGGGAATATAATTATGGAATAATTAAATTTACATTAATGAGGTATACAATGTCCACCTTTAGAAGAGTTGACTGCACTAAGTGCATGCTTTTCTATGTGGAAAACAACTGATACAAAGCTGAAGAAAAAAACAAACAAAACAAACACATTTCTTTTCAATTAGTGAATAGAATATAAAGTTACAGGCTATTTTCTTTATTTGTTGTAGTGTTTATCTCTATAACTAAGTAAAGAGAGTTAAATGAACACGTTGAACAAGAAGCTGGCTTATTTTCAATTAACCTAATGACATAGAGTCTCGTGCTATCTGTTTGCTGCAGTGAACTCAGGTAGCATAATGGATAAACTGCACACAAAACACACTGAACAAACAGTGAGAGCTGTGACTGCATGACTTTACTGTAACTCTATGACAATGAATATCTCAGTTAGAGAAAATGGAGGGCTCCTATCAGCTCTTGGAATAACCAAGCGTACCTCCCTTGTCTTGCTCGCATCAAGGCTGCTAGCAGCTTGACTCACTTTCAGCAGGAGTTCACGGTTAGAGAAATGTGACCCTCCATTTCTCCCCCCTCTGTGCTGACCTTTCGCTGGGCCGGCAGGCTAATTTTTTGCTTCAATGGCCAGCAGTCAGGATGTGTCACTTAATTCAACCTGGAATGGATACAGGTATGCATGACACAAGAGATTGAATTGAACTCTCCTCTGGTTGATCTAAGGAGCATATGGGGAGAAATGGGGCTTTGATTTCATTGTTAGAGCGCTTCAGACATGGAAGGGGACATAATGCAGTTTGCTGTAAGAACATGAAGCTTAATTCTAATCTTTTCTATGTTTAGAATAACCTGTATGTGTCATGTATGTGGATTCTGGAATAAATCTAAATCTACATACAGTACAGCTGGGTCTGAAAAGCTGGACAGTTAATCAACAACAAGGTGTTCATAACTGTAACAGCAGCAGAAACACACTTCCATGAGATCTGGCAACACCTATATGTCTTCTCTCTGACGGCAGAGATGGTTCAGAGAGTAAGAAGGTAAGTTACATCAAAGTTTGTTATCTGCCAATAACATCATACAACACAACACCCAGTGTGCTTTCATCCGTCCACACAATGTTCACACTTCCAAACAGGTTGGGGGAATAGGGGGGAGACGCGACCATGCCCACTCAGAAGACGTAAAGTGTTTAGCATTTCATTGGTGCAGCTTGTAATGTGTCATCTTTGTTATAGAGCATCTTTGGTGGTTTGAAAATTTTAAATGTTGAGCAACGCTGTGTAACTTTTCTATCATAAAGTAACAGATTTCAAATCTTAATGTTGATGCTGACATTAATCAGGTGACTGGTGTCTCTGTCATTTGTACGTCTGTTCTCACACTATGTAACAATTGTATGGAGAAAATGCTCCACCTTAACTCTTTGTGATTTACAGAGTTTCCTGATGGACAGTGAAGTAAACTGCTGCCATCTGTAGCTGCTGTTAGCTAATGCAAGCTTAGTTTGTTTGCTGGTTTGTACCACAGGTGTTTTGGACCACTGGGAAGAGGAGGTTTTCAGGTGTGGGGTGCAGGAGAATGCTGATGGGGAGCCGAGCCACTGTCATGAAAAAGATCTGGGCATGTGGGCAATGTAACCGGGCTCAGCATACTCTATGGACATAATGGCAGAGGAGAAGAGAGCGAAGAGGACGTTGGCAGAGGAAGCTAAGAGCGAGAAGCCGCTGGACAAGAGTAAATCTGGGACTGACTTTTAGTGGTTGGCAAGATTTGTGTTGCGTTACCGCGATGTCATGAACAACAAATGAGTGTGGAAAATGACTGTTAACAGTTAAATGTGATAGTGACTTTCATTAAATTGATTCGGTGAATTAAAAAGAAGCTATACGCTGGTGGTGTATGTGTGTATGTATAAAATAGCTAAATTGTGCTATCTATGTATGACTAAGGCTAGCAACAGGAGTAACTTTAGCAAAATATGGAATAAGTGGAAGTGTTCCTTTTCTCCCAACATTGTTAGAATGCAGAATTATCTTAGCTTGCTGGGAGGTTGGATGGGTTAGGGTTACAATATCCATTTCATTCAAAACATGCTTGTGACTTTGGTTCTCTGACTACACCTCCTTTGTCAGCAGATGTAATCAGGGAAATGAACAAGGAACAATTGCTTTTACTTAGATTAACCTCATCATGTCCTTAATGAAGAAAGTGTTTGGTTCATTTTGTTCATTCAGTGAATGTGGTGTTTGACGAGCCACTTAAAGGGGGAGGGGGCTGCGACTTCAAACTGCAGACAATTAGAACTCTGGAAAACTTAAAGTAGTCAATTACTCATTGTCTGTAATTAATAGAGCCACTGGAAATCTACTAATAAGAGTAGACCTTTAAACCCTGCTGTTTGAGTCAGCCATGTCTGGTTTGGTCAGGTTCTTCATCTGGTAATCCTAAAGTGGACAAACTACCTTTATGTTGTATTACAGCTGTTAGAAGTATCTAAATCCCATAAAGCTTGACTGAAAATCAAACAGCTTTTGATCTCGCAGCATTCACTCTTCTTTATTTCCACCATTACAATCAGTTTGACTATGACTTATCATCTCCATAAAGTCACAGAACATTACTACGAATGCTGATACTTCATGTGAGCCAACAGAGAGCGGAGGGAATGTGTTTAGACAGAATCATAACTCCAGACTTTGCTCAAATGTGTGTCCTCACAGTAACACATTGGTGTGTCGCCGCTGGGCGAATTGTAACAATCAGACTTCATCCATGAATGACTGAATTGTCTTGGTGTGTGCAAACAGCCCACAGTATGACATGGGATGTGATTGTTATTGCTGCTGCTTTAAATGTGGAACATGAATGAAGCGCAGACAGCGAGGATCACCTTCAAAAAACACTGTTTTCTTTGTGGGCTGAGTTTAGTGGTTAGTAAACTCAGATCCTTCTTTTTTGTATTTATGGGCAAGACTAGCTGTTGTAAAGTTTTTAATGCTGCTTATATTAGAGAGGATGGCTGGTGATTACAGAGAGGAGGCAAAGAGAAAATTCATTTTCTTCAAGATGACATTGCCTGGCCAGGTTTTTAGATGCTTTTTGGTCATAAACTAATATGTTTAGTTGTGTATATCGGCAAATAAAAACTTTATTTGCACCAGTAAGGTTTGTTTGAACATTTTCGGATGCTGGAAACTGTTAAGAGGTCTTAGAGAGGAGCATGGTACCTTCCCCCCTCTCTGTCCCTGTATCCTTCTGTACAGGCTCTTTTAGTTGCTTCTGTTTCTTCAGGCTTTACATTTCTGTATATGCAAGGTTTCAGCACAGAACCTACAGATACAAACATATATTTACAGACCTACTGTTATATCTTAGCTTAGATAGCTTAGTGATTAACTTAGCAACAAGACAATCTTTCTGTCCATCTGGAAACTCTGATGAGTTCAAAACATTTTTTCCATAAAATGTAATCCAGTTTCACCAAAATCAGTCAAATAGTTGATGGTGTATAACCTAGTGCCGTAAAGCGTTACTATGATCACGTAGTGTGAGAGCAGACCTACGATGACACCATTTATGTGATTACAAGTCAGTGTAGCATCAACTTGGCTGTGAAGCTGTTATATTGATGTAGAAAAGTTACATAATGTCACTGGTGATCCTTGCCGAATTGAGGAGAAGAAGACGGGTATGCAGAGCTGGATCTAAGCACCAGGAGCCGAAAAGGCAATACAAACCATCCGTACCATCTGTTATCATGGGGAATGTAAGATCTCTCCCCAATAGATGGAGAAGCTAACAGCTAACGGTGCTGGCCAGGCTACGGAGGGAGCATCATGGCTGGGTGGGCTCGCTATGGATTCACTGGTGACTTTGGACAGCTTTTAACTTGTGAGAGAGGATAGGAGAGCGAAGGCTGATGTGTCCTGTGTGAGGTGGCCTGTGGGCATGGAGGAAGTGGGTGAGAGGAGGATACTGGCAGGGCTGGTGTCCATCATGAGCGGCTCCTCTCGCCCCCTGCATGAGACTGCGGTGGGCTTGGGCAGTTCCTTCAGCAACAGACTGCTACTCCCACCATGTAAGAAGGAGCACTAACACTGGCCCTTCGTTCCAGCAGCTGTCGGACTCTTCGGCACCAGCATGACTTCATGACTTTTTCTGTATATTTCTTATTTGTGAATAATTTATTATCAAGCTTGTGTATATGAGCTACTGTGACAACTGAATTTCCCCAGTGTGGGATCATTAAAGTCTGTCTTATCTTATCTTAAACAGTGGTCTGAAAAACAGTGAGAGTACAGAGGGTGAAGACATTAAGCCTGTTTTGCCTTGTTACACCTTTATCCTCACCCAGCAGATGAAGATTCCTGCCTAACATCTAACATAATAGAGTTGCATGTAATTTTGTTTGTGGTGATTGATGAAAAACTTTTGAAAAAGATCAGCAGCAGCAACATCTTTCTTTTAAGTCTGTGTCCTGTCTAATATGGACAATTCACAGAATAGTTAAGTTTGACAGTTGGGAAACAGTTACTGATAGAACAAGTCAATTTACTTTCTCTGTCTGTCAACCATGTCACATGGTTCTCATCAGTGGATGAAATCTGTTCTGTTGTCACTGTAGATGTTCAGACATTATTTCAGCCCCACGTTTAAAACAGAGTGCTGATTCTTTTGTTCGTTTTCATTTGGACTTGGGACTCTCATTGGGGATTTTCAGACATACTTTTCCATGCTGTGACCACTATGGTAAAATTCAACTTGACTCCATTGAGTTTGGCTTAAGGCAGACAAAATAAATCCAAAATTTGGTAGATACCAACTAGAGACCCTCATAGGAAATACGTTCATATTGACTGTGACATCCATGACACATTATGATGATGACGCTCACCTCAGGTGGAAGAGAGGTGGACAAAGTTTGGTGGGTTCAGCCTTCATCCCTGATGTTCACTGAGCTCTATCATATCTATAGAGATGGAGACTTAATAATGTGGCAGAGCCATCCACTGTGGGAATTGTCAAGGAACTTTCTTTGATTGTCTCTCCTTTCTTCTTTCTCTTACGTCTTCCTCCTCTTCTTCCTCCGTCTTCCCTCTCCTCCTCTTCACCTTCAAGCACGCTGTCATCCCTCCCTCTTGTCCCTCATCAGCAGTTCACCCCACCACACCCTACCCACCCAGCTCCCATGACGGGGGGTGGGGGTGTGTGTCAGTGTGTGTGTGTGTGTGTGTGTATGTGGGGGTGGGGGGGTTGTTGCGATTGCCCTGTTTATGCAATCCCCCTTGTTTTGAAGTGACAGGCCGGGGATAGATATGCAATATTAAAGAGAGGCCTTATGAATTTTTGACATCTAATTAGTTGCTTCCCCGTTAACATATCGTGGCTCGCGGGGGCATGGAGCGCTCCGCCGGGGCCCCTCTGAAGTGCAGGGTAGAAAAAAAGGGGCCCGCTGCCACCTCTAATGTATTCCCCTCTAATGTAAGTAGTAATCATAGCACTAAGGTTAATTAATGGCCCTCCGAAGCCCTGCTTTCCACAGAATATCAGGCCTGTGGTATCACCAGAGCACCAATTAGAGGCTTTTTCCAGCTCCTGTTTCAAATGTTAATGGCCACACTTTCAGGGCCGCAGAGCAACAGGGAAGTGGTAAAGCGCTGAGGTGATTGTCGTAACACTTTATCGATGTTACACAGGCCAGCAGTGTGTCTGCACTATGGCCCAAAGCCATGTGAAGGTACAGAGAGTCACAGACAGCATCAAGGTGTCCACATGGCTTTAAAACTACATCACCAAAAGTAAAAGTTCAAAAAGCATTCAGTCAGATGCTGTGTTTCACAGGTCTCACATGTTTTTAAAGGTGGGCTGAGCACACTTTGTGTTGCCTTGTTGTACAAAATGACTATAATTTATCTGTAGGGGGTTGACAAGGTTTTTGATCGATAGCATTGACTCAGCAATTATGTGTCCAGCTGCTAGCCCTGTGGGTCCCAAATGTATTTACCTTATGTACAGTATTTGGGTGCCCCTTTTTTGTCTGTCAAGGAAACATGATGGAACAAAGCTGACAATGTCTACAAAGAGCCACATATTGACAAATCTGGAAAATACAAAGCCAGTGTATAAAAATAAATGTTTAAAGTAAAGCAGAAGTTTAAAGGAGTACAGTTCATGTCCATGAAGTTACCGGACCACAGACAGATTTTGAAAAGAATGTTAAAAAAAAGGAGAGCGATAGACTTAGAAAATGTTAACTACATTTCCCATAATACAACCATTAGCATCTTTTTTTTTATCTTATATAGAACTACGTCTTTCAAACTTCAGGACCAGTTTTTAAGAAATAACGTCACAGCAAGAGACTCTGTAAAACATGGACATAGCCTCTATGACGTCACACACAGGTTTCTGAAGAGCTGTTGTGAAGTTCAGTGAGGTGGCTCTGTCGTCTCCATCCTGCTTCCACCACCTCCTTACTAATCCAAAAATGGGCAAAGAGGTGGAGCGCGGGTGGTGCTGAGGCAGTCAGTTAAACCAACCGTGCACTTAATTCTGCATAACTTGAAGCCTTAATATAATTTGAACATGTGAGTTGTATAAAAATTCACCCTCAGTACAGTTTTCATGAACGGGGAAATTAGCTACAGAGACCAAAACTGTTTTTTGTACCAGGCTGTAAACATGTTTATTTCTGCTGTGAAGTTGGACAACATGGGGACTTATGGAGACAGACTCACTTCTGGAGCCAGCCTCAAGTGGATGTTTGAGGAAGTACACTTGTGTTAGTGTCCACCTGACTAGAGAAATAGAGAGAGATAGAGAGACACAGATGCACAGCAGCAGCAAAACATTAACTAACTATAAACTGTAATGGAGATATGGTAACAATAATGACAGTAATAATATATGTAGTGGACATCGTGCAGGACCACAGCAGCAGCCACGATCCAGGAGAACCTGCTGGACGAGAGAGCACAGAAACTCCGGGGAAGAAGTTTAGTCAGTAACATGCATTAACATGCATTAATGAGACATGAATGTTTACAGATGGTGGTGGTGATGGTGATGGAGAGAGACAGAGAGAAAGAGAGAGAGAGAGAGAGAGAGAGAGAGAGAGAGAGAGAGAGAGAGAGAGAAGGTTTGAGTAGAGTGTTCAGTAAAGGGAGATGTGTACATCTTCAACCAATACCATGCCTGACTAGGCATAACCCTGACAGAGACAGACAGAGAGAGAGAGAGAGAGAGAGAGAGAGAGAGAGAGAGAGAGAGAGAAGGGAGGGGGAGTCCCGCGGCAGTCTAGTCCTATAGCAGCATAACTAAGGGATGACCTGAGCCAGCCCTAACTATAAGCTCTATCAAAAAGGAAAGTCTTAAGTCTACTCTTAAAAGTGTTGACCGTGTCTGCCTCCCGAACCCAGAATGGTAGTTTGTTCCACAGAAGAGGAGCTTGATAGCTGAAAGCTCTGGCTCCCTTACTTTTGGAAACTATAGGAACCACAAGGAACCCAGCATTCTGAGAGCGCAGTGTTCTAGAGGGGTAGTAAGGTACTATGAGCTCT